>LNAC01000087.1:1844048-1938257 GCA_002007465.1 Ailurus styani | reverse complement strand
ACACACACACAATGGAATATTATGCAGCCATCAAAAACTGAAATCTTGCCATTTGCAATGATGTGGATGAAACCGGAAGGTATTATGCTAAGCGAAATAAGTCAATCAGAGAAAGACAATTATCATATGACCTCACTGATACAAGAAATTTGAGAAACAAGACAGAGGATCATAGGGGAAGGGAGGGAAAAATGAAACAAGACGAAACCAGAGAGAGAGACAAACCATAAGAGACTCTTAATCTCAGGAAACAAACTGAGGGTTGCTGGAGGGGAGGGGGGTCGGAGGGATGGGGTGGCTGGGGGATGGACATTGGGGAGGGTATGTGCTATGGTGAGTGCTGTGAATTGTGTAAGACTGATGAATCAGAGACCTGTATCCCTGAAACAAATAATGCATTGTATGTTAAAAGAAGACGACAACGACAACAGCAAAAAGAAAAAAAAAATGCAGGTCTTTTCATCCCAGCCTCTCTCTCTTTCTTTTTAAAAAGATTTTATTTATTTATTTGAGAAAGAAAGAGAGAGCGTGCATGAGTGGTGGGGGAGGGTCAGAGGTTGAAGCAGACTCCTCACTGAGCAGGGAGCCCAATGTGGGACTCGATTTCAGGACCCTGGGATCGTGACCTGAACTGAAGGCAGATGCTTAACTGACTGAGCCACCCAGGCACCCCCCAGTCTCTCTCTCTCTTTTAAAAACAGGGCTTTATTTTTCAAACCACTTTTAGGTTTACAGCAAAAATTGAGCAGAAAGTAGATTTCTCATGTGCTCCCTGCCCCCACACATGCCCAGCCTCACTCATTATCAGTAATCTGCAGCATGGGGCATTTGTTATAATCAATGAACCTACACTGATGTATCATTATCACTCAAAGTCCACAGTTCACATTAGGGTTCACTCTTGGTGTTGTATATGCTAGGCTTGGACAAATGTGTAATGACACGTACCCACTGTAGTGTCATATGGAATAGTTTCACTGCCCTAAAAATCCTCTGTGCTCTGCCTATTCATCCCTCCCTTCCCTCAACCCCTGACAACCACTGATCTTTTTATTGTCTCCATAGTTTTACCTTTTCCAGAATGTCATATAGTTGGAATCATGCAGTATATAGGCTTTTCAGATAAGCTTCTTCACTTAGTATCATGAATGTAAAATTCCTCCATGTCTTTTCTTGGCTTAATAGCTCATATCTTTTTGGTGCTGAATAATATTCCATTGTTTGTATTACCACAGTTTATTTATTCACCTACTAAAGACATTTTGGTTACTTACAAGTTTTGGCAATTATTTAAAAATTACTATAAATATCCCTGTGTGGGTTTTTGTGTGGACATAAGTTTTTAACTCATTTGCATAAATACCAAGGAGCACAGTGGCTGGATCATATGTTAAGAGAATGTTTAGGTTTTTTTTTTTAAGGTTTTATTTACTTATTTGAGAGACAGAGAGTGTGCAATGTGGTGAGGCGCAGAGGGAGAAGAAGACTCCCCACTGAGCAGGGAGCCCAACTTAGGACTTGATCCTGGGTCTCCAGGATAACGACCTGAGCTGAAGGCAGATGCTTAACAGCTGAGCCACCCAGGCGCCTGAGGGTGTTTAATTTTATAAGAAACTGTCAAAATGTCTTCCAAAGTGGCTGTATCATTTTGCATTGCCACCAGCAATGAATGAGACTTCCAGTTGCTCCCCATCCTTATAAGTATTTGGTATTGTCAGTATTTGGATTTTGACCGTTCTAATGGCTGTGTAGCAATATGTCATTTTTTTCCCCAGTCTCTCTCTCTTTTTTAAAAGATTATTTACTTATTTATTTGAGAGACAGAGAGTGAGTGAGTGAGAGAGAGAGAGAGAGTGTGAGGGGAGGGGCAGAGGCGGAGGAAGAAGCAGGCTCTCCACTTCAGGGAAAGCAGGGAGCCTGAGCAGGGAGTCCGATGCAGGGCTCAATCCCGGGACTCCAGGATCATGACCCGAGCTGAAGGCAGACACTTAACTGACCGAGCCACCCAGGCACCCCTAATCTCTTAAAAAAAAAAATCCATTGTTTTTAGCATAAAGCCCAGACATCATAGGAAGGCACATAAGATTCCTTTTGAGTTGGCTCTAGAACAAGGGTGTCTGAAATTTCAGCTTCACTACTTAATTAGCTATGCGTCCTTGGGGAAATTACTTAATCTCTTTGTACCCTGGTTTTCTTGTTGTAAAGTGATGTTAATAATCGTACCTACCTTTTAGGATTATTGTGAGGATGAAATAAGTTAATACATGAGAAGTGCTTAGCATAACACAGAACACAGTAAGTGCGCAATAAGTGTTAGTAGTTATCATCATTTGGTCCTAAATTACTCTTCTGTCCCTGTCACTTGCCGAATCTTATTTGTGCTTCAACTTCTGCAACATAAAATTGTTTATAGTACCTAGATTGAGCCATATTCTCTCACTTCTAGGTCTTTGCCCTAGAACTTTTTTTCCTCTCACTTGGCTAACTCCTACTCATTCTTAAAGACTTAATTTAAATGTTAGTTCCTCTGGGAAGCCTTTGTAGTCCTCCTTCTGAGGCTAGGTAGTTTTCTCCCCCAAATTATTCTGTACTTAAGGACACTATAGTATAATTGCCAGTTTTCCACTGGACCGGAAGCTCCCCGAGGGCAAGGACTGTATATTATTTATTATCAGAGTCCAGGAGCATGATAGGTGCTCAGTGTGTTTCTGTTTAAATTAATTGGTAAATGAATTTTTGTAGTGCTCTGTTGTGAGGAAAATCTAACTACATTTGCTTCTATTTATTATCTCCTTCTATATTTCTAGTTCATGAAGCCTGGACTTGAGAATTCAAGAGACTACCCCGACTTGGCAAAAGAAGCAGGTAATAGAGAAAATTTAGATCTTTGAACATTGGAGTTATTGTGTCATCTGTCTTGATTGTGGTGACTTGCAACCATAAAAAGAAGCCTGGGTCACTGCTATTCAACATAGTACTAGAAGTCCTAGCCTCAGCAATCAGACAACAAAAAGAAATAAAAGGCATCCAAATCGGCAAGGAAGAGGTCAAACTCTCACTCTTTGCAGATGATATGATACTTTATGTGGAAAACCCAAAGGACTCCACTCCAAAACTGCTAGCACTCATACAGGAATTCAGTCAAGTGTCAGGATATAAAATCAATGCACAGAAATCAGTTGCATTTCTATATACCAACAACAAAACAGAAGAAAGAGAAATTAAAGAGTCAATCCCATTTACAATTGCACCCAAAACCATAAGATACCTAGGAATAAACCTAACCAAAGAGGCAAAGAATCTGTATTCAGAAAACTATAAAGTACTCATGAAAGAAATTGAGGAAGACACAAAGAAGTGGAAAAACATTCCATGCTCATGGATGGGTAGAATAAATATTGTGAAAATGTCTATGCTACCTAGAGCAATCTACACATTTAATGCAATCCCCATCAAAATACCAGCAATTTATTTCAAAGAAATGGAACAAATAATCCTAAAATTTATATGGAACCAGAAAAGACCCCGAATAGCCAAAGGAATGTTGAAAAAAAAAAGCAAAGTTGGCGGCATCACAATTCCAGATTTCAAGCTCTATTACAAAGCCGTCATCATCAAGACAGTATGGTACTGGCACAAAAACAGACACATAGACCAGTGGAACAGAATAGAGAACCCAAAAATGGACCCTCAACTCTATGGTCAACTAATCTTCGACAAAGCAGGAAAGAATGTCCAGTGGGAAAAAGACAGTCTCTTCAACAAATGGTGTTGGGAAAACTGGTCAGCCACATGCAGAAAAATGAAACTGGATCATTTCCTGACACCACACACAAAAATAGACTCAAAATGGATAAAAGACCTCAATGTGAGAAAGGAATCCATCAAAATCCTCGAGGAGAACACAGGCAGCAACCTCTTCGACCTCAACCGCAGCAACTTCTTCCTAGGAACCTCACCAAAGGCAAGGGAAGCAAGGGCAAAAATGAACTATTGGGACTTCATCAAGATTAAAAGCTTTTGCACAGCAAAGGAAACAGTCAACAAAACCAAAAGACAACTGACAGAATGGGAGAAGATATTTGCAAATGACATATCAGATAAAGGGCTAGTATCCAAAATCTATAAAGAGCTTCTCAAACTCAACACCCATAAAACAAATAACCCAGTCAAGAAATGGGCAGAAGACATGAACAGACATTTCTCCAAAGAAGACATCCAAATGGCCAACAGACACATGAGAAAGTGCTCAACATCACTCGGCATCAGAGAAATACAAATTAAAACCACAGCGAGATACCACCTTACACCAGTCAGAATGGCTAAAATCAACAAGTCAGGAAATGACAGATGTTGGCGAGGTTGCGGAGAAAGGGGAACCCTCCTACACTGTTGGTGGGAATGCAAACTGGTGCAGCCACTCTGGAAAACAGTATGGAGATTCCTCAAAAAGTTGAAAATGGAGCTACCCTACGACCCAGCAATCGCACTACTGGGTATTTATCCTAAAGACACAAAGGTAGTGTTCCTCAGGGGCACGTGCACCCGAATGTTTATAGCAGCAATGTCCACAATAGCCAAACTATGGAAAGAACCTAGATGTCCATCAACAGATGAATGGATAAAGAAGATGTGGTATATATATACAATGGAATATTATGCAGCTATCAAAAGAAACGAAATCTTGCCATTCGCAACAACATGGATGGAACTGGAGGGTATTATGCTGAGCGAAATAAGTCAATCAGAGAAAGACAATTATCATATGATCTCTCTGATATGAGGAACTTGAGGGGCAGGGTGGGGGGTTGTGGGGGGTAGGGAGGGAAAAATAATGAAACAAGATGGGATGGGGAAGGAGACAAACCATAAGAGACTTCTAATCTCATAAAACAAACTGAGGGTTACTGGGGGGTGGGAGGGTAGGGATAGGGTGGATGGGTTATGGACATTGGGGAGGGTTTGTGCTTTGGTGAATGCTGTGAAAGATGTAAGCCTGATGATTCACAGACCTGTACCCCTTGGGCAAATAATAAAAATAAAATTAAAAAAAAAAAAAAGAAGCCTGGGTCAAAGGAGAAGAACCTAAACAGACAATTGCCTAGTGTTTCATTAGAAAAGACAAAGGGAAAAGAGCTTGGGCATTCTTAGCTAGATGGCCAGGGCAAACAGTGACCTGTGATTTTATGTTCTGTCCAGCTGTTTGCTGGGACATCAGTGGGCTCTGTGGGAGTCTCTCCCTCCTCCCCACAATAATGATATTCTTTCTAATTTTGTCTTTTAGACAAAATGTGCAGTGGAGCCACAGAGATGAGTAAGGACCTTGAGTTTAAGGAGCTTAAGACTTTGGGATTTAATTTATTTATAGTTAGGTATACAGTTAGGACAGAAAATGTTAAGTATCAAAAAGGAGGTGTGAGAAAGTAGTAGCTTTAGAGGAAGAAATGGTTACTTCTGAATGGAGAGATCTGAGATGACTTGATGAAGGATTTGTCATTTGAATTGGACATGGACTATTTAGAGGTAGATCTACTCTGGGAAAACTCTAAACTTAATTTTGACCCACCTAAAGCAAATATTCAATGCACTCTTTGATAAAACCCTTTTGTTTTTATAGGCCAGAAGGCTTTAGCTGATGCGCAGATCTCTTATTCAGTAGTGGAACAGGCATGTATTGGCTACGTTTATGGTATGTGGTAAACTATATACTTTAAAAATGTTTCACTGAATCTAGCAGCAACTTCATAAACAATGCAGAGACATTTGTGAACTTTAACCCTCCAAACTCAGAATTCAGAGTCTTATTTCCATCATTCCTAGATTTCCCTTATGTGTCAGCCTAGTTTAATATGTGTTTTTTGCCATTGTTTATTGCCAAAAACAGGAGATAGATTAAAAACCATTGTTTATCTTTAAAAAAGAAAAAATTACCCATAGTTCTACCATGTAAAGTTAATTACTATTCAGAAGATAAATTTTTGTTCTTTGTTATCTTAAAAGTTGTATTCGTTGAATTTTTTGTATCCAGTACATTTTTTTTTTAAAGATTTTACTTATTTATTTGACAGAGAGAGAGAGTGCACACAAGCAGGGGGAGCAGGAGAAGGAGAACCAGGCTCCCCGCTGAGCAGGGAAACTGCTGCTGGGCTCCATCCCAGGACCCCAGGATCATGACCTGAGCTGAAGGTAGACTCTGAAGCACTGAGCCACCCAGGAACACCCAATAAAAATTTTGTCATTAAACTTTTTCCTAACTAGAAAAAACATATATACTAATTGTAAAAATAGAAAAAAAAGAAGAAAGGAGAAACACAGAAAAACACAATAAAAAAGTCCTGGGGCGCCTGGGTGGCTCAGTTGTTTAAGTGGCTGCCTTTGGCTCAGGTCATGATCCTTGGGTCCTGGGATCCCAAGCCCTGCATCAGGCTCCCTGCTCAGTGGGGAGTCTGCTTCTCCCTCCCCTGCTTCCCCTGCTTGTTCTCTCTTTCACTGTCTCTCTCTGTCAAATAAATAAATAAAATCTTAAAAAAAAGTTCCCTGTAATCCTATTGTCCAGTCCAGAAGGTATTACCATAAATTTTTTTTAAGATTTTATTTATTTATTTCACAGAGGGAGAGAGATCCCAAGGAGGCAGAGAGGCAGACAGAGAGAGGGAGAAGCAGGCTCCCCGCTGAGCAGGGAGCCCGATGCGGGCCTCGATCCCAGGACCCTGAGATCATGACCCGAGCTGAAAGCAGAGGCTTTAACCCACTGAGCCACCCAGGCACCCAGCCATAAATTTTTTTAAGGTTTTACTTATTTATTTGACACAGAGAGAGAGAGATCACAAGTAGGCAGAGAGGCAGGCAGAGAGAGAGGAGGAAGCAGGCTCCCTGCCGAGCAAGGAGCCCGATGTGGGCCTCGATCCCAGGACCCTGAGATCATGACCTGAGCCGAAGGCAGAGGCTTTAACCCACTGAGCCACCCAGGCGCCCACCATAAATTTTTTGATGTTATCCTTCAGTGAATATGAATGCATGTGAATATGGATGCATATAGAATTTTCTCTTAAAGACAGTAAGGTCCTGGGGTGCCTGGCTGGCTCACAACCCTGAGATCAAGTCGGAAGAGCATGCGACTCAATCTCTGGGTCATGAATTTGACCCCCATGTTGGGTGTGGAGATTACTTAAATAAATAAAACTTAAAAAGAAAAAATTAAAAAAAAGAAAAGAAGGATTCTAGTACTTTCTGGTAACCTAGTTTTCTCATTTAGTATAGTCCATACTCCCCATTAAGTCTTCCTTTATACTATCATTAACATTTTTTCCATTAAGTTTTTATTTTTTCTGGAGTAGATACAGTATTTACATGGTACAAAATACCAAAGGTGGATGATTATATGATGGAGAGTCTCACTCTTATTCCTGTCTCCCTGTCTCATGGTTTCCTTCCCTTAGACAGAGAATTTCACTAATTTCTAGTGTATCTTTGCAGAGGTGATTTGTATATATCCAAGTATGTGTGAGTGTGTAAGTTCCCTTTTCCCCTTTTTTTGGTTACACACATGGTAGCATAATAAACACACTGTTTTGTATCTTGATTTTTTTTTAACTTATTAGTTCTTGGGTACTCTTCCAAATTATATCATTAAGAGCTTCCTGGGTCTTTTTTCTTAAATGATAACATAGAATTCCATTGAACAGATACATCATATAATCCACTGCCTTCTAAATGACATTTAGAATGTCCCCAGGCTTTTTACAGCATTTTTAATGATTGCATGATTTTCTAGTCTTGGGGATATTGCAATGATATCTTGTTGGACATTTAATTTATTTTTTATTGGAAATTTTAAATTATTTCTCATTTCTAGTTATCATAAAAGGTTATAGTAAGCATTACTGTAGATGAATCTTTGTGTTTATCTGTGATTTTTTTTGAGATTTTAAGATATCAAAGGCATCCTCACCCCAAAACCAATACATTGTATGTTAATAAAAAAATAAATTAAAAAGGGAAAAAAGAAAGAGCATCCTCAAAGGGAAATTTACTAGGTCAAGGAGATGCATAATGTAGTTATTAAAAAGAAGGTCCTGAAACCTGCTGTTTTCCCTACAGACTTCTGGAAAGTCTGTCCCTTCAGATGTTCCCATTCTATTGGTCCAGCATGTCTGCCTTGATGCCCATGTTATCAGGGGAAGGGAGTCTGTGTATTCAGCTTGGATCACTGTTTTCTGGAACACCCTGACATACAGGATTTTTTACACTTTTTGAAGTTGTAGAACCTTTATGTGAAGAAAAAAGAAAAAATCATAGACTTTAAATCAACAGATGTAGTTTTAAATTTTTTTGTTTTGTTTTGTTTTAAAGATTTTTATCTGAAGTAGAAATGAAACATTGCTTCCTTTATCATGTAGTCCTAGCCAGATTGAATTGTTTGTTACTACTTGGTCATTTCTCTATTCTCCTATGTCTGTGACCTGTAAAGAAAATACACATATACTGTGTTTTGAGGATTTTTCATATTTGGAGTGCAAATAATGCTTAATGCAAAAACTGTTTCTGAATAAGATGTCAATGGTTTATTGTTGTGCCTGTGTTATGTGCACAAAGGCACAATACTAAAGGAAAAAACCCATAATGTGGTGTTATGTTGCATTGCGGTTTCATAAATTCCCATGTTGCAGATGTTATAGTTTTTGTTTCTTTTTCTATGCAGGTGACTCTACCTCTGGGCAGAGGTCTGTCTATCACGGTTTGGGACTGACTGGAATTCCTATAATAAATGTCAACAATAACTGTGCTACTGGTTCTACTGCTTTGTTTATGGCCCGGCAGCTGATTCAGGGTAGTAAGTATCGCTTATTTGTCTATGTACTGAAATAGATATGGGGTTATTGCCCCCTCTTTTATCAATTCTCCACATGACCATCAGAGGGATTGCTTTATGCTGTGTATCTTTTTAAAAAATAACAACTTTATTGAGATCTAATTTATGTACCATAAAATTTACCTTTTGAAACTATACAATTCAGTCTTTTTTAGTAGAATTGCAGATTTTATGAACCATCACTACTATCTAGTTTTATTTTATTTTATTATTATTTTTTAAAGATTTTATTATTTATTTGACAGAGAGAGAGAATGAGGGAGCACAAGCAGGTAGAGCAGCAAAGGGAGAGGGAGAAGCAGGCTCCCCACTGAGCAGGGAGCCCTGACACAGGGCTTGATCCCAGGACCCTGGTGATCATGACCCAAGTTCAAAGTAGATGCTCAACCTACTGAGCCACCCAGGTGCCCCTCCACTATCTAGTTTTAGAACATTTTTATCACCGCATAAAGAAACCCTAAACCTATTAGCAATTGCTCCCCATTTTACCCTCTCCTAAGCCCCTGGTAACTACTAACCTACTTTCTGTCCCTGGATTTACCTATTCTAAATATTAAGTGAATGGAATCATATAATATATGGCCTTTTGTGGCTTCTCTCACTTAGCATAATGTTTTCACTGTTCATGTTGTAGCATGTATCACTATTTCATTCTTTTTTATGGCCAAATAATACTCAGTTGTATGGATAGACCACATTTTGTTTAAAAAATTATCAATTAATGGGCATTGGATTGTTTCTACTTTTATGGCTATTATGAATAATGCTACCATAAATATTTATGTGCATTTTTTGTGGCCATATGTTTTCAGTTCTCTTAGGTATGTAGCATATTCTGTATTTCCAAATATTCTAGGGTCTTTTATTAGGCCCTGTATTCTGTTCTCCTGATTATTGATTATTACTCCACTGCTTAGTGTTTTAGTTGTTGGAGCTTTATAATGTCTTGTTGTTTGATAATGCTGTCATCTTCTGTCCCTCTCACTTTGTTATTTTTCTTTCTTTTCTCTCCCCTTCTCCCCCCTCCCCTCCCTCTTTCAGTAGGCTCCAGGCCCAACGTGGAAAATGCGGGGCTTTAATTCACAACCCTGAGATCAAAACCTGAGCTGAGATCAAGAGTCAGGTTCTTAACCAATTGAGCTACCCAGGCACCCCTTTCTTTTCTTTTCTTTTTCTTTCTTTTCTTTTTGAAAAAATTTAATAATTCTTGGTTTGATGTTCAGTTGAGCTTTAACATCATTTTTTAGGCATCCCCTCCCTCCAGAAAGAATTCTTTTAAGATTTTGATTAGGATCCTTTAAAATTTTTTAAAAATTTTATTTAATGTTTTAAAATTCAAAATTAGCTGTTTATATTTGTTTTTTACTGAACCATATTTCCATTATTACTAAAAAGTTTTATTAGCATATTGGGAATCAAAAGGAGAATTCAATACTTTCCTAATTTTCCTCTTATCTAGAATCATGTAGGGGCAACTGGGTGGCTCAGTTGGTTAGGCACCTGCCTTTGGCTCAGGTCATGATCGCAGGGTTCTGGGATTGAGCCCCACGCCGGGCTCCCTGCTGGGCGAGTTGTCTGCTTCTCCCTCTCCCAGTGCCCCTCCCCACTGCTCGTGCTCGCTCGCTCTCTCTCTCTGTCTCTTTCTCTCAAATAAATAAATAAAATCTTTAAAAGAAGTAGAATCATGTAAGAATTTTCCCTAATTTTTCACTTATTAAACTTTTGTAGGATTATAACATCTTTTTCTATTTTATATAAATTACTTAAAGTATTTAATGGTATTTTGTTAGGTGTCTGAAAATTTAATTTTTCATAATAATTACATCTTCTTTCAAGGTGTGGCAGATTGTGTCTTGGCTCTTGGGTTTGAGAAGATGGAGAAGGGACCCATTCTAACAAGTGTGAGTCTTATATACTGTTATTCTGGAGTTGTTATAACACTGTGAGAAAACTTTGCCCATTTGACTACTATGAATAGAACCTGTTAATAAGCAACATAAAACATAACTTGGCATAGTTATTAAATGAGCCTATATAATTCACTATCTGAAAAGTGACATTGCTTATGTATGCATAAATTCTGGTATGTTAGAACAGTAAAGAATCATAGAGATAATTTGGTTTACCTGCTTTGTATTGTCAGTGATGAAACTGATACTAAGAGAGGTCGAATAATTGAATTTGAGGTGACTTCCCTATTTAATTTGAGAGTCATTAATTCAAAAATTAATTCCATTTAACACACTGAAGAGGATTACTAAAGTATGGGACTTTTGATTCTGGTAATGGGAAACCAGGTTATTTGAACCAGTTCTCCTACTAATGACAACTAAAATATTTGAATAGAATATAAACAAAAATCCTAAAGGCTTTGAAGTGTCAAAGAGAGACGAGGAATCGTAGGTGAATGCCAGAGAATTAAGATCAGTGTTTGAAGCTGCTTTTGCCTTGAATCCCTTTCATCAGAAAGCTTTGAGATTCAATTTTGATGGCTCCCTAGGATGTAGAGGGAAGTAGTCAAAATTCAGGTCCTCCTATAATCAGAAGTTTAATAACCACTCCCCACAATAAAATGGGGGCTCTGTGGGAATAAACCCTTTGGATAAGGGTGAACCCAAAGAAAACTGTGCTTTTCCCCTATGTCCTCCCCCCCCCTTTCATGAGATTACAAGGAGAGTTGACTTGGCACTGAGCAGAACAAGGGAGAAAAAAGAGAAGGAAAGAAATCCCCCAGAAAAACCTTTCATTGATAATTAATAAACCATAAGCTATTCGTCATTGAGATTGCTACCAAAATTCTCATTACAGGGCAGTCAAAGAAACCTCAAACCTTGAATTGAGTCTAAATTGGTTCCAGAATGGTAGTTACCTAGGCACTTAACAGACACAAGTGTGAATTTGCTTTTAGAGGAAAGCATTTTCTTTTGGAGGCTTTGAGAACTCTTCAAGTAATTTTCTAAGACAGGCAGTCAAAGATAACCAGGCATTAAAGAAACAGGGCACCATAATTGAGAACCAGGAGAAAGAAGGCACAGTAAAAAGTGATCTCTGAAGATCTCAGAAACTGGATTTGTTGAACACAGTTTTAGGCATACTTACCATGTTTGAAGAAGTAAAAGAAAAGCTTGGAAAAATCCCAAGGCATAGGAAACTGCAAAAAGGGACATTATAGGCATGAAAAAAAATAGAGTTTACAGAAATGAAAAACAAAATAATTAAAATAAATCAGAAGATAGGTTTGATAGCAGATTATACTTAACTAAAAGGAGAATTAGTGAAACTGGACTAGAATTAGAAATAATTATTAAGAATACACTCTAAAAAGTAGTCTTATCGTTTAGAAAAAAGGTGAAAAATTGGCAGGAAGTTAAGATAAATGGAGGCTAGGCTGGTAAGATATACTTATGTTTAATTGAATTAATGGATAAGAAGTGGTGAGAGAGAAAATTAAGGCATGGGCATTTTGTTTATTTTCTCCAAAAACCAGCCTTGAGTTTCACTGATCTTTTCTGTTTGCTTTTTACTCTCTCATTTATTTCCACTCTGATCTTTGTTATTTTCTTCTCTCTACTAACTTTGGGCCTAGTTTGTGTGTCTTTTCTTGTTCCTTGAGGTGTAAAGTTAAATGTTTTTGTTTGTTTGTTTTTGTGTGGTTTTTACTGAGATCTCTTTCTCAGTGTAGGAGTTTATCACTATGAACTTCCCTCTTAGAACTGCTTTTGCTTCATCCTGTAAATTTTGGAATGTTGTATTTCCATTTTCATTCATTTTAAGATTTTTTTTATTTCTTTGACCCATTGGTTGTTCAGTAGCATGTTGTTTAATTTCTACATATTTGTGAATTTTCTAGCTTTCTTCTTGTAATTGATTTCTAGCTTTATACCACTGTGGATGGAAAAGATGCTTGATGATTTCAGTCTTTTTAAATTTTTTAAGATTTGTTTTGTGCCTACCACATCATTTATTTTGGATAATGTTCCATGTGTACCACAGAAGAATGTATATTCTATTGCTTTTGTATGAAATGTTTTGTTTATGTCTGTTAAGTCCATCTGGTTCAGTGTTTCCTTATCAATTTTCTGTCTGAATAATCTATTGATGAAAGTAGGGTATTAATTATTGTATTGCTGTCTGTTTCTCCCATTAGGTCTATTGGTATTTGGTTTATGTATTTAGGTGCTCCTGTGTTAGGTGCATGAATAATTACAAATGTTATGACATCTTGTTGGGTCGACCCCTTTATCATTGGATGACTGGTTTTGAGGTTTTAAACCTGACTTAAAATAATAAGACCAAACATAAATTATGCTTTAATACATATATCAACATGTGAATGTAGAGGAAAGCCAAAATAATGAAGTGTTTTTCTTTAGAGTGAATATTTGATCTTATGTGTAACAAATAGAAATAGGTTTTAGTGTATCCTATATAATGACCTTTGTTTCTTATTACAGTCTTTGTCTTAAAATATGTTTTATCTGATATAACTATAGCAACTTCAGCTATCTTTTAGTTTTCATTTGCATAGAATGTCTTTTTCCATCCCTTTACTTTTAATCTGTGTGTCTTATATCTGAAAGTGAGTCTTTCATAGGCAGCATATGGATGGGTCTTTTTTTTAATCCTAATTCAGCCACTCTCTCTTGATGGGAGAATTTGGTTCATTTACATGTAAAGTAATTATTGATAGATATGGACTTACTGACATTTTGTTAATTGTTTTCTGGCTGTTTTATAGGACATAGGCATTATTTGAAGAGGTAATGGCTACTAATTTTCTTGAACTGGCAAAGGACACTAATCTACAGATTGAAAAATTCCAGTGAATCCGAATTAGGATAAATAAAAAGAAACCCCACAGTGAAACTGCAAAACAAAAAACCAAAACAAAATAAAAGCAAAAGGAATAGTGGAGTGGTATTAGTATTGTCTTTTTTTTTTTTTAAGATTTATTTATTTGAGACAGAGAGGGCATGAGCAAGAGGGGCAGAGGGAGAGAGAATCCCAAGCAGACTCCACACTGAGCATGGAGCCCAAAATGAGGCTGGATCTCACAACCCTGAGATCATGACCTGATCTGAAACCAAGATTTGGATCCTCAACCAACTTGGCCACCCAGGCTCCCTTGTATTGTCTTTATATGAAGAATATTACTAGAACAGAAAGTTATAGATATTTGTTTTGTGTATCTATGGATATTGAGTTTTGGCGTTATGTCACCTCTAGAATAGCCTTACATTCTGTTTGTAAAAAAGCACTTTTTTAAAGATTTTATTTATTTATTTGACACAGAGAGAGAGATCACAAGTAGGCAGAGAAGCAGGCAGAGAGAGAAGAGGAAGCAGGCTCCCTGCTGAGCAGGGAGCCCGATGTGGGGCTCGATACCAGGACCCTGAGATCATGACCTGAGTGAAGGCAGAGGCTTTAACCCACTGAGCCACCCAGGCACCCCGTAAAAAAGCAATTTTAAAAACTTTTTTTTTTTTTTAAGTAAGCTCTGCGCCCAACATGGGGCTTGAACTCAAGATCCCAAGATGAAGAGTCACATGCCCCACTGACTGAGCCAGCCAGGTGCCCCAGTTTTTAAAACTTTTCAAAGCAGTCTTAAAGCAATTGTAAGCAACTTTTTTTTAATTGTAAGGAATATTTAGGGCACCTGGGTGGCTCAGTGGATTAAGCCTCTGCCTTCTGCTCAGGTCCTGGGATTGAGGCCCACATAGGGCTCTCTGCTCAGCGGGGAGCCTTCTTCTCCCTCTCTCTCTGCCTGCCTCTCTGCTTACTTGTGATCTCTCTTTCTGTCAAATAAATAAATAAATAATCTTTAAAAAAATTGTAAGGAACATTTAAAGCAATTTTCGACAATTTAGAGATTGAGGGCCTTTGAGTTTATCAACATGATTTTTAAAGATTTCTATTTTAGTTTAATCCTATTTTCTTCACTTTAAAAGTAATCCTCATTTTAGTAATAATCATTTAGTAATGGTTCCTACTTTTTAGTTTTGTTTCTCTAGTGGCAAGTAGGCAATTTCTAATATATATGTATTTTTTTTAAGGGGAATTGCTTCTTAAATTATATACTTGATGACTGTTTAAAATTTGAGTATGTAGGAATTGATCTCTGGTAAATACAGATATTTCTGTAGAAAGCATTATAAAATAAAACTAGAATCATTGTGTGTGTGTTTTTTTAAAAAAAGATTTGTTTGTTTATTTTATGGGGGGCAGGGGCAAAGGGAGAGGGAGAGAGAATCTCAAGCAGACTCTACACTGAGCCAGGAGCCTGATGTGGGTCTTGATCCCAAGACCCCAAGATCATGACCTTAGTTGAAACCAAGAGTTGATTGCTCATCTGACTGTACCACCCAGGCGTCCCTGTTTTTTTTTTTTTTAAGTTTTATTCATTTAAGTAATCACGACACCAAACATGGGGCTCGAACTCATGACCTTGAAATCAAGATTCGCATGCTTTTCTGACTGAGCCAACCAAGAGCCCCTAAAACTAGAATCATTGTTAGAAAATGAGTTGAAAATAACTTTTAGCCTCTTCATCTAAGATTATACTATTATTTAACTTATGAGGTCAGTCTGATTCAGTTCTCTCTGTTCAAACATTAAGGACCTCTATGTCAAATTAAATTAAATACATGTGATAGTATCGCTTAGTAATCGTGAGAGTGTCTGGCACATAATAGGCTTACAATCAACAAGAGCCATTTCCCTTTTTCCCTTAGAGAACTTTCTAAGAAAGTGGGAAATGTTAGGTTGAGTCTTAAAGACAATATGAGATAATAATTATATGAAATTATTATATAAATAAGGATAATTATAATAATAAAGCAAAGATAATTAAAGATAGGGAAGGTGAGATCTTCCTGGGTATGGGGGAAAACATTACGAGCCAAGTCATATATGTTGGAATGAACATAATATAATATGTTCAGTGGCACCTGACTGGCTTAGTCAATAGAGCATGCGACTCTTGATCTCAGGGTTGTGAATTCATGCCCCACGTTGGGCACAGAGCCTACCGAAAAAAAAATATATATATATATGTTTAGGGGATATTTTGAAAAATGGAATTGGAGGGCGACAGCTGGAGAAGAGTACAAAATAAGATTATTAGGTGAGTCCCTAATGGGAGTACCTAACATTTATGACACATGAAAAATAGATTTTTTCTTAAGTAGTGAATGATAAATACTTTGATAACTTTTATTTGAAAATTATTAAAAACCACAACTAGGTCTGGCGTTTTCTTTATGGGAAGGTTTTTAACCTCTTAAGTTCAGTAGTTCAGTTTCTTCAGTAAATATATTACTATTTAGGTTATTATTATTATTATTATTATTTTTGAGTGAGCTTTGATAATACCCTTCAAGGACTTTGTCCATTTCATTTAAATTGTTGAATTTATTGACAAAAAGTTGATCATGTTATTCCCATAGTATACCTTTAGAGTAGGATCTTTAGACATGTCCTTGCTCGTCCTTTGATGTTGTTAATCTTTGTCTTCTCTCTTTTTCCCGTGATCAGTAAAATAAAAGGTGTTTACCAATTTTGTTGATCTTTTCAGAGTAACCAGCTTTTATTTTTATTGATTTTTCTTTATTTTTTCTCTTTTCTATTTCATTCTACTAATTTCTATTCATTCTATTTCATTCTGTTCATTTTTAGTTAGATCTGCTGTGATCCTTAATATTTCCCTTTTCTTACATTGGGTTTAATTTGCTCTCTATTTTTATAGTCTATTAAGTTGGAAGCTTAGGTCACTGCTTTTAAGTCTGTCCTTTTTTCAAATGTAGGCATTTGATGCTATAGATTCTTTTAAAACACTGCTTGAGCAGGGGTGCCTGGGTGACACAGTCAGTTAAGCTCCCGACTCTTGTTTTCATCTCAAGTCATGATCTCAGGGTCATGGGATCTACACTCAGTGTGGAGTCTGCTTAAGATTGTCTCTTGCTCTCCCTTTGCCCCTCCCCACACCATGCTTTCTCTCTCTCTCAAATACATAAAATAAGTCTTTAAAAAAAAACCAAAAACAGTCTTAAGTCTGAGTTTCCACTCAGGTCGTGATCTTGGGGTCATGATCTCAGGGTCATGAGATCAAGTCCCACAGTGGGCTCCCTGTTCAGCAGGGACTCTGCTTAAGAGTCTCTCCCTTTGGGGAGGCTGGTGGCTCAGTTGGTAAGCATCTGCCTTCAGCTTAGGTCATGATTTCAGGGTCCTGGGATTGAGCCCTGCATCAGACTCCCTGGTCAGCAGGAAGCTTCCTTCTCCCTCTGCCCCTCCCCATTGCTTGTGCTTTCTCTCTCTCTCAAATAAATAAATAAAGCCTTAAAAAAATCCAAAAAAGAAAAAAAGAGAGGTAAACCAGGATAGAAATTCTTCGTTATAGAAAACAAACTGATGGTTACCAGAGGGGAGCTGGGTGGGGAAGATGGGTTTAATGGGTGACGGATATTAAGGAGGGCACTTGTGATGAACACTGGGTATTGTATGTAAGTGATGAATCACTAAATTCTACATCTGAAACTAATATTACACTGTATGTTAACTAACTGGAATCTAAATAAAAACTTGAAAAAAAATTCCATTGTGTTTTTTCTCTTACACATTTGTTAGAAGTGTGTTGCTTGATTTTTAAATATTTGGGCATTTTCAGATATCTTTCTGTTATTTGTTTCCATTTTAAATCTCTGTGGTCAGAGAATATACTTTGTATGATGCAAATACTTTTTAATTTACTAAGACTTACTTTTTGGCTCAGGATATGGTCTATTTTGATAAATAGTCTCTGCACTTAAAATGAATATGTACTCTGATGTTATTGGGTAGTGTTCTATAAATCACATTTGTTAATATTGATCAATTCTTCTTTATCCTTATTGATATTTCTGTCTACTTATTCTATCATTTATTGAGGGGGTATTGAGATCCGCTAAATCTGTGGGTTTGTCTATTTCTTTCAGTTCTATCGGTTTTTGTCTCATGTATTTTGAAGCTCTGATATTAGGTATAGTAACATGTAGGACTGTTGGATACTTAATAAATTGACCTTTTCATCATTGTGGGATAACCCTCTTCTATCCCTTGTAGTGTTCCTTGATCTTTAGATCTATTTTGTCTGATATTAGCGTAGGCATTTCAGCTTTCTGTTGAACAGAATTAGAATAGTATGTCTTTTCGCATCCTATTGCCTATTTCTGTATTTATGTTTGAATTAGGTTTTTTTGAATTACAGTATAATTGACATACATAATTATATTAGTTTCAGGTATACAACATAATGATGCAATGTTTGCATATGTTGTGAAATGATCACCACAATAAGTCTGGTTAACATTTATCACCAAATATAGTTATAAATTTTTTGAGAGGTAAATGAGCATTTATTTGGGATTAAAGTCTTGCAGTGTGGGGAGGGCAGATTCAAGTAAATACCCAAATAGGATTCCCACTTGTAGGATGAAAGCAACGGATTTTTAGAGGAAGAGGAAGGAGGCAATTACCTGAGTTGAATAAAAGGGGAAAAAAGGTTTTCTATTGATGTCTACAAGCCATACGACTCCTGGTTATACATTAACTGTTGACTCCCCCCATCCGCCCCCCCCCCACCGCCAAAAGTCCGTAACCATCAGTCTTGTAATCAGGGTATCCGTTCTCCTGTTGACTTCTCAAGTAATTGCTTAACATAATTACCATTTTGTGCAGAAGATTTTAGCCAGTTCAAACAAAAGCAAGTAAGGCAGTTTCTCTACAATGGGTACTCTAACTCTTTTAAAATGGCTCTAGTCCTGTCAGTTTTCTACAAGATCATGAGGCAGGTAAACTTGTTTTCTTTCTTTATTTTTTTGTTTAAGATTTTATTTATTTATTTATTTAGCAGAGAGATAGAGAGCACAAGTAGGCAGAGCAGCAGGTAGAGGGAGAGGGAGAAGCAGGCTCTCCGCAGAGCAGGGAGCCCCACACAGGACTTGATCCCAGGACCCTGGGATCATGACCTGAGCTGAAGGCAGATGCTTCACTGACTGAGCCACCCAGGCACCCTAGACTTGTTTTCCTATGATGAGAATTTTTAAGAACTTTTAAGATTTACAGTCTTAGAAGTTTTTGAATATGCAATGCAGTATTATTGACTATAGTTACCATGTTATACATTATATCTCCATGACTTTTTAAATTTTATTTTTTTTTAAATTTACTTGACAGAGAGAGAGAGAGAGATCACAAGTAGGCAGAGAGGCAGGCAGAGAGAGGAGGAAGCAGGCTACCCGCTGAGCAGGGAGCCTGATGTAGGCCTCGATCCCAGGACCCTGGGAACATGACCTGAGCCGAAGGCAGGGGCTTTAACCCACTGAGCCACCTAGGCGCCCTCTCCATGACTTTTTAAAGGATTTTATTTTTAAGTAGCCTCTATACCCAATGTGGGGCCCAAACTCACAACCCTGAGATCAAGAGTTGCATGCTATACTGAATGAGCCAGCCAGGCACTGCCTATTACTTTCTTATTTTATAACTGGAAGTTGTACCTTTTGAGTCCCTTCATCTATTTTGCCTACCTTCTGCCCCCCTGCTTCTGAAAACTACCAATCTTTTCTCTGTATTTATGAGCTTAATTAATTAATTTTTAAAGATTTATTTGAGAGAGAGAAAGCATGCACACATGTGTGAATGATAGGGAGGGGCGGAGGGAGAGGGAGAGAATCTCAAGCAGACTCCCTGCTGAGTGTCCCAACATAAGGCCCAATCTCATGATCCTGAGATCATGACCTGAGCTGAAATCAAGAGTCAGATGCTTAACCCACTGAACCACTCAGGTGCCCCTTAATTTATTTTTTTTAGATTCTATGTATAAGTGATATCATATGGTATCATCATTCTCTAACTTATTGCACTTAGCATAATGTCTCAAGTTCCATCCATGTTATCATAAATGGCAAGATTTCACTCCTCTTATTTTTTCTAAGTCATTTCTACACCCAGTATGGGGCCTGACATCACAAGTTGCATGCTCTACTAACTGAGCCAGCCAGATGCCCCAAGGTTTCATTCTTTTTCATGGCCAAATAATATTCCAGTATATATATATAATGTATCCCCCCCCCCCGTATTTTCTTTTCTTTTTAATTTATTTGAGGGAGAGAGATAGTGGGGGGAGGGGCACTGGGAGAGGGGAGAAAATCTTTTTTTTTTTAAGTTATGGTATGTGTGTTTTTTTAAAGATTTTATTTGTTTGACAGAGAGAAACACAGCAAGAGATGGAACACAAGCAGGGGGAGCAGAAGAGGGAGAAGGAGGCTTCCTGCTGACCAGGGAGTCTGATGCAGGGCTCAATCCCAGGACCCTGAAATCATGACCTGAGCTGAAGGCAGATGCTTACCAACTGAGCCACCAGCCTCCCCAAAGGGAGAGACTCTTAAGCAGAGTCCCTGCTGAACAGGGAGCCCACTGTGGGACTTGATCTCATGACCCTGAGATCATGACCCCGAGATCACGACCTGAGTGGAAACCAAGAGTCAGACATTTAACTGACTATGCCACCCAGGTGCCCCCACCCTGTATTTTCTTTATCCATTCATCCAATTGTGGGCATTTGGGTTGTTTCCATATCTTGGCTGTTGTAAATAATGCTGCAGTAAATGACATGGGGATACATGTATTTTTTAGAGTTAGTGTTTTTATTTTCTTTAGATAAATACACGGAATTGGAATTGCTGAATCATGGTAGTTTTTAAAAAAATTTTTGAGGAACTTCCATACTATTTTTCATAGTGGCTGAGATTTACATGAGCACCAAAAGTTCCCTTTCCTCCACATCCTCACCTACACTTGTTATTTCTTGTCTTTTTGATAATAGCCATCTAACAGGTATTAGGTGATATTTCAGAGGTTTTTGAATTAGATTTTTATAGCAACATAGAGTAGGGCCTTGCTTTTTAGCAATATATCAATCTCTGCCTTTTAACTGGGCTTTTTATATCTTTTCATTTAATATGATTATTGATATATAGGGTTTAAATTAGTGGTTAGGTTAAACTGATACCTACTGGCTCACACTAGCTTGCAAGATTTGATTCTGCACATCCCCTCTCATCTTTGCTTTCAGTGATTTAAATTGCGGTGGGAGTATTTACACAACAGAATATATCAGTTGGTAAATATATCAGTTAGCTCTCTTCCACCCTTGTGACCCTGTTATTAAGCATTTACTAGGATAACACTGGTTTAAATCTATTATCTCGCTACTTGTTTTCTTTTTGTTCAATATCTTTGGTTTTTTTTTTTAAGATTTTATTTATTTATTTGACAGAGAGAGTCACACAGCGAGAGAGGGAAAACAAGCAGGGGAAGTGAGAGAGGGAGAAGCACGCTTCCCTCGGAGCAGGGATCCTGATGCAGAGCTAAATCCCAGGACCCTAGAATCATGACCCAAACCAAAGGCAGAGGCTTAACAACTGAGCCACCCAGGCACCCCTGTTCAATATCTTCTTTGTTCTTTTTTTCTCTTTGTCTTCTGTTGAGATTTTTTAAAATTTCACTTTAGTTATTTTATAAGCTCATTAACTATATCTCTGGTATTTTGTCTTGCTTTTAGGATTTATAGTATATATCCTTTTTTTCCTTGTTAAACAGATGTCTTTATCATTCTTTTCTCAAGCAGAATATTTTTAGTCTCAAAACATAGTAAATACAATAATTTAACTTTTTAAAAGATGTTTTTATTTAGTTATCTGATGTTTATCATGACAAGTGCACTCCTTAATCCTTATCACCTGTTTCACCCATCCCCTCACCCACCTCCCCTCTGGTAACCATCAGTTTGTTCTTTACAGTTAAGAATCTGTTCCTTGATTTCTCTCTCTCTCTTTTTCCCTTTACTCCTCTGTTTTGTTTGTTAAATTCCACATATGAGTGAAATCCTATAGTATTTGTCTTTTTCTGAGTTATTCACTTAGGATTATACTTTCTATCTCCGTCCATGTCATTGTAGATGGCAAGATTTCATTCTTTTTTATAGCCAAATGATATTCCAGTGTGTGTGTGTGTGTGTGTGTGTGTGTGTGTGTGTGTGTGTGTGTGTGTGTGTGTGTATCAGATTTTCTTTATCCATTCATCAGTCAAAGGACACTTGGGCTCTTTCCATATCTTGGCTATTGTAAACAGTGCTGTTATAAACATAGGGGTGCATGTATCCCTTTGGATTAGTGTTTTTGTATTCTTTAGGTAAATTTCCAGTAGTGTTGGATCATGAGGTAGGTTTTGTTTTTAACTTTTTGAAGAACCTCTGTACTGTTTTCTACAGTGACTGTACCAGTTTGCATTCCCACCAATAGTGGAGGGTTCCTTTTTCTCCACATGCTCATCAACACCTGTTGTTTCTTGTGTTTTTGATTTTAGTCATTCTGACAGGTGTGAGATGATATCTCATTGTAGTTTTGATTTGTGTTTCCCTGATGATAAATGATGATGATTGTCTTTTCATCTGTCTGTTAGCCATCTGTATGTCTTCCTTGGAGAAATGTCTGTTTATGTCTTTTGCCCAATCCAAATTGGATTATTTGTTTTATGGGTGTTGAGTTTTATAAGTTCTTTATATGTTTTGGATATTGACCCTTTATCAGATATGATATATGCAAACATCTTCTCCCATTCTGTAGGTCGCCTTTTGTTTCATTGATTCTTTTGCTGTGCTTTTTTCCTCCTTGTCTGAGGGGACTTTTCTAGAAAAAACGTTACTACTAATGTCAGAGAAATTACTGCCTGTGCTCTTTCCTAGGAATTTATGGTTTCAGGTCACACGTTTAGGTCTTTAATCTACTTTGAATTTTTTGTGTGTGTGTATGGTGTAAGAAAGTGGTACAGTTCCATTCTTTTGCATGTTGCTGGCCAGTTTTCCCAACATTATTTGTTGAATAGATTGTCTTTTTCCCATCGGATATTCTTTCCTGATTTGTCAAAGATTAATTGACCATATAATTGTGGGTTTATTTCTGGATTTTCTATTCTGCTCTATTCATCTATGTGTCTATTTTTGTGGCAGTATCATACTGTTTTGATAACTACAGCTTTGTAATGTAACTTGAAGTCCAGAATTGTGACGCCTCCAGTTTTGCTTTTCTTTTTCAAGATTGCTTTGGTTATTCAGAGTCTTTTATGGTTCCACACAAATTTTGGGATTGTTTGTTCTAGCTCTGTGACAAGTGCTGGTGGTATTTTGACAGGGATTGCATTAAATGTGTAGATTGCTTTGGGTAGTATAGACATTTTAACAATATTTGTTGGGCGCCTGGGTGGCTCAGTGGGTTAAAGCCGCTGCCTTCGGCTCAGGTCATGATCCCAGGGTCCTGGGATCGAGGCCCGCATTGGGCTCTCTGCTCAGAGGGGAGCCTGCTTCCTCCTCTCTCCTCTCTCTCTGCCTGCCTCTCTGCCTACTTGTAATCTCTCTCTCTCTGTCAAATGAATAAATAAAATCTTTAAAAAACAAAAACAAAAACAAAAAAACTATTTGTTCTTCCAATTTGTGAGCATGGAATGTCTTTACATTTGTTTTTCTTTTTTTTTTTAAGATTTTATTTATTTATTAGAGAGAGAGCAAGAGAGGGGGAGCAGAGGGAAAGGGACAAGCAGACTCAGGGCTGAGTGTGGAGCCCGATGCAGGGCTTGATCTCATGATCAGGAGCTGAAATCAAGAGTTGGCCACTTAACCAATTGAGACACCCAGGTGCCCCATGTCTTTCTATTTCTTTGTGTCATCTTAAATTTCTTTCATCGGTGTTTTATAGTTTTCAGAGTACAGGTCTTTCACCTCTTTGGTTAGGTTTATTCCTAGGTATCTTATTATTTTTGATACAATTGGAAATGGGATTGTTTTCTCAGTACCTCTTTCCGTTGCTTCATTACTGGTATAAAGAAATGCAATAGATTTCTGTATGTTGACTTCGTATCCTGTGACTTTATTGAATTCATTTATCAGTTCTAGCAGTATTTTGGTGGTATTTTGGGTTTTCAGTATATAATATCATGTCATCTGCAAATAGTGAAAGTTTTATTTTTGACTTATTGATATGTATTCCTTTTATTTCTTTTTGTTATCTAATTGCTGTGGCTACCACTTTCCAGTACTATATTGAGTAGAAGTGGTGAGTGTGGACATCAGTGTCTGGGTCCTGACCTTAGGGGAAAGGCTTTCAGTTTTTCCTCATTGAGGATGATGTTAGCTGTGGGTTTTTCGTATATGGCCTTTATTATGTTGAGGTGTGTTCCCTCTCAACCTACTTTGTTGAAGGTTTTTGTCATGAATGGGTGTTGTACTTCATCAAATGTTTTCTCTGCATCTATTGAAATGTTCATATCATTCTTATCCTTTCTCTTATTGATGTGATGTATCATGTTGATTGATTTGTGGATATTGAACTATCCTTGTAACCCAGAAATAAATCCCAGTTGATTGTAGTGAATGATTTTTAAAAAATGTATTGTTGGAGTATAGTATTAATTTTTAACTTATTCACAGACCACCTTTGAGTAGTATTGTGACTGTACACTATAGTATTATAAGAACTGTGCAGAGTATTTTTTTGTTTGCCTCTTCCAGGAGCACATTTTATATCTATCTATCTATCTATTATAAATACTACCACAGCTATTGAATTTACTTTATTATTATTTATTATTTTTTTATTTTTTTATGGGCAGCAAAGCATAGTTTATTGAGGAATAGTATAAAGCTCCTGAAGAATGACAGGACCCAAGAAGGAATCCCTGAATTTAAAGTCAATTTTGCAAAAAAGATAATTTTATTTTTTGAGGTGCTGGGGTGGCTCAGTTCTTAAGCATCTGCCTTTCACTTGTGTCATGATCCTGGGGTACTGGGATCGAGCCCCGCATCAGGCTTCCTGCTACACAGGGAGCCTGCTTCACCCTCTCCTACTGCCCCTCCTTGTGTTCCCTCTCTCTCTGTGTCTCTCTCTGTCAAATAAATAAATAAAATCTTAAAAAAGGTAATTTTATTTTTTAAAGATAATTTTAAAGTAATTTTAAAGATAATTTGTATTTATCCACATATTTATCATTTTTCAGTGCTGTTTATTCCATTATATTGATTCACATTTCCTTCTAGGATCATTTTCCGTTTGCCCGAAGAATTTTCTTTAACATTTTGTATAGTGCTGATCTGCTGGTGATGAATTCTCTTTAGCTTTTGAATGTTTTAATAAGTCTCCTTATTATTTTTTGAAAGATGTATTTGCTGAGTACAGAATTCTAGTTTAGTATCAGTTTTTTTTTAAATGAGCGTTTTAAGGATATTGATTCATTGTCTTTGGCTTTCATTTTTTCTGAAACAAAGTCTGCTGTCATTCTTTTTTTGTTGTTGTTCCTATATTCTTTTCTTTTTTTTTTTTAAGTAGACTCCATGCCAAGTGTGGAGCCCAATGTGGGGCTTAAACTCACAACCCTGAGATCAAATCCTGAGCTGAAATTAAGAGTCCCTTGCTTAACTAACTGAGAGCCACCAAAGCACCCTGAGTTATTTCTATATTCTTAACGTACCTTTTTCTCTGGTTGCTTTTAAGATTTTGTCTTTATCACTGATTTTAACCAGTTTTATTATGATGTACTTTGGTGAAGTTTTATCATGTTATTTGTGCTTGGTGTTTCTTGAGGTTCTTGGATGTGTGGGTTATAGTTTTTATCAGATTTGGAAAAATTTCAACCTTTATGTCTTTGATTTTGTGTTTTTATTTTTTGAGAGAGTAAGTATGAGTAGGAGGAGGAGCAGAGGGAGAGGGACAAACTGACACAGTGCTGAGCACAGAGCCCGATGCAGGACTCGATATCACAACCCTGAGATCATGACCTGAGGTAAGATCAAGAGTTGGGGGCGCCTGGGTGGCTCAGTGGATTAAAGCCTCTGCCTTTGGCTCAGGTCATGATCTCAGGGTCCTGGGATCGAGGCCCACATCAGGCTCTCTGCTCAGCGGGGAGCCTGCTTTCCCCCCTTTCTCTCTGCCTGCCTCTCTGCCTACTTGTGATCTCTCTCCCTCTGTCAAATAAATAAAATCTTTAAAAAAAAAATATCAAGAGTTGGATGCTTAACTGACTGAGCCACCCAGGTGTCACAGCCATTATATCCTAAAATAGCTTTCTTCTGACTTCTCTTTCTCTCCATCTTCTCTTTTTTTGGAACCCCAGTGACACATTTACTAAACTTGATTGTTGTTCTATGACTCACTGATGCTATGTTAAATTTTTTCTAAAGTTCTTTTTCTCTTCATGGTTTTTTTGTTGTTGTTGTTGTTGTTATGTACCTAAGTTCAATAATCTGCTATATTGTCTAGTCTGCTGTTAATTGCATTCAGTGTGCTTTCCATTTCAGATCCTGTATTTTTTTTTATCTCTAAAAGTTCTGTTTGGGTCTTTTTTTTATATCTTCCATATTTTTCATAGTTGTGCTTATGCTTCTGCCTTCTTGAACAATTGGAGTATATTTATGAACTTTCTTAATGTTATCTATTGATTCTATCATGTGTCATTTCTAAATCTTTCTGTTGATTGATTAGTCTACTCTTTGCAGGTTATATTTTTCTATTTCATTGCATACCTTATGATCTGCGATTGGATGCCAGACATTTTATGTTTTACTTTGTTGTGTGTTGAATTTGTATAATCCTTTAACTGTTTGGGGATGTGTTCTGGGGCAGTTTCTTTTAGAAATGGTTTGATCCTTTTGAGATTTGCTTTTGAGGTAGAATCAGAACAGCCTTTATTTGTAGGCTAACCTGGCCTGGCCATTCAGGCAATAACCTCAGGATTCTATTGATATCCCATATGTTAGGAGATCTTTCTACTATGGTTGTTGAGAATCAGAACTATTTCTGGCCCTGCGTGAGCATTGGAAATTGTTCTGTCCGCTCCTGTTCAGTGATTTTTTCCCCCCCTTATCTCAGTAGTTAACTCATATTCATGTACTGACCAGACTCACTAAAGACTCAAGGAGAATACTCTGTATGTTCAGAGCATGGGCATACGCTTGCCCCCTCCCCCTTTCTTTTCTCTGTGAATTCTAGATACCTTGGTTTCTCTGAACTCTGAACTCTGTTTCTTCAACTTAGGGAGACTGCTGGACTCTGTGTTACTGCTTCCTACTCTTTACAGGTAGCAATCTGGGGACAATCATAATGCTTATTTATTTTCTTTGACTCACAGGTCACTATACAATCCTTTTTACTTGTACATTGTCTGAAAACGATTGCTTTGTATATTTTGCCCAGGTTTTTAGTTGGTTAAGGTAGAAAGATAAATCTGTTTTCTGTAATTCATCATGACTAGAAGCAGAAGTTTTATATCATTGTTTTAATTAGCATCCCTTTTTTTTTTACTTAGCAATGAACATTTTCTCTTTGTTTTTTAAAATTTCTTTTGGCAGAAAAAAATTTCCACCTGTGGCCATCCAAATACATAATTATATGTACTTATTTTTAAGATTTCTGTGTTCAGAGACTACACAAGACCCATTTATATTAAAATATCCTTTGGATTGTCAAGTTGTTTATCATATATAACAATTTTCTTCCTTTAAATTAATTTTTTCTTGGGGTGCCTGGGTAGCTCAGTTGGTTGAGCATCTGATTCTTGATCTCAGTTCAGATCCTGATCTCAGGGTCATGAGTTCAAGTCCCTCATTGGGCTCTATGCTGGGCATGGAGCCTACCAAAAGAAAAAAAAAGACTACCTTCTCTTCTTCAAAGAGAATGGCTGAACAGTATTCCCTCTGGAAGCCCTTGTGGACCAAAAAATAATCTTCATTTATTCATTCAACAATTAATTATAGAATGTTTTCTATGTGGCAGTCCATATGCTAGGCATCATTGGGTATTTGTACAAAGGTGTATGAAAAATAATTCATGAATTCAGGGAGTTCATAATCTAGTAGGTAAACTCAGAAGAAACTGTTAGCTTTGCCTTTATGGAATATTTGTGTTAGGAATTATGTTCTTGTACTCTAGAACCATGAAAACAAAGGTGATTATACTCTGAGTAGTCCTTTATTCTAATCTTAATTCACTTCTTTTCTCAAACACCCAAGCATGCTTGTGCCTTAGGATCTTTTTGTTGCTGTTCCCTCACCTAGAATTCTCCCCTTCCAAGGTTACCCAAATGACTTACTCCTTACTGCTTCACATTCCTGCTCAAATACGGTTTCGTCAGTGAGACCTTCCCTGACAGTTGTGTATAAAGTAGCACTTCCTACCTTCAGTCTTTATTCCCTTACTTGGATTTATTCTTCGTTATAGCATTATTCTTTACATTTAAAAAAAAGATTTATTTATTTGAGAGCGAGAGAGCAAGTGAGTAGGGGAGGAGCAGAAGGAGAAGGACAAGCAGACACTGCACTGAGCATGGAGCTGGAGCAGGGCTTGATCCCACAACCCTGAGATTATGATCTGAGCTCAAATCAAGAGTCAGATGCTCAACTGACTGAGCCACCCAAGCGCCCCTATTTACATTTTAATTTATTTTTATCTTTATCACCTTTTGCCCCCTCCCTGCCGCAGATATAAATGCTAGATGAGCAGAGGCTTTATCTGTTTTGTTCACTATTTTATCCCTAGCACCTTGAATAGTTACAGGTACCTACTAGAGTCTTTATTTTTATTTTATTATTACTTTCTAAAGATTTTATTTATTTATTTGAGAGAGAGAGAGAGAGCAAGAGACAGTGGGAGAGAGAATCCAAAACAGACTCTATGCTGAGTGCAGAGCCTGACATGGGGCTCTATCCCACACTGCGAGATCGTGACCTGAGCTGAAACTAAGAGTTGGGCACTTAACCGACTGAGCTACCCAGGCTCCCCCCTACTGGATTCTTTAAATTCTTCACTTGATTATTTTTCCTTTCCATGTTTCCCTGCAAAGCATTTCCTGACTGATTTTATTCACATTGCTTATTTTTGCTTTACTGTGTGCTTAGAATATGCATGTGTCTTAGTAACACTGTAATAGTTGAAAGAGACAATTATCATATCACGTACTTATTGATTTTTTCCCTCTCTCTTAGTTTTCACATAGGACCAACCCAGTTGATAAACATCTTGAGGTCCTGATCAATAAATATGGATTGTCTGCCAAACCAGTTGTTCCTCAGATGTTTGCATATGCTGGAAAAGAGCACATGGAAAAATATGGTATGTTAAAAAAATTTTAAGGCCTATTGGTAGTTGTATGCATGTGATGAGAAAGAACAGGAATTTATTCAGGATCTGTGGACAATGCCAAGATATATAAAATATAAAATGGTTTTTGAATTAAATTGAAGAAATAGTCCACATAGGATTTAGTTGTAGAGAAAGTATTTTTATATAAGACATCATATGGGAAGTACGTAGAATGTTACATGCCAAGAAATTGGAATAGGAAAAATAACATAAATCTTGTCCCCTTTAATCACGAATTATAAATCAAGGTTTATCAGTTCTGAATATGATGACACTTAAAGCATGCTGTTGGTAATATGTTTATATCGCCAAATTTAATTCTTAGTACTTGAATTCACCAAAAATCCACCCTCTGTCATTCTGTAATGTTTTATTAGATTTAAATTTCATAGGTGATTTGTATTTTGTAGGTAAACACTCTAATTTTTTTTGTCTGAACGCTATTTATTTATTTATTTATATATTATTATTTGCCCCTGGGGTACAGGTCAGTGAATCATCAGGCTTATACCTTTCACAGCACTCACCATAGCACAAACCCTCCCCAATGTCCATAACCCAGCCACCCTATCCCTACCCTCCCACCCGCCAGTAACCCTCAGTTTGTTTCACGAGATTAAGAGTCTCTTATAGTTTGTCTCCTTCCCGATCCCATCTTAAACACTCTAATTTTTTGACTGGTGATCAGTGATTGGCTTGCCTTAGCAGTTAGTTAAAGCATGGGATAGTGCAGATAGGAGTTTTTAATTGTATGACCCTGAACCAGTGCCTTGCTGTGTACTATTAGATAAGAAAGGAAATGATCATACTCAAAAGTTCGACATTCCTATTCTCTCTAGGGAAAATATCCCAGGTTGTTTGATAGACCAAATAACTAGAAAGGAAAAAAATCTTCAAGGAAGAATGGTGGGAAGACCATTGCCAGTTTTTGGCCATGAGAATTTTCTTTCTCATAGCTATTTCCTACATTTTTAAACTCAGTCCATTCCAATCTGGCTTCCCTCCTTTCTCAAGGCTACCATTGAACACCATGTTGCCATATCCAGTACATACATTTTAATCCTAATTTAACAAACCTCAGCACCATTAATCCCTTTGACCACTTCCTTCTTTGAACATACTCTTCTTTTGGCTTTCATGACACCTCATTCTCCTGGTTTTTCTTACCTCTTTGGCTATTCTTTGTCCATTTCCTTTTCAATTAAAATATTTTTTGAGCTCTCATTATATTCTAGGCACTGTTCTAGGCATTGGAATATAGCAGTATATCTGTTTGCTATTGCTTTGTAATAAAGCATGCCAAAACTCAGTGATTTTAAAAAATAATTATTATTAGAGTTTACAAGTTAGTAGATTGGGAATCAGTTCATCTAAGCTGAGCTCGGATCTTGTTTGGGTTAATTATATGACTATAGGTTGGTTGGAAGCTCTGTTCTACTCTTGTTTGGCAGGGTCACATGTCTCTTCTCCTCCTGGGACCAGAGAGCCAGCCCTGCCATGTCCTTTTCATGGTGACAGCAGAAGGACAAGGGAGTAATCTGCAACATTAAAGCCTTTTGAGACTTAAGCTGTTGACCAAAGCAAACTTGGAATCAAGGAATAAGGAAATATATTTTATTTCTTTTGTTGTAGGAAACTACAAAGACAGACCTAAAAGGACATTTAAGAGGGAAAAATAATTAAGTATATTAGTACATTCATTCACAAGCTATCAATAAGCAGATGAGATGTGGAATTTTTACTTAAATTTCTAGTTTGGGACAGACAATAACACATGAAAAAAATGAAGATAATTTCGGGTAGTTATTAGTCCTATGAGGAAAAAAACCCCGAGTAATATATTTGTGGGGAGAGGGGGGCCGGTGATAGCCTCTGTACTCACATATCCAGTTGGCATCTTGGATCTCTGCTTGTATCTTTAATAGGCATCTCAAATTTAACATGTTCACTTTGGGGCGCCTGGGTGGCTCAGTGGGTTAAAGCCGCTGCCTTTGGCTCAGGTCATGATCCCAGGGTCCTGGGATCGAGGCCCACATCGGGCTCTCTGCTTAGCGGGGAGCCTGCTTCCTCCTCTCTCCTCTCTCTCTGCCTGCCTCTCTGCCTACTTGTAATTTCTCTCTCTGTGTCAAATGAATAAATAAAATCTTTAAAAAAAAATAACATGTTCACTTTTATTTTTTTAAAAGATTTTATTTATTTGTCAGAGAGAGAGAGAGAGAGACAGAGAGAGAGACAGAGCACAAGTAGGGGGAGCGGCAAGCAGAGGGAGAAGCAGGCTCCCCACTGAGCAATGAGCCTGATGCCAGGGCTCAATCCCAGAACCCTGGGATCATGACCTGAGCCAAAGGCAGACACTTTACTGACTGAGCCACCCAGGCATTCCAAATTTAATATGTTCAGATGCAGACTCTTAATTCTGTTCTCCCATAATTTTAAACTTGTTCCTTTTCTAGTTTTCCTCATCTCAGTAAGCAGCACTTCCATCCATTCAGATACTGAATCATCTTTGACACTTCTCTCTCCTTTTCCCCTATTCTAGTCCCCCGTTATGTCCTGTCAATTCTACCTGCAGACTCCAAATGTTTCTTCCTTCCAGTTCCTTTCACTACCGCAGCTCTTACCCTAGACCAGAATTTTTCAGACTGTGGACTGTGACCTGCTAGGAAATGATGGAATCGAGTCAGTGGGTTGAACCCAGCATTTTTTTAAAGTTAAAAATTTTCATTGTTGGGCATTAAAACTCAATACGGAGAAGTACACAAAACAAATATACAGCTTAGTGAATTCTCACAAAGCTCCTCACTCTGACCAAAACCTCTTACCAGGTAAAAAATAGAATGTTAATACCCAAGAATCCTCTCTGTAGGTTATTTTTATCTTAAGAATTTTGTGGGTCTCTTGTAAATCTTCTTGGGTCACCCCATTAAAGAAAAAGCTACACCTACAAATCCCTTTGAGATAGACTCTCTCCTTCCTTGGGTCCTTTCTGAGATGGCTGAGGGACAACATTCTTAAGCTTCCTTGTAGTTCTTTGATTGAGAGGATTTGTGAGGCACATCCTTTTTCTCTTTAGAGGGCTTTTTTTCTGTTCCAACTATATTCTGACGCATCACTTTTGATCTCAGATCTTTAACAAAAGATTTATCACACCCCGGGCCTCATCTTTGGACCATTTTTTCCTGGCAATGCCCTGGATTTGATCTTTGCTCAGAGGCCATTTCTTAATTTTAGCATCTTTTCCCATTTTGAGGAACTTTTGAATTTTCAAAATCATCAAGTCCTGAATTCTTTTTGTTTAACAGCCCTTTCCTCAATATAGCAATATAGATTTTTACTATAAATAGCAAGAAGAGACCATGTGGCACCTTCATTATTTTCCTTATTATCTAATTTTCACATAACTGCAGGTAATAGTGTTATTATAATATCTACTCCTATTTTAGCAAGGATCTCCTTTCCTGTAGTCCTCAGTAAGGTTTTATCATTTTGCAAACCCTCACCAACAGCAACCTCAAAGGATCTGGAGGCTTCTATTAATAGTTTCTTTAAGGCACTTTAGGCTTTCACTAGCAGTTTCCCTATAACCACCTCCTGTTTCCAAAGCCATTCACATATTTTACATTTTTGTTTAGTGTAACCCCAATTCCAGTATATTAGACTGCTCAGGCTGCTATAACAAAATACCATAGACTGGATGGCTCAAACAACAAAAATTTATTTCTCACAGTTCTAGAGGCTGGGAAGTCCAGGATCAAGGTACAGGATAGCTTTTATTCTGAGGCCTCTTCCTTTGGCTTGTAGTTGGCTGCCCTCTCATGTATACTCAGATGACCTCTTTTTTTGTGTGGGTGCAGAGAGAGAGAGAGAGAATGAGAGAGACAGAGTGAGAGAAGGAAACGTCTTTCTCTTCCCCTTCTTGAAAGGGGAAGGGCACTAACCCATCATGAAGGCCTCACCCTCATGACCTTATCTACCCTAATTACCTCCCAGTAGTCTCATTTCCAAATACCATCACATTGAGGGTTAGGGCTTCAACATATGAGTTTCATCAGGGACATAGTCAGTAGCATTTAGGTACCAAAATATGTATCATTTGTTATCGTATAATAATGAGACTCTGTATTTTAAAAAATAATTTCTTATTGTTTTCATTCTGGTTGTATAGTCTCCTGGGTTTAAGCACACTGGCCTTTTCTCAGTGTCTTCAGTAAGCCAGACTTTTCTGCCTTAGAGTCTCATATTTCCTTCCCTTGGGCTACACTGCTCTTTACTCCATTCTTTCAAGGTCAGCTGTCCTCATCCTTTTTTTTTTTTTTTCCTTTTTAAGTAGTTTCCTTGCCCAGCATGGAGCCCAAGATGGGGCTTGAATTCACAACCCTGAGATCAAGACCTGAGCTGAGATCAAGAGTCAGACTCTTAACTGACTGAGCCACCCAGGCACCCCCATCCTTTAGGTCTTAAAAAAAAAACTTGTCTCGTATCTCTAACACTTTACAAAAGTATCTTCACTTGGATGTCTAATAGGCATCTCAAATTTAATAGGTCTAAACTGAAGTCCTAATTCTTTCTCTGAACTCCCCCCTTTTCCTCTGTTCTTCCTGAAGTTTTCCCCATTCAGTAAATGGTAACTCCATCTTTCTAGGACATTTGGCCAAAAACCTTGAAGCTGTTCTTGATTCTACTTGAATTTGACATTCACTGTATTGGCGAACCTTTTCACTCATTTTTCAATATCAGTTTCTCACCCTTTCTACCACCTTACTATATAGTGCAAGCCACCATCATTTCTCACCAGGATTGTAGGAGTCCTAACTATTTTTTCTGCCTTTGCTTGTGTATCTCTGCAGGCAAATCTGTACTTTATAGCCAGAGCAGTGTTTTATTTGTTTTGTTTTTTATTTTTTAATTCAAGAATCACCAGTCAAATCAATATTTAATTTTATTGACATATATGAGACCAAGTATCTTTGGCCGCTTATAGGAGTATAGCAGACAGGTATAGTTAAGAAATAACTTTATTTTGAGCAGGGGGAAGACAACACAGTACTTGAGTTATTGAGACTAGTACTTAATAGCTATGTTATAGTCTAATCCTGCTTCAGAGCAGTGTGTTTAAAATATTAAGCCATATCATTTCACACCTCTGCTCAAAACTCTCCATGTGTTCTCATCACATTCAGGTTGAAACTTAGAAGTCTTATTATAGCCTGTGAACTTCTACACAATCTGCTCTCCCACCCTTGTAGTTTCTGACCTCGTCTCTTACCATTTTTTTCTTTTACCATTGTATCCTAGCCACATTATCCTTTCTGTTTTGATAACAGTAAGCATATTCCTACTTCAGGCAGGGCCTTGTTGTTTCCACTTCTGAATGCTGTACCCTGAGATCTCATTAGTGCTAACACCCTTACTTCCATCAGGTTTGTGCTTACATATTATCATTTGCTTCTTTCATCACCCTCTTTCCCAGAACTCCCTATCCTCTGTCTCCTGCTTTATTATTTGTATAACACTTATAAAAATTTGGCATATGTATTTTTTCTTATTGACTGTCTCTTCTATCCAGAATCTAAGTTCTATAAGGCCACCAATTTTTGTTTTATTCCCTGTTCCTTGACTGTTATTGAGATCAGTACTTGGCACAAAACAGGTCTTCTGTAATTAATCTTCAGAGATAAAACCTATCTTTGAACATTCAAATTGAAGTAGGTCCCTCCTGTTATTCTCTTTTATAGATAGTCCCCTATTGCTTTCCTTCATAGCATCTAGCACTATTTATATTCATATGTATGTTGTGTGTTTTTGTTTAATTTTTGTCTCCCTCATTCTGTAAACTCCTTGAAAGCAGGATCTCTGTCTGTTTTGTTTACTTTCAATATACCCAGCTTAGTACAGTGCTTGGCATGTAATCTAGACAGAAGAAAGTCGTTTCGTTTGTTTTTTCCTTTCTCTTCTATAGTCTCTAGCATTTGTAAATACTCCATAAATATTTGTTGAATGAATGAATGAATTTCCATACCTATATTGTCTTATTCAGTTCTCATAACAATCCATTATGGGAGCTTTTATTATCCCACTAAGTAAGATTCTGGCTGCTGGCTTCAGGATTTTTTATATATATATATGTGTGTGTGTGTGTGTATATATATGTATATATACATTATTCTGTAAACTCCTTGAAAGCAGGATCTCTGTCTGTTTTGTTTACTTTCAATATACCCAGCTTAGTACGGTGCTTGGCATGTAATCTAGACAGAAGAACGTCTAGTGTATATACATATATACACACACACACACACACATATATATATATATATAATTTTGTTGTGTTCAGAAAGTATTCGTCAGTTGTTTTCTTGAGGTTTTTTTTTTTATCTTTTAGGAATGGGAAATTGTATTTTGTTTAAGGCTTTTTCCAGCATCTGTTGAATTAGTTGCATTATGTCCCTTAGATCTATTATTAGACTATTTTATTAGTGGATTGCTGATATTGAAACATCTTTACATATCTGAAATGAATTCCACTTGGTCATGATGTATTGATCTTTTTCTTTTTTTGGTGTGGGGTTAGATTCTGTCACTATTTTATTTTATTTAGTACTTTAAATCAATATTCATAAGTAATATTGATGTATAATTTTCTTTTTTCCCTTGTCTTTATCTTTTTCCCTGTCATTTTTCCTTGTCTTTTTCCTTGTTTTAATACCAAGTTGTATTAATTTTATACTTGCTTTATAAAAAGAAATAGATAGCCTTTCTTTCCTTTTAATGCTTTAATACAATTTGTGTGGGGTATTGGGACTACCTGATCTTTGTAGGTTTGGTAGAATTCCCTGTGAAACCATCTTGGCCTGTTTTTCTCTCTCTTTTTATCTTTTTGGTAGTTGCTTGGTAATTTATATATATATATATATATACATAAATTATATGTAATATAAAATAAATTATATATTATGTAATTATATATATATTTTTAAAGAAGACCCAATTTTTAGTTTTTAGTATTGCTTTTATTTTTAATTTTTATTTATTTATTTGACAGAGAGCGAGAACACAAGCAGGCAGAGTGGGAGAGGGAGAAGCAGGCTTCCCACCGAGCAGGGAGCCCCATGCAGGGCTCGATCCCAGAACCCTGGGATCATGACCTGAGCCGAAGGTAGCCGCTTCACAACTGAGCCACCCAGGCGCCCCTATATATTTCTTTATGTTTAAATATCTTATCTTTAGTGAGGTCATTTTGGGCAGTTTGTATATCTCTGGGAAATTATCCATTTCATTTATATTTCTAAATCTTTGTATAGAAGTCTGAAAAGTAGTCTTTTACAATTTTAAAACTTGTTTCTGTTTTGATGGTATTCTCCTCTTGTTTTTTTTTTGTTTTTTTTTTAAGATTGATTTATTTAGGGGCGCCTGGGTGGCCTGGGGCATGATCCCGAGGTCCTGGGATCGAGCCCTATGGTGGGCTCCCTGCTCAGCGAGAGGCCTGCTTCTCCTCCCTCTCCTCCTGCTTGTGGTCCCTCTCTCACTGTGTCTCTCTCTGTCAAATAAATAAATAAAATCTTTAAAAAAGGAGATTTATTCATTTATATATTATTTATTATAATAATATTATTAAATAGATAATAATTTATTATTATATATATTGTTTATATAGCATATTTATTTATATGCTCATGAGCATGAGCAGGGGGAGGGGTAGAGGGAGAGGAAGATGGAGAGAATCTCAAGCAGACTCCCCACTGAATGGTGAGCATGGCTCAGGGCTGGGTCCCAAGATTCTGAGATGGCAACCTAAGCCGAAACCAAGTCAGACACTCAACCAACTTGAGCCACCCAGGTGCCCCTCTCTTGTTATTTCTTATTTTTGTGTGTTCATGCTTTCTCCTTTTAAAAATTAAATTAGTAATAGTTTGTCTATTTGTTAAATTTTTCAAAATAACAGGACCTTGATTATGTCTACTCATTTTATTCTTTACCAAATTAATTCCTGCTTTTATCTTCTTTGTGCTTTTTTTAGTTTCCTTCAGTTGTTGTTTTTCTGGTTTTTGAGTTGGAAATTTAATACATTTTCTTTATTTTTAATGACAACTTTATTGAGATATAATTCACATCCTATAAATGTCACTGTTTTAAAGTGTACAACTCAATGACTTTACTATATTCAGAGTTGTGCAACCATTACCACTACCTAATTTCAGAACATTTTCATCACCAAAGAAAACCCCATACCCATTACCTGTCCTCCCCATTACCCTCTCCTCTCAGGGACCTGGCAGCCACTAGTCTGCTTTCTGTTTTTATGGATTTGCATATTCTGAACATTTCATTTAAATGGAATCATATGTGGCATTTTGTGACTCGATTCTTTCACTTAGTATAATTTCTTCATAGTTCATTCATGCATAGCATGTATTGGGACATTATTCCTCTTCATTGGCGAATAATATTACATCTTACCATTCTTTCTTTCTTGTGTTTAGTGCTATGTATTTTTCTGATTACTGCTTTAAAAGTATCACATTGTTTATGAAGTGTTTACACTATCATTTTTCACAGAAGTCTTATAATTTGCATTTGCATTTCCTTAAATTTTTTTTTTTACCTAAGAGTTGTTTCATGGAAGTATTTTTTAGATTTCTAGATGTACCTTTATTTTATTTTATTTTATTTTATTTTATTTTATTTTATTTATTTAGAGAGAGCATGTGCTTTTGAGCAGTGGGAGTGGGGAAGGGCAGAGGGAGATGGGGAGAGAGAATATTAGGCAGGCTCCCTGGCCAGCTTGGAGCCCAATGTGAGGCTCAATATCACAACCCTGAGATCATGACCTCAGCCAAAATCAAGTCAGACTCTTAACCAACTGAGCCACCCAAGTGCCTCTTAATTTTTTAAATTTATTAATTAGTTTTGAGGCGCCTGGGTGGCTCAGTCGTTAAGCGTCTGCCTTTGGCTCAGGTCATGACCCCAGGGTCCTGGGATCGAGCTCGGTGTCAGGCTACCTGCTCAGTGGGGAGCCTGCTCCCTCTCCCACTCCCCCTTCTTGTCTTCCCTCTCTCGCTGTCTCTCTGTCAAATAAATAAATGAAATCTTTTTTTAGTTTTATTGCATTGTGATTTGGGGTGATTCCTGGTTCTATGGCTCCCTCTTATGTCAGGGTAGTAATATCTTATATCTGTAGTGGATTTTTTGGAAAGATGCTTGTGTGTCCTCTGATTTCTCTCTCACTATTTTTTGTCTTGCAGGACCCTAAAGATTTCCCCCTTGCTTCTTTCCTCTTTCACTATCCAGCTGCCAAAGGATACCTTTCCCTCTCTTTCTGCCCCCTTTTTTTCTTCTAGAGCTATGCTTTTCAAAGATTACCACCTTGAATTTGCTGTACTTTTCAGACCTGAAGTACTTTTCCCTGAACTCATGCTTTGATCTGTAGTCATATTTTGAGTATTTTCACATTTGTGGGGGAGTCTTTCTCTTCCCAGTGGTAGTTTTATTTTTTCATTTTATTTTTAAAGATTTATGTATTTATTTGCATGAGAGAGAGAAAGAGTCAGCACAAGTAGCAGGGAGGGGCAGAGGGAGAAGAAGGCTTCCCGCTGAATGGGGAGCCTGATGTGGGGCTCCATCCCAGGACCCTGGGATCATGACCTGAGCCGAAGGTAGACATTTAACTGACTGAATCACCCAGGTGCCCCAGGTAGTAGCGTGAGAGCAATTGTAGGCCTGCCACAAGTGTTCCGCTCCTCTCTTCTGCACAATTTTTCTTCACCCTGCCCTAGGCCCCCAAGGCTTGCTGTGGGAGCATGGGCAATTGCTAACTGGGATTTGGTCATGCTTTTCCCTTTTTTCCCCTTCATTTATAGATACTTCAAAGTTTTGGAGCTTTCTCTTGTCTAGTTTTGTGGAGGGTATGGTTTTATGCAATTCTTGTCGTTCTATATTGTTTTTGGATGGTATGGAGAGAGACGGATTTAGGCAGCCTTCATTGTCCTCAGCTACCTGGAAATCCTGTGTCTGCTGTGTTTATAAGCTTATATCTTTCTCAAGTTTTATATTGTTCAGAATAGTTGGACAATTTTCTAGCCCAAACTTTGAATTATAAATGTACAGTATTTTAGTTGAAATGTTATTCTTCATCCAGTAGATTTTTAATAAATTGTAAGATCTTATGGGCTTTTAAATTGTCCTTTGAAATTGCTGTTTGTTAATGTATACTAGGCATGAATGCATAAAAATGTTTGCAGTAGCTTACATTCTGCTGTAAAATCAGCAGATTTTTGTGGCTTCAAAGTTTGATTCAAGAAGGTTGAAATAGGGGCACCTGGGTGGCTCAGTGGGTTAAAGCCTCTGCCTTCGGCTCAGGTCATGATCTCAGGGTCCTGGGATTGAGCCCCGCATTGGGCTCTCTGCTCAGCGGGGAGCTTGCTTCCCCCTCTCCCTCTGCCTACTTGTGATCTCTCTCTCTGTGTCAAATAAATAAATAAAATCTTAAAAAAAAGAAGGTTGAAATATTTTTATATTAGGAGTATCTTTGAATAGCCAAAAATCTGAATTAGCAGTTCAGGATCGGTAGTCAACAAGCCCATCATTAGTACCCAGGCTTATTAAATATATGGTAAGTCACTGGCAGAATATTTTTTTAAAGGGTTGCTATCTTCTATAGATTAATTGGATCCCAGGGTAAGAAAAAGCAGAAGAAAAGACATCAACACTTACTGAATATCTCTTATGTCAGACACTATACCAAGAGCTTTTGTACAGTTTAGTTGCCCCTCTTCCTATCAATCCACGCATGAATTACTTGTAAATCTTCTAATATGTGACAATAAAGCATTCGTATTTCTTGTGCCAAGGAACTTGCCACCAACTGAGGCCACTCATTCCATTTTTTGGGTGATTCCTATTGTTGAACTCAGATCTCTCTCCCTGTAGTTTCCATCCATGTTCCTGTTTCTGTCTTCTAGGCTCATAAGAGGTGAAACTCTTTCACCTTATAACTCTTCAAATATTTGAAGCCACCCAGATCTTGTGCTTAACTTCTCTTCTTCTCTTTAACTGTTCCTCATTTGATTTGTTTCATGAGCCATCATCACTGCTCTCTGTGACCACATGTAAGCTTTTCCGGTAGTTGCAACACACTGTTAAATCATACTGAGCTTGTATTCAAACAGAACCTCAGAGCCTTTCTCACAGTTGCTCTTCCTTTTCCCAGGTTGCTTTGGGGTTCCAGGAATAGAATTGGGTCATTTAAATAATTACATTCTGATCCAACCTATTAATAAGTCTTGTTGAAATCTATTTGGATTCAACATTCTAGCTGTCCTTCCCAGGTTCAGGTTTGGTGAGCATACCTTTAATTTTCTAATCCAATTTTTGGTAGCTATACTAGCCAGAGTATGGCTGAGGTCAGAGGTTAGCACTAGAGAATTTTCTCTGGGTTACTGTACATTAGTCAGTGCTGGTGGTTTCACAAGTGTGTTCTGTGAGATGTTAACCTTGTAAGATTCTCTATGACATGGTCAGATAAGTTGGGAGATGCTTCATCCTTTAACCCCATTTGATTTTTATTTATTTTTCTAAAGACTTTATTTATTTGTCAGAGAGAAAAGAGAGCACACAAGCTTGGGGAGCAGTAGGGAAAGGGAGAAGGGAGGGAAAGGGAGAAGCCAGGCTCCCCGCTGAGCAAGAAGCATGATGCAGAACTCGATCCCAGGACTCTGGGATCATGACCTGAGCCGAGGGCAGATGCTTAATTGACTGAGCCACCCAGGTGTCCCCCTTCAATCCCCTTTTAGACAGTCATAATACACGTGTAATAATAGTAAAGGCTCTGACTGCCTTGCTATGAAGAAACATGTTTAACTTTGTTTAACCCAATATTATCTAAACTTATTAGACGGAGGAACCCTCATTTTTAAATTTTTATTTAATTTTTATTATTTTTTTAAAGATTTTATTTATTTATTTCTCAGAGAGAGAGAGAGAGCAAGCACAAGCAGGGGGAGCAGCAGAGGCAGAGGGAGAAGCAGGCTCTCGCTGAGCAGGGAGCCCGATATGGGACTTGATCCCAGGACCCTGCGATCATGACCTGAGCTGAAAGCAGACCCTTAACCAACTGAGCCATCCAGGCGTTCTCCCTCATTTTTTTAGTAACATCAAAGTGCTCCCCCCAAACAGAAGAAAAACCAAAAACCACACTATAGTATTTCCTTACCTTGACCCAAAAGATGTCCTAAAATTTTTAATTATATTGCTAATATATAGATACTGTGTTTCATCTGATCTACCAGTCAAACCAATCAAAAAGAGGGTATAAATCTGCTGTGGCTTGTTCTTACTGAATCCATATTGGCTGCCTCCTGATCATCACTCTTATTGGTATGAGATCACTAGTATGGGCTCTACTTTCTTCAAGATTTGCTGAACTACATGTATGTCATTTCTGCTCTGAAGATCATCCTCCTGACAGAGAAGATAGAGATGAAGCAGAAATGGGGACTTCATTTTCCTGTGCCATGCATTAACATAACATTATCAGTTCCTATCAGTGGACTTTCTCCTTCCTTGGCCTTTCTGGCTCTGAAGCAGGATTCAAAACCTATCTTATGCTGGTTTATCTTTTTAAAAGTAGTAAAAAAAAAAGGGGGGGGTGCTTGGGTGGCTCAGGTGAAGCATCTGCCTTCAGCTCAGGTTATGATCCTGAGGTCTTGGGATTGAGCCCCGGGTTGGCACCCTGCTCAGCAGGGAGTCTGCTTTTCCCTCTCCCTCAGACCCTCCCTCCTGCTCTTGCTCTCTATCTCTCTCTTTCGCTCGTGAGCTCTCTCAAATGAATAAAAAAAAAAATCTTTTTTAAAAAAAAGTAGTAAAAAAATTTTTCTTATTTTACTTTCTTAATGTATGCTTTTGTTTTCCTGACCCTAATCTTTAAGCCTTCTGTTAAGGAATTTAAAAATATACGTATTTCTTGTTAAGCTGTAACTTTTCTGAAGACCCTTTTGCCTTATCATAAGGAAGGAGAAAGATCAGGTCCTGGAGGCAGTGAGTTGTAAAATTCACTTAGTCTAGGGGCATTGGGATGTTTTGGCAGACTCCTTGAAAAGTTTCTGGCAGTGCTTTCCTGCCTTATATCCACTGTTAATCCCAGGCTATATTTTCTGATTTTTGAAACTGGACTCTAGTTATACTAGGGAGAATCGGCCAGTTTGAACTGTTTTCATGTCATATACTTATTAGTGGATTCAATTATACTCAAGTTTAATTAAAGAAATATTTATGTGAGGGATCAGTGCTGAAGTTGTCAGTACTGATAATTAATACCAGGGAAAAGGTAGAAATATTTGGCGGGACACTGAGTACCATTGCAATGTTTGTTAGTAAGCAATAGAAAGGCATTGAACCACTAATAGATACTTGTTTTCTCTACAGGAACAACAGTTGAACAGTTTGCAAAAATTGGATGGAAAAATCATAAACATTCAGTTAATAACCCGTAAGTATTTCAGAAATACAAAATAGTGAAAATCTGGATTATCCTGCTATGTAATATATAACTTTATACTTGAAAAGTAAATGTAAGACCTCAAAGATGTTAACTAGAATGTTTTATTGTTTTTCATATTAAAAGCTTGTGCCCAAGTAAACTTTTGACTACAGTTTTAGTTTTGGGTCTGTTTATATTTAGAATGCCATTTAAAATTTACAGAAGAATGTGAGCGTTTGGTGTTAAAATATAATTGGTCATACATTATAACTGCAGTAATGAAATTTATTGTAATAATTTTAGTTGAAAATAACCAGTGACCATTTTAAACCATTCCTTAAACTTTTCTTAAAATGTTCACAAAATGCATATTAGTAGCCATTTTAATTACTTTCTATTAAATTATTTGTATTACTTTAGTAATGTGTTTTATGTCAGTGTCATTAACTCTTATTCTGGTAGAATAATATTATTTACATCCTAAATGATCTGAAGTAAAATTATGTCCTGTGTATTATAGATCACTCGTCTTTGAATCCCTCGTGCCTAGTGCAATGCCAGGCTGATAGCATTGTACTTAATGGGTGCTGAATAAAATTGGTTCACTGGGAATTGAGTTAGTGCCACATAACCATAACCTCTACAAAAGCAATACCACTAGGCAATAAAAGAGTAATAGCTAGCTTTATTAAATGCCAACTGTGTGTCACTGTGCTAGGTATTTTTATGTACATTTTGATTTAATCCTCTTAAGGACCTTATAAGGTAGATATTTTAATTCTCATTTTATAGATAAGGAAAATGAGGTTTACAGAAATGAAGCAACTTGTACAGGATCATTCCAAGTAGTGATAAAATAATGTTTATATTTCCTCTTACTAGATTGTAAACTCCTTGAGGGCCAGAGCCATCTCTTCCTGTTCTTAATGCTTAGCACAGAGCTTGGAACATGATAGGTGCTCAGTAAATTGTTTCTGAACTATTAAACAAATTTTGTCATATATACTAACATAAAACCGTGACAAAGAATATTTTATACCACAATATTTCTGATATTTCATGCTATTGCTAGTTCTCCTGATTTTCCTAATTTTAAATTTATGTTTGAATTCAGGGCATACTTAATTAACAAATAATATCTAATCTCATGCCCTAGATCAAAGGGTATTTTGTGAAAGATGTAAGGGTATTGCAAAAGCTTTAATGAATTGTCATTGCTTATATGATAAAATACAAATTCCTTCATATGAGATAATAAGATTGTTATAATTTGGCCTACTCTACTTTGCCAGTCTTATTTTCTGTCATTTTCTGGCTATTCCCAATCTCTAGCCTCACCAGATTACTTATCTTTTCCCTAGTATATAGTACTCTTGTGTTTTTACTCAGGCTGTTAGCTCTCCCTGGAATATTCTTTTGCCTTTCTTTTGTTTGGTGAATATCTACTTATCCATCAATCACCAGCCCAAATGTCATTGCTTCTCTTAACATCTTTTTTTTTAAAGATTTATTTATGTATTTGAGAAAGAGAGAGAGGAAACAAGTACAGGGAGTGGTGGAGGGAGAGAGAGAGAAACTTTAGCAGACTTCTTACTGAGCTCAGAGCCCAATGCAGGGCTTGATCCCACGACCCTGAGATCATGATCTGAGCTGAAACCAAGAGTTGGATGCTCAACTGACTGAGCCACCCAGGGGCCCCCTTGTAACACCTTTTTAAAGCTTCCTGGGCATATATATATTTTTTTCTCATGAGTTTCGTTGCTCTGTCTGTATACCTCTACTATAACACATCACACTATCATACTTAGTTATTTGTAAGTCTTTCTTCTTTGATAATGATGGTCCTTGAGCAGAGATTCTGTCTCATCCTTGTATCTTTACTATCTTTCACGATATGGGAACATAGTATATGTTCAATAAAACTTTGCTGTTACTGAATAGTAGAGTTTGGATGAGTAGTCTTAAGTCCACAAAGATGGTCTAAAGCTGAATTCTTTGTCCTTAGAACTTAGAAAACCATTAAAAATACTTGTGATTTCCTGAATAGTAAGGAACTGTACCAACATATTGAGGAATTGACAGCATTTCAGTTTCTTGGCTTGGAGGCTCCAAGGAGTAGTGTTTTGTTGTTGTTGTTTTTGTTTTTAAGATTTATTTATTTATTTGAGAAGAGAGTGAGAGAGAGAGAAAGCATGTTGGGGGGCAGGGTCAGAGGGAGAAGCAGACTCCCTGCCAGTAGGGAACCCGATGTAGGACTCGATCTCGGGACTCCAGGATCATGACCCTAGCCAAAGGCCAATGCTTAACCGACTGAGCTACCCAGGTGCCTGCAGGGAGTAGTTCTTAACTTTCTCTTGAGAGTCAAATCTTCTGAGTCTTTCTTTTACTTACCACCCTGCCTAAATAGGCATCATTTATCCACTTATTATGGCATTCTTCTAAAGAAATTTCATTCACTCAACAGGTAGGTATTTGGTAGCCTACTATGTGCAAGACACTTCTTTAGCTACTAGTTATATAGCAGTGAACAAGACAGATAAGTTCCGGGCACCTGGGTGGCTCAGTGTGTTAAAGCCTCTGCCTTCGACTCAGGTCATGATCTCAAGGTCCTGGGATCGAGGCCCGCATTGGGCTCCCTGCTCGGCGGGGAGCCTGCTTCCTCCTCTCTCTGCCTGCCTCTCTGCCTACTTGTGATCTCTCTCTATCTGTCAAATAAATAAATAAAATCTTAAAAAAAAAAAAGATAAGTTCCTTACACCCATGAATCTTCTATTGCATGGTAAGTTCTCAATTATGTTGAATAGGCAATGTCAGTTTCATCATATAAAACTCTTCAAAACACCCAAGAATAAGCCTTCTAGGTTTTGCTCAGAAATTTCAGATGCCAACTTCTCATACTAGGTTTTGCTTGGTTAAGAAAGAAAGAGAATACTGTGTTTGCTGACCATTCATTATAGATACCCTGTTACATATTTCTAAGAAGGTTGAATTACAAAACTATTCTCAAATGTTTTCTCACAAATTAAGCATAATTAAAGGCAGTGAAAATCTGTGATAAATAGTATAGAATTAGGGGTAGTTCATGCCACTTGATCCCTCAGATCCGTATATAATTTTATATATGAAAGTTATAACTTTTTCCTAGTTGTTTCTACTTAGATGCTCCACAAGTGCCTCAGAGTCAACATGTCCATTCAGAATCTGTCATTTCCCCTCAACCCTGTTTTCCCTTAAGTATTCTCCATGAATGACATCAATATATACCTAATTATAGAAAATGAGAAGTCATTCTTTTTTTTTTTTTTAATGTAGGCTCCATACCTCGTGTGGAGTCCAATGTGGGGTATGGAGCCCATAGCGGGGTGTGAAGCCCAACACTGGGAATAGAGCCCAATATGGGGCTTGAACTCAAAACACAGATCAGGACTTGAGCTGAGATCAAAAGTTGGATGCTTAACCGACTGAGCCACCCAGGCACCCCAATTAGAAGTCATTCTTAACTTTGCCTTCATCCTCAGTGTCCCATATGAGTTGCAGATGATTTGAGGATGAACAGAAGCCCAGTGATTCTGCCTCCTTACTGTCTCTTGAAATCATCCCTTCTCTCCATATTTCACTTCCAGTTCCCTACTTTAGGCCCTTATCATTTCTTGCCTTAATTATTTTCCTAATCTCTTGGTTTAGTTGCTTTTGGTAAATGCCCTTTACCATCTCTTTTCCATATCCTAGGCTTCTTGTTTAAATACAAGTGTGGGGGTGCCTGGGTGGCTCAGTCAGTTAAGCATCTGCCTTCTGCTCAGGTCATGATCCCAGGGTCCTGGGATTGAGCTTCACATCGGGTTCTCTGCTTAGCGAGAAGTCTGCTTCTCCCTCTTCCTCTGTCCCTCCCTTTCAGTTGTGCTCTCTATCATGCACTCTGTCTCTCTCAATTAAATAATAAAATCTTTGAAAAAAATNCTGCTTAGCGAGAAGTCTGCTTCTCCCTCTTCCTCTGTCCCTCCCTTTCAGTTGTGCTCTCTGTCATGCACTCTGTCTCTCTCAATTAAATAATAAAATCTTTGAAAAAAATAATTAAAAGTTTGATTGTCTTACCCCAGCTTAATATCCTTTAGTAGTTCTTCATTGTTTTTAGCATATCTGTGTGTGTGTGTGTGTGTGTGTGTGTATTTTAAGATTTTATTTGTTTATTTGACAGAGAGAGACACAAGCAGGGGGAGTGGGAGAGGGAGAAGCAGACTTCCCGCTGAGTAGGGAGCCTGATTCGGGGCTCAATCCCAGGACCCTGGGACCATGACCTGAGCCAAAGGCAGATGCTTAATGACTGAGCCACCCAGGTGCCCCTGCTTTAGTATAAAATGTAAATACCATATACTGGCCTTTCATGAGGTGATCTTTATTTCTCTTATTCTTTCTTCTTCACCCTGAGTCCACATTTCCTCCCAAACTTCATGCCCTAGCTTTAATGAACTGCTTTAACTCAAGAGGCTTTGGTGTACTGATCTTTTTGCCAGGAATTCTCTATCTCCTACTTTCTCTTATTTGCTAACCCCGGAGAGGAAGCTCGCTTTGGTATCTGGGTCTGATGCCTATCCTGTGTGCTCCCATGGCACCCTGTATGATATCTCTTTTTAAAAATATTTTATTTATTTATGTATTTTTTAAAAAGATTTTATTTATTTATTTGACACAGAGAGAGATTACAAGTAGGCAGAAAGAGGAGGAAGCAGGCTCCCCGCGGAGCAGAGAGCCCGATGCGGGCCTCAATCCCAGGACCCTGAGATCATGACCTGAGCCGAAGGCAGAGGCTTTAACCCACTGAGCCACCCAGGCGCCCATTTATTTATGTATTTAAGGGGGGCATGCATGCATATAAATGTGAGCATGGGGGAGAGGGAGAGAATCTCAAGCAGATGCCACACTGAGTGCAGAGCCTAATATAGGGTACAATCTCACAACCCTGAGATCATGACCTGAGCCAAAACCCAGAGTCACATGCTTAACCAACTGAGCCACCCAGGTGCCCCCCCGTATAACATTTCTGTAATGGTATTTATCACATTGTATTTGTTTGCCACAGATTCAGACTGAATTCCTTGAGGGTAAGTACCCATGGGACAAACGCATGTCTCATTTGCCTAGCACAGGATCTGGTATAAATNTGCAGAGCCTAATATAGGGTACAATCTCACAACCCTGAGATCATGACCTGAGCCAAAACCCAGAGTCACATGCTTAACCAACTGAGCCACCCAGGTGCCCCCCCGTATAACATTTCTGTAATGGTATTTATCACATTGTATTTGTTTGCCACAGATTCAGACTGAATTCCTTGAGGGTAAGTACCCATGGGACAAATGCATGTCCCACTTGCCTAGCACAGGATCTGGTATAAATTAGGTGTTTTTTTGGAAGTTGGTGATGGTCAAAGTTAACTTTAGAGGCAAAGATACAGATACTGGTATACAGCTCTAAGTTACATGGGTTTTAGTTCTAAACATTTGAGTTGTTTATTAATTTCCATACCAATTGAAGTTTGCTTTTAGAATCTCCTTTGCGGTGTGTACTACTTCTGCTATTTTGCCAGAGCAGTTTCTGAAACCATCTGATTTTATTTTTATTTTGTTACTTTAAAAAAATATTTTATTTATTTATTTGAGAGAGAGAGAGAGAGAGAGCATGAACAGAATGGAGGGGCAGAGGGAAAGGGAGAGGCAGGCTCCCTGCTCAGCTGGTAGCCCGACATGGGGCTCGATCCTAGGACCCTGAGATCATGACCTGAGCTGAAGGCAGATGCTTAACCAACTGAGCCACCCAGGCATCCCTGAACCAATCCGATTTAATTTTAGAGGAACCAAAGGGGATAAGATAAAAATAAGTTCCTTCTTTGCAATGGTAAATTTCTTCATCACCAAAAGGAAATGTGTTTTGAAGAATGCAGGTAATTTTTTATAGGTTTTGTGCATTTAAGAACTCTATTAGCCTTCATTAAAATTGGCTGAATTGCAAGTTGTTTTGTTTTCCTCTTTTTAAAAAAGATTTTATTTATTTATTTATTTGAGAGAGAGAAAGAGTGAACATGAGCAGGGAAGAGGGGCAGAGGAAGAGAGAGAAGCAGACTCCCTGTTGAGCAGGGAGCCCGATGCAGGGCCTGATCCCAGGACCCTGAGATCATGACCTGAGCTGAAGGCAGATGCTTAACTGACTGAGGACCTGAGCTGAAGGCAGATGCTTAACTGACTGAGGACCTGAGCTGAAGGCAGATGCTTAACTGACTGAGCTCCCTAGGTGCCTTTGTTTTGCTTTTAAGGAACTAGTATTTAATAATTCTCCAGGGGGGGAAAATGGAATTTTATTTTGACCCCCAACTGATCTGATACACCTACTAGGTGTACTGCAATTCAATTCTGTTGCTAACCACTTGAGTTGATGCAGATCCTCTGAATTAAGGATTTAGTCCTCCACAAGACTGCCCTCACTTAAGATGCCAGCCACAAGTAGGGTCTCCAGGCTACCTACACTACTGACTGACTGACTAAATTCAGGGGTTTCCATGATCGTTCATTTTGGTAATTCACAAGTTACTCCCAGAACTCAGGAAAGTGTCGTGTTAATGATTACAATATTATTATAAAGGATACAACTCAGGAACAGCAAATAAGGAGGCACATAGGGTTAAGTCTGAGAGAGTTCCTAAAGCTGAGCTTCAGTACCCTTTTGCCATGGAGTCAGGACACATCACCCTCCTGAAGGTACTCACCAACCAGGAAGCTCCAGCAAGCTTCAGTGTCCAGAGTTTTTACTAGGGCTTTATTATTCAGGCAGACTTGATTAAATCATTGACCGTATAACTGAACTCGGTCTCTAGCCCCTCCCTTCTCCTCAGGGGTCAAAGTAGCTCAAAAGTCCTAACTCTGTATTCATATGGTTGATGTTTCTGGTGACCAGCCCCCCGCCTCCCCTCCTCCTACATCCCCTCCCCTTAACAAGGGGCCCACTATGAGTCACCCTATTAGAATAAAAAAGACACTCCTATAACTCAGGAAATTGCACGGGTTTTAGAAGCTCCATGCTAGGAACCCAAAACAAAGATTAGAAAAATTTTTATTGTAAAGCATATGGTATTTTGGAGATCGGATTTTTAAAAACTTCAAACAACTTATATTAAAGGTTGAACGTGTTCATAAAAGACTGTCTAGGGGTTGTAAAAAGAATATTTACATATTATTCTCTGACTTTTGGATCAGAATATTTCTAACAAAATTGTAATTACTACCTTATATTCTGTAACTACTTATTTTTTATTTAGGAATTCCCAGTTCCAGCAGGAATACAGTTTAGATGAAGTGATGACATCTCGAGAAATTTTTGATTATTTGACTGTCTTACAATGTTGGTAAGATAACCACATTTAACTATTTATTTATTCATTTATTTATTTTTTAAAACGATTTATTTCTCTATTTGAGAAAGAAAGAGTTGGGGGGTAGGGAGGAGCAAAGAGAAAGAATCTTCAAGCAGACTCCCTGCTGAGTGCAGAGCCCAGAGATGTGGGGCTAGATCCCATGACCCATGAGATCATGACCTGAACCGAAACCAAGAGTCAGATGCTCAACTGACTGAGCCACCTAGCCCCCCCCCAACAGTTTAATATTTAATAGCAAAAAATAATTTCTCCCTCCCTCTGCCTTAGGTAAGCCTGAGGCTTTGTGTCTGGGTAAATCTGTATCTATGTCTGTTTCTGTAGCACTCCTGCTAATGTGGTCCTGACTCTGGAGGGAGGATTCCTATTCATATCTAGAGACAGACTGTCTTTTCTCTTGGAAAATTCTGTATTTTATTTCCTTCTTTCATGAGTTCTACCTACTTTTTAAAAATTACATTTTATTCATGTAAATGTGACTTCGGAGGCCAGTGGAGTCCAGAGTTTCTCCCTTAAGCATTTTGTTTTCTCTGCTCTATGCTTCTACCTTAGGAAATGTTACTCAATTATAGTAACTAAGAGGAAATGTAAAATAAGAAAAATGAAAAACAAGAAAAACAAGAAAAAATAGCTCTAATAATGGTAACAGTTACATCTTGAAAATTGCTTGACAATATCTGTCTCCCAGAAGATGGAATTAGTACTTCAGAGCTCCTCCCTATGCCCAGTTATCACCTGGAAGGTACTGGTTAGGAGGCAAGTGAACAAACGGGGTCAGCTTTTATCTGTTGAAATATGAAGGTCTGCCCATTTATAACGTCCAGCTGAACTCAGAGAAGGCTTTTTGTATTTGCCACTTTCCTTCACAGCTTGCTATAAGGAAAAGAACTATTTTGAGGAGATCGCCAAAGTCTTAAATAAACCACTTTCTGGTTTGGACTTTCTGGTATCTTGTATTCCATCCTTTCCGAGTTTTCAAAAGGATTCTATGACTGGTTATTTGGGAGATAGCAAAGCTGGAGCTAGTTAGGCCTGTACTAGAATTTTTATTGTACTAGGATAGGAATAACTTTGTGGACTCCTTGGAAGTCACCGTAAGATGCCTTATGCATCTGCAGAGGCTAATCCAGGATTCTTTGCAATAAGAACTTTTTGGGAGAGACTCTTAAGAGACCAAGCAGTGACCGATAGCATTTAAGCTCTTGGTAGAGGTTCAGTCCTCAAGTGGGAAGCATGTATAATTTTTAACTGTAGATTGCATCCTCAGTTTTTCTTTCCACATAGAAGGAACTCTTAGTCTGTGATCCTACGATAGAGGTGGACTGGGTGTAAATAATTGTTTTTACCTCCTCTTAGTCCCACTTCAGATGGTGCTGCAGCGGCAGTTTTGGCTAGTGAAGCATTTGTACAGAAGTATGGCCTGGAATCCAAAGCTGTGGAAATTTTGGCACAAGAGATGGTAACTGATTTGCCAAGTTCATTTAAAGACAAAAGCATTATTAAAGTGGTATGTCTGATTTTTTTTTAAATGAAGTGCAATTAGCCAACATATAGTGTATGTCTGAGATTCTATTTTATTTATCAATTGAGGAATTTCTGTTTAAAAATTTCAAGGTGACATCATCTTGTTATTCACTCTAGAAGTTATATACGTGAAAAAAATGAGTCCGGAAAATTTAATATTATAACCCATCCTTAAGAATCTGTTAAGGGAAAAAAAACTGACAAGAACATATGCTTCTTGGGGCGCCTGGGTGGCTCAGTGGGTTAGAGCCTCTGCCTTTGGCTCAGGTCATGATCTCAGGGTCCTGGGATCAAACCCCGCAACCCAGTTCCTGCCCAGCGGGGAGCCTACTTCCTTCTCTCTCTCTCTGCCTGCCTCTCTGCCTACTTGTAATCTCTCTCTCTGTCAAATAAATAAATAAAATCTTAAAAAAAAAAAGAACATATGCTTCTTGTGATAGAGCCATGCATGCATTTTTAACTAAGACATGCTATTTTGGTGGGCTTTTTCTTTTTTGAGTTGACTGGATATGCCCAGAGCTCTGTTCTTACACAGCTAAGGGAAAAAGAAAGATATTTTCAGGGAACTTTCTTGACCCTTAGCACTTTAAAAATCCTGATTAAAGATTGAGTAAATATAGAAGAAGTTTAAAAAATGAGAATTCAGACCTAGAGTTAGTTGAATATTTGAAGATATACACATATATATATTAAAGAAACGCAAAGATGTATATATGCACACATATATAACAATCATAAGGTAATTAGAGTTTACAAAATGGTATTGCAATAATGCTTGGAATTTGAAAATGTCCCTGTAACTTGCCCAATGTCACAGAGCTGGGATGTGGCTGAAGTAGAATGTCTCATGTTTTCTGATTACAGTACATTTACACCACAATTTTATTCCTTGGAGAAAAGTTGACTTGTTATTTTCTGAAATCAAAGGGGTGTTATGAGTAAGCATTTGGGAAATAGTATGGATTTTTTTAATCATATGATTTTTTAATGGTATGATTTTTAAATAAAAATAATGTGATTTTTAATCAAAACTGTATGATTTTTTTTAAATGAAGAGTGGTTTATTTTCATGTAGAGATTCCTCATAATTTTTAATGTATCTGAGTCATAATGGTCTCCTGATCAATCTTTTGCAACCTATTTACCACAACAAGATACTGTGGTTTGATAGAGTTTTTATAATTGCACAAGATATGGCCTGAGGAATTGTAAGTCCTTTTTATATATCTTATTTAAAATTCTGTTATTTATAGTACAGAATTTGATATGTACATTCTCCATCCTGAATATTCTTTTACTTGGACTTTCTGTGTAATATAGAATCAACTGAAATCTCAATATGTGCACTCAGTTTTCAACTGTAAAGGTTATACATATTAATTTTTTATAAATCTTTTATATAAAAGTCCCAGTTTTGATGCCCTTAATTTATTTATATGTGGTTTTGGTTTTAGGTTGGCTTTGATATGAGTAAAGAAGCTGCCAGAAAGTGCTATGAGAAATCTGGCCTGAGACCAAGTGATATTGATGTTATAGAACTTCATGATTGCTTTTCTGTCAATGAACTCCTTACTTATGAAGCACTGGGACTCTGTCCAGAAGGTAATATCTTTGGTGAGATGCAGATTAACTTAGTAAATTTCACTGAGGAAATATCATTTTTGCCATTAAAAAGAGGAATTCACTAATTATCTTTACCTCCCTGTTGGCTCTGCCATATTGTGCAAAGCGAGTGTAAGCTATCTTGATACTAGACTTTTTAGAACATGTAGTCTTGGACAATACCAATACTGAGATAACAGATTATACAAGTAATTTGTATTATGTAAGCCAGGGGTACTTAGAATCAATTTTTAAGGAAAAGAAAAAAGTGGGGGGGGGGATAAAAATTACATATGTAATTCCAAATATTTCATATTGTGTTTGAATAAAGACTTGCAGAAAAGAAAATGGAAAAACTGGTTGTTGAGATCTGGAGGATTTTTTTCTTTTCATTTCCAAAATGGTTGTGTTATTTTTCATTAATATCGTTAAAACACAGTTTTAAACATTTCAGCCACTGAAAAGAGTATTGTGTGTCCTGCAGCAATCAGATACAAAAAAGAAATAAAAGACATCCAGATTGCTAAGGAAGAAGTAAAACTGTCACTATTTGCAAATGACATGATAATATATATAGAATACTCTGAAGACTCTTCTAATGAAAAACTATTAGAACTCAATAAATGAATTCAGAAAAGTTGCAGGATACAAAATTAATATACAGAAATCTGTTGCATTTCTATACCTTAATAATGAAGTAGCAGAAATAGAAATTAAGGAAACTATTCCATTTAAATTATACCAAAAAGAATAAAATACCTAAGAATAAATTTAACCAAGGAGATGAAAGTGTTTTATACTCTGAAAACTATAAGACACAGATGAGAGAAATTGAAGATGACACAAACAACTGAAGAGATATACCATGCTCATGGATTGGAAGAATTAATATTGTCGAAATATTCATACCGCCTGAGGAAATATATAGATTCAATGCAATCCTTATCAAAATACCAATAGTGTTTTTCACAGAATTAGAACAGATAATCCAAAATTTGTATAGAACCACCAAAGACCCCAAATAGCCAAGGCAGTCTTGAGAAAGAAGAACAAAGCTGCAGATTTCACAATCTCAGATTTCAAGATACACTACAAAGTTATAATAATCAAAACAGTATGGTATTGGCAGAAAATTAGGCACATGGATCACTGAACAGGAGAGTGCAGAAACAAACCTACACATGTATGGTCAAGTAATCTACAACAAAGGAAGCAAGACTTTATAATAGGAAAAGACAGTCTCTTAGATTAGTAGTTCTGGGAAAAATGAACCACTGTCTTATACCATACACAGAAATAAACTCAAAATGGATTAAAGACCTAAAGTTGAGACCTGAAACCATGAATCTTTTAAAAGAAAACATAGGCAGTAGTCTCTTACACACATTAGTGTTAGGAACATTTTTATGGATATGTCTCCTCAGGGAAGGGAAATAAAAGCAACAATAAACTATTGAGACCATACCAAAATTAACCAAAGGAAACCATCAACAAAACAAAATGGCAGTTTCCTTTATGGGAGAAGATATTTGCAAATTATATATCTGATAATGGGTTAATATCCAAAATATATAAAGAACTTATACAACTCAACATCAAAACCCCCAAATAATCCAATTGAAAAATGGTCAGAGGACTTGAATAGACATTTTCCCAAAGAAAACATACAGATGACCAACAGATGCATGAAAAGATGGTGAACATCAGTAATCATCAGGGTAATGCATTTAAAACCACCATTAGCCAAAATAGCAAATATCAAAAAGAAAAAAAATAAGTGTTGGCAAGGACGTAGAGAAAAGGGAACACTCAAGCACTGTTGATGGGGATGTAAATTGGTATAATCACTGTGGAGACAGTAAGGAAGTTCCTCAAAAAATTAAAAAATAGAGATATGATAAAATCCAGTGATTCCACTATTAGGTATTCACCCAAAGAAAGCAAAAACACTAATTTGAAAAGATATTTGCACCCCTTATGTTTATTGCAGTGTTAGTTACTCAGCCACAATATGGGAGCAACCTGTGTCCATCAATAGATGACTGGATAAAGATGTGGGGTGTGTATATGTGTGTGTGGGGGGGAGGAGGTGTCTATGTATACATACAAAATGGAATATTACTCAGCTGTAAAAAAGAATGAGATCTTGCCATTTGTAGAGGGTATTATGCTATGTGAAATAAGTCAGAGAAAGTCTGTAGTTTTCTTCTTTCCCTGGTTTTGGCATTAAAGTTATCCTGGTCTCAGAAAACAAATTGAGCAGTGACCATTCATCCTGCATTTTCTGAAAAGGTTTGTGTAGGATTAATGTTAGTTCTTCCTTGACTGTTTTATAGAATGTACCAGTATAATCAAGTGCTTTTCAGTTTTCTTTCTGGGAAAGTTTTTGATAAGTTGAAGTTGGTTATTCAGATTTACTGTTTCTTTCAGTGTCTGTCAGTTTTTGTAAGTTATATTTTTAAAGAAATTTACCCATTTTGTTTAAGTTGTCAAATTTATTGGCTGAAATTATGCAAAGTATTCTCTTATTCTTTTAATGTCTACAGGATCTGTGATGATAACGTCTTTTTTATTCCTTGTATTGGTGATTGGTGTACTTTGTTGTTTTTTTTTCTTGATCTGTCTAGCTAGAAGCTTGTCAGTTTTGTCAAGCTTTACAAAGATTCAGCTTTGGCTTTGTTAATTTTTTTATCATTATGTTTTTTCCCATTTCATTGATTTCTGCTCTTCCCCCACCCCCTACCTTTAGCTTATTTTAGGTTTACTTTGGTTTTCTTCTTTTAAGTTTCTTACAGGAGAAACTTAGGTCATTTATTTTAGATCTTTCTCCTTTCCTGATATAAGTATTTAAAGCTGTATGTTTTCCTCTAAGTAGTATTTTAGCTACATTCCCCCAAATTTGATATATTTCATCAATATTCAGTTCAAAATATATTTTTAAAATATTTTATTTATTTATTTGTCTGAGAAAGAGAGAGAGAGCACAAGCAGGGTGAGTGACAGGCAGAGAAAGAAGTAGGCAGAGGGAGAAGCAAGCTCCCCACTGAGCAGGGAGCCCGTGGTGAAACTCCATCCCAGGGCCCCAGGATCATGAGTTCAGACTAAGGCAGACGCTTAACTGAGCTACCTAGATATCCCCAGTTCAAAATATTTTTAATGTTTCTTATAATTTTGTCTTTGATCTATAAATTATTTAGAAGTGTGCTGTTTAATATCCAGGTATTTGGAATTTTCTTGAATATCTTATTGTTATTGCTCTCTAATTTAATTCTGCTTTGTGGTCAGAGAATACACTTTGATTTTGAGCCTTTCAGATTTATTGAATTTTATCTTATGGCTCAACATATGGCGTATATTATTGGTGAATTTATCGGTCATATGCATTTGGAAAATAATCTAGATTCTGCAGTTATTAGATATAGTATTCTAAACGTGTCAATTGAGATGATAGGATTTTTCAGATCTATGTCTCTAGTGATTTACTTGTTTTGCTGTATCAGTTGCTGAGAGAGGAGTATTAAAATCTCTTCCATTAACTGTGGAAATTGTCTCTTTCCCCTTTTAGTTCTGTCAGTTTTTGCTTCATTTTGATGTTCTGTTATAAAGCACAAGTGCATTTATAGTTATATCTCTTCCATTTTTTTCATTATGAAATATCTTGCTTTATGTCTGATTATATTCTTTATCTGACTAAAATAGCCACTCTAGGGGCTCCTGGGCGGCTTAGTAGTTTGAGGTCCAACTCTTGATTTCTGCTCAGGTCATGATCTCAGGGTCGGGAGATCAAGCCCTTCATTAGGCTCCACACTGACCGTAGAGCCTGTTTAAGATTCTTTTTCTTGCTCTCCTCTCCCCATACCTCCCCCGACTCTCTCTCTCTCTTAAATAAATAAATAAATAAATAAATAAATAAATAAATAAATAAATAAATAAATAAATGAATGAAATAGCCACTCCAGTCTTCTTATGCTTACTGTTTGCATGATATATTCTTTTCTATTCATTTGCTCTTAACCTATTTATGTTATTTATCTATCTGTATAAGGTGTGTCTTTTGTAGGAAATAGTGTATTGTTTTTTATTCTTTGTCAATTTCTACCTTTAACCTTTTAACTGTGCTGTCTAATACAGTAGCTATTAACTATATGTGATCATTGAGTCCTTGAAATGTGGCTAGTCCAAATTGAGATGTGCTGTATGAAATACACATTGGATTTTGAAGACTTAATATGAAAAGTAGAATGTAAAGTATTTTATTAATAATTGTTTCACTGCTTACTTGTTGAAATGGTTTGGATATATTGTGTTAAATAAAATATTTACTGGGCGCCTGGGTGGCTCAGTGGGTTAAAGCCTCTGCTTTCGGCTCAGGTCATGATCTCAGGGTCCTGGGATCGAGGCCCGCATCGGGCTCCCTGCTCAGCGGGGAGCCTGCTTCCCCCTCTCTCTCTGCCTGCTTCTCTGCCTCCTTGTGATCTCTCTCCCTCTGTGAAATAAAAAAAAAAAAAAAAAAATTTATTTAAAAAATATAAGAAAATTTCAAAGTGCGCATGTGGTTTGCATTATATTTGTTTGACAGTATGATTTAGATCATTAACATTTAATGTAATTATTGGTATAGTAAGACTTAGGTTGACCATTATCTGTTACTTGTTTTCCTCTCTGTTTTTTGTTCTTCTATTCTCTCTCTCCTGCTTTCTTTTGGATTATTTGAATATTTTTAATATGACTTTTATTTTGTGTATTGACTTTTTGGTCATATCTCTTTAGTTTTTTTGTTTGTTTCTTCTGTTTTGTTTTTCATTCTCTTTTAGTGTTTGCAGGGTTTCTTAACCTCAACACTGTTGATGAGCTAGGTTATTCTTAGTCATGGGGCTTGTGTATTGCAGGATGTTTAGCAGCATTCCTGGCTTCTGCCCATTAAATGCCAATAGTACCTCCCCACAGTTGTGACAATTAAAAATGTCTCCAGACATTGCCAGATGTCCCCTGGGGGAGCAAAGTATTTCAGAGTTGAGAACCACTGGTATAGGTGTTATAAGTATGCATACCTAACCTTCACAGTCTCTGTAGAGTTAATACTGTATTACCTCACATAAAATGTAGAAAAATTGTCTGCATATACATCCATTTACCAACTCCTTTCTGCCTCACACCAACCCTTATGTTATAATTGTCATATATATTATTACATCTGTGTATATTCAAAACCCCCACAGACAATGTTATAAGTTTTGTTTCAACCATTGCACATATTTTAAAGATCTTAGAAGACAAAACTTCTTTATATTTACCCAGATATTTATCATTTCTGTTGTTCTTTCTCCTCTCTTGGAGATCCAGGTTCTTCTTTGTTATCGTTTCCTTCAGCCAAAAGAATTTATTTTAGCATTTTTTATAAAGCAAGTCTTCCAGAGATGAATTCTCTTAGTTTTCTTTCATTCGAGAATGTCTTTACTTAGCATTAATTCCTTTTTTTAAAGATTTTATTTATTTATTTGACACAGAGAGAGAGATGACAAGTAGGCAGAGAGGCAGGCAGAGAGAGAGAGGAGGAAGCAGGCTCCCTGCTGAGCAGAGAGCCCGATGTGGGCCTCAATCCCAGGACCCTGGGATCATGACCTGAGCCGAAGGCAGAGGCTTTAACCCACTGAGCCACCCAGGCGTCCAAGAATTCTGGATTGGACAGTCTTTTCCTTTAGCACTTAAAGCATGTGTTTTACTCTCTGGCCTACATTGTTTCAAATGAGAAGTACATTTAAGCTGTTCAAATGTGTTGTATCTAGGCATGGTTTTCTTTTTATTTATTCTGCTTGGGGTTCTTGAGTCTGTAAAATGTCTTTCACCAAATTTGGGTAGTGTCCAACCATTATTTCTTTAAGTATTTTTTTCTGCCCCATTTTTTCCCCCTCTTCTAGGATTCCAATGATGCATATATTAGACCTTTTAATATTGTCCCACAGGTGCTTGAGGCTCTGTTCATTTTTAAATCCCTTATCTGTCTGTTCTTCAGATTTGAAAATTTATACTGATCTATCTTTAAATCTACTGACTCCTACTTCATCTTCTTTCTGCTCTTGAACCCATCTCTAGTGAGTGAGTTCTTTATTTTAAATATTGCATTTTCAATTCTAAGATTTCCATTTGGTTCATTTCATAGGCTCCATTTCTTTGCTGAGAACTCATATCTTTTTATTCATTTTTACTGTGTTTTCTTTACTTCTTAGTCCAAATAGTTATTTTTGTCTTTGGTAATTCTGTGATCTGGGGCTTCTCAGGTCTTGCATCTGTTGATTAACTTTTCCCTTGAGAGTTGGTCACACTTCCCTTTTCCTGGTTCTTTTCTGTATTAATTTTGGATTGTATTGGGACAGGTGATGAGAATGTTCATGTTTTTGTTTTAGCAAGCAGTCAACCCAGTTGTGTAAGACACCTTCTGTCTCACATTCTGTTGGTCACAGTTAAAGTCTTTGTTCAGTTCTCAAAGACTTTGCTGTGCTGCTTTGGATCTGTCCTATGCATGCTTAGCTCAAGAGTGAGCCTGAGACTTGTAAGTCCATACACAGAAATAAGGGATCCTCTTCTCTGGCTCTTTCCACTGTGAGCTTTCTCTCTTACTTTCTGCCTGTATGGGTTTCTTTTCCTGGTCTCTCTAGTTAGACAGATGGGGTTTTTGTTAGAGTTTTAGCTACCTGTGCTGCCCTGCTGCCAGTCTGCTCCAGGACTGTGCCCACCCTTGGAACAAAGCTGTTAAGAGAGCCTAAAAAGAAAAAACTTGGAACTCATCCTTGTGTAGTGGCTTCTCCAAGTTTTAATTCCCTTCATTATTCCCCTGCTTTTGTTTACTTTTCAGTCTTTAGGTAGTCATTTCTTGTATTTATCCAGTGTTTTCCATTATAAACAGTAGGAGACACAGGCTATAGGGAATATATGCTGCCTTAGCTGAACTTGAACAACCAATTTCAAGGTTTTAAGTATGTATACATTTTGACATATGATGATGATTTGTAAAATTATATCCCTAGCTTAAACCACTTCCCTGATCCCTAGACTCATATGTTCAGCTGCCTAATTTTCAGGGGTTTTTTGGATATCTCATTAGCATCTCAAACCTAAGTCCAAATTGAGCTTCTGATGTGACCCAAACTTCTTCCTTCCTCAGGCTTCCCCATCCTCCAGTTGCTCCAATTTCTCTTTCTCTAGCAGCTCTCATTGAATCCATCTCTAAGTCCTATTGGCTATGGACTCTACCTTCTAAATATATCCAGAATATAACTGTATCTTGCTTTATCACTTTATCACTTATCTTTATCACTAACAGCCTAGTCCAGACCACCATTATTTCTCATTTACATTATTATAGTATTCTCATAACTGGTCCACTTCTGTCATCTCTCCTCACAGTCTATTCTCTATAATGAATCTTTAATGATCCTGTTAAAAGCATAGAGCAAATCAGTGTCATTCCTCTGTTCATCTCAGTCAGAAGTAAAAGCCAAATGTGATCTGTCCTCTTTAGTCCCCTTTCCTATCTCTCTGACTTCTACATCTCCAACTCCTTTACTTCACGGTGGCTACATTGGTCTCCTTGCTCAAACACTCTAGGCTTACTCCTAGCTCAGGGCCTTTCTTCAAATACCCATAGAATTTGTTCCTTTATTCCCTTCTAGGTCCTTGACCGATTGTTACCTTCTCAATGGAAGCCTTCTCCAAAATGTGAACTCCTTACTTCTGTCTTTTTTGTCCCAGCACTTCCTCTCCTCCCTTTCCTATCTTTTTTCCCCCTATGGCACTTACACCACTGTATTGTATACTTTACTTACATTACATATCGTCTGTCTCTTCCTCACGCCTCTCCTGCAGAGTTTTTGGCACATAATAGGCATAATAATTGCTTTCCGTTTATTTTCTTGTCTGTGGTACATAAGAGTGGTCATTATAGTATTTTTTGTCTCTGGATCACTTTTAGTTGATGACCTCAAGACAACTTCCTGGTGGAATCTTCTGATATTTAATAAGATTGTATATATTATGGAAAAAAACATGCAGTGAATTATTCATTTCTTGCGGTTGATTTGTGTTCAGTCTGCTATTACTTGGTACATTAACAATATTTAGGATTTTTAAAAGCTACAATAACATGTAGAATACTTGTTATGACTAGAGCCTTGTATCAGATTCTATGTCAGAAACACACCAAAAAATAAAAGAATGCTGCAATAGATGGTTTTTAATCTACAACCTAGATATAAAGTAAAATTAGAAGTCATAGGGATGCGTGGCTGGCTCAGTCAGAGGAGCGTGGGTTGTGAGTTTGAGCCCTTTGTAGGGTGTAGACATTACTTAAAAATAAAATCTTAAAAAAAAAGAAAGAAGTATCAGTCATAAAAAATTCTGTGTTTAGTGTGCTTCGGTTTACCAAAGGAGAAACTCTTTGGTTCTTAAAGGCAATAAAATATTTGGTTAAGAACCCAGGCTATGGAGCCAGGCTGCCTGATAATTAATCCTAGATCAATCCCCTGCTGTTTCCTTGGGCTGGTTACTGATCTATAAAACGGGAATAATAATACCTTCTCAGGGTCGAGGATTAAATTATGTAAATATATGGAAAATAATTAGAATAAGGCCTGACACAGAATGAGTACTTAAAAGTTATTAGCCACCTCTAATAGCACCAAAACCACCTTTATCATCTTCCTTTGGAGATTCCACTTAATTATATGGATAGAAGAATATTTTATACAATGCATACATTTTAATTTACTTCTTAACCACCTGGAAGAATCACCAGAGAATTGATGTTAAAATCACCAGCATGTAATTTTCATTTTCTTTTAAGCTTACATTTATGGCGTAACAGTATTTTCAGTCACTTCACTTCATTTCATAACCCCTGCCCATACCCCACTCCCTACACTCACCCCTCCATTTACTAAGAATGTTTATATAGCATGTAACAGTCCAATTGAAAATGGAAATGGGGGCACCTGGGTGGCTCAGTCCATTAAGCATCTGCCTTTGGTTGAGGTCATGATCCCAGGGTTCTGGATTGAAACAACCCCCCCCAATCCACAGGGCTCCCAGCTCAGTGGGGAGTCTGCTTCTCCTTCTGCCCCTTGTGCTCTTTCTCTCTGTTTCTCTCTCTCTCAAGTAAGTAAATAAAATCTTTTAAAAAATGGATATGAATATATTGGGTGATATGGATTTTTAAAGCTGATATAATTATTTTAGTTATAGTATTGTATCCAGTTTCATTCTTTAGGTATCTGAATCTCTGTTATAGTTGTAGCAATTTTGGAAGCCAATGAATCCTTAGAAACTAATAAGAGCTCTGTTTCATGCATGAAATTTTCTGAAAATATAAGCCTTTATTACTCAATATTTATTATGTAACTTTTTTCTTTTTTAGAGAGATAGCATGAGCCGGGGGGGGGTGCTGGGAAGAGGGAGAGAGAGAATCTTAAGCAGGCTCCATGCCCACTGTGGAGCCTGATGCTGGCTGCATCTCATAACCCTGAGATCAAGACGTGAGCAAAAATCAAGAGTCAGCTGCTTAACCCACTGAGCCACCCAGGTGCCTCTATTGTGTACCTGTAAGAAGTGCTTGTATCAATTTAATGTTTGAGCTGTTAAGAAATGTTTGCTGTAAGAAAATCTTGGCTATATTGAAATTAAAAATACCAAAGCATACCACTTGGTCCAATGTGTGTGTGTGTGTGTGTGTGTGTGTGTGTGTGTGTGTTTAAGTAGGCTCCATGCTCAGTGTGGAGCCCAACATGGGGCTTGAACTCACAACCCTGAGATCAAGACCTGAGCTGAGATCAAGAGTCAGATGCTTAACTGAGCTATCCAGGCGCCCCTGGTCCAGTGTTATTTTTAACCTTCATGAATATTATTTTTCCTTTTCTAGGAGAAGGTGGAAAACTGGTTGATAGAGGAGATAATACTTATGGAGGAAAGTGGGTCGTAAATCCTAGTGGCGGATTGCTTTCAAAGGGACATCCACTGGGAGCTACAGGTAATACTATACATAGGTTTCTTAATTATTTTGTTATCATTTTTGACATAAGTATGAATGGTTTAGTCATTGATTTGAATGAAAGTTTGTATTCTCTGAACGTGGTAGCCAGTGCTTTAAGTGATTGTTTAGTTACAGTATTTTTAATTTTCCTTTAAGTGTACTGCACTTCAGTGATAACTGATGAGAATTGGAATTAGTTGAAACTCTAAATTCAACAGTATATTTATTTTTAAAGTTTTATTATTTTCAAATAGGTATACAGTTTAACTTAAAATGTTTCCAAGTAGGGCGCCTGGGTGGCTCAGTGGGTTAAAGCCGCTGCCTTCAGCTCAGGTCATGATCCCAGGTCCTGGGATCGAGGCCCCGCCTGGGTGGCTCAGTGGGTTAAAGCCGCTGCCTTCGGCTCAGGTCATGATCCCAGGGTCCTGGGATCGAGGCCCGCATCGGGCTCTCTGCTCAGCAGGGAGCCTGCTTCCTCCTCTCTCCTCTCTCTCTGCCTGCCTCTCTGCCTACTTGTAATCTCTCTCTCTGTGTCAAATGAATAAATAAAATCTTAAAAAAAAAATGTTTCCAAGTAGAGATCTTGCTAGACCTGCTGGATAAGAATTATTTGAAATGAGCACATTTTGTATATAGTTGTATGTTGTTGGTGTTACATGGAAATTTTTTTCTCTTGAGAAAGCTGGACTAGAAATTACGAAATAAGAATTTTACTGTGAGGTGCCTGGGTGGCTCAGTGAGTTAAAGCCTCTGCCTTTGGCTCAGGTCATGATCTCAGGGTCCTGGGATCGAGGCCTGCATGGGGGGGGGGGTCCCTGCTCAGCAGGGAACCTGTTTCCTCCTCTCTCTCTGCCTGTCTTTCTGCCTATTTGTGATCTCTCTCTGTGTCAAATAAATAGATAAAATCTTTTTTTTTTAAAAAAAAAGAATTTTACTGTGGCTCTACTGCTGACTGCCCATGTGACTCTCGATTAATTAATTAGTCAATTAATCACTTTGACTCTTAGTTTCCTTAATTATAAAATGAAATTGTACAAAGAATTTTATAAAATAACTTAGCACTAAAATCTAAGATTTATTGTTATGAAGATAGGTGAGCTTTATATTTTTTTATATTGTCTTATATATTAATTAGTTAAAATTTTTATAAATTATTGCAAGTTCCAAAATGGAGAAGTTAGCATTAACAGTATATTCATTACAGCAATTAGCTTTGGTTTGTTTCTGTGTATGACTGAAATTTAGTAAGTTTATAACCTGGTAGGGAAAACAGATGTATGTAGATAAAGAGTAAGAGATAGGTAGACAGATATGCACACATAGATAGTTGCAGTATAATGTGCTACCTTGCTATTTATTTTGTCTTGTTTGTTCTTTGGGTCTTTTTTCTTTTTCATACTATCTTTTTATTAATTGGGCATTTTATAGTATTTTATTTTCTCTCTTATGTTGAATTATTTTTTATCTTATTTTTTAGTGGTTCCTCTAGGATCTACCACATGCATCTTTAAATTGACCATATTCTACATTCAATTAATGTTATGCTATTTCACATGTGATATAAGGGATTTTTTACAATAGCATATATCCACACACTTCTGAATATGTTGTAAACCTCACAGTATACTGTTATTATTTCTCTAAACAATCTAATATATTTCAAAGTAATCTGAAAATGAGGGAAATGAGAGTGCTATCATTGGGAGTGAGGGAGTAACAACATTTGATAAATATTCTCCTTTATAAAAGTTCCAAGAACACTTGTAAAAATTGTCAAGATCCAGTTTTTACAGAAGTTTGGAGATTAACCAAAGACTTACAACAGTCTGGGGGAACATTTTTAAAAACAGTCAGGTGAATCTCCATAAGAATACTAAGCTTTATGGCATGTTGATTTGCTGTAATAGCACTACCCCTTTCCCCCAGCTCCATGGTAGACTTAAAAACAAGAGTCTGTAATCATGGTAAAAACCAGCAGTCTAGGGGCGCCTGGGTGGCTCATTCAGTTAAGCAGCTGCCTTCGGCTTAGGTCATGATCCCAGGGTCCTGGGATTAAGCCCCACAATGGGCTCCCTGCTCAGTGGGGAGCCTGCCTCTCCCTCTGCCTGCTGCTCCCTCTACTTGTGCACACACTCTCTCTCTGTCAAATAAATAAATAAATAAAATCTTAAAAACAACAACAACAACAACACAAACACAGCAGCTTAGCCAGCACTGGAAGAGTCAAAATGGAATTGGAGCTCTTTCAAAGCCCCATTCTCAGAGAACTGTCATTATTTGATCTGTCTGGCAGTTCTCTGGTGAACCATTCTTAAAAAGCTGGTCTTTATGTAACCTGAAAGAGAACTTGCACCAGTGCAAACAGTATTTTCTTCAGACTCATTTGTTGAGAACAATTAGCAACAACTGGCTTATTAATAACATACCTGCCTGAGGTGCTGATAACAATTGGGGCAAACAACCCAACCAAAAATCTTAAAAAGCTGAGGAATGAGATGTCTATAGGGGTCTTTGAAAAGATCTGACATGTCCCTGGGAATCTAGAACACCAAGTACATACATAAGGCTGTGTGTATGTACAAAGCTGTCTGTATGTTCAGAAAAGACTTGAGAGGGTCCTAACCTTTATCTCTGGCTAACCTTGGGAGTCTGTGCAAGCAGAAAGCAGAGGCTAAGATGAAGTTGTAAACTGCCTAGCTGAGTGCCCCAGACACACACACAGCCTCAGCAAAGACTGAGAGACTTACTAGCTCCAAACATTTAATAAAATCTCTGTCCAGCCATTAGCTAACCAAGAAGAAAATTTAGTGGTCAATTATGACAAAGAATACAGACTTTATAGAATTAGTTTGGTAAAGTCACTAGGTCAACAACAACAATAACACACTCTGGGAAGGGGGAAGAATCTGATTTCTAGAGTTGCCACATTATAATATTTAAAACACCCAGTTTTCAACAAAAAACTATGAGACATGCGAAGAAACAAAGTATGACCCATACATGGGGGGAAAGCAGTCATTAGAAACTGAGGTAGCTCAAACATTGGATTTACTAGACAAAGACAATCATCTACTTAACTATGTTCAAAGAATTAAAGGAAACTGTGTATAAAGAACTAGAGGAAAATATCACAATATATCATCAAATAGAAAATATCAATTATTAGGTAGAAATGATAGAAAAGAACCAAATAAATTCTGGCATTGAGAATTATAGTAACTGAATGAAAAATTAACCAGAGGGGCTCAACACCAAATTTGAACAGGCAGAAGAAAAAAAAAATCAGTAAACTTTAAGGTAGGTCAATTGAAATTATCCAGGCTGAGGAACAGAGAAGAAGAAGAAGGAGAAGGAAGAAGAAAAGAAGGAGCAAAGAAGAAGAAAAGAAGAATGAACAGAGCCTCAGAGACCGGTGGGACCCCAGCAATTCTAACAATATACACATAATAATGGCCACAGAAGGAGAGGAAAGAAAGGGACAGAGAGAATGTTTGAAGAAATAATGACTGATAACTCCCTAAACTTGAGGAAAAAAACCATTTATATACATGTCCAAGAAGTTCAACAAACTTCAAATAGCAATACCTCAAAGGGATTTATACTGAGATACTTAGACACATCATAATCAAAACTGTTGGAAGCAAAAGGCAGAATATTGAAAATAACAGAGAAGATTCATCCTGTAGAAGCATTCCTCAGTAAAGCTTAACAGCAGATTTCTTTTCAGAAACCACTGAGGCAGTGTGATGAAAGAAAGTCCTAAGGGCACCTGGGTGGCTCAGTGGGTTAAAGCCTCTGCCTTCGGCTCAGGTCATGATCTCCTGGGATCGAGCCCCGCATCGGGCTTCCTGCTCAGCGGGGAGCCTGCTTCCCCCCCTCTCTCTGCCTGCCTCTCTGCCTACTTGTGACCTCTCTCTCTCTGTCAAATAAATAAATAAAACCTTTAAAAAGAAAGAAAGAAAGAAAGAAAGTGCTAAGGAAGATACTGTGTTCAGTGAAACACCCTCTAAAAATGAAGGATAAATGAAGATATTCAAGATAAAAATTGAGAGCATCTACCTATATTAAATATTTTATAAAGAGAGTCATTAAAACTGAAATGAAAGAGCTCTAGACAGTGAAATAAAGGGCATATGTAGAAATAAAGAGCATTAATAAATGTAACTATATTCATAAATATAAAGAAAAATATAAATGCATTTTTCTTTGTCATGTTTCTCCCCTCCTATTCATCTGCATGAAGCAATAATGTGAGTTAACAGGCATACAATACATAAAGATATAATTTGTATGACAGAAACAACACAAAGGAGGGTAGAGGGAACAACGCTAATCTTTTTTTGTATACTATTGAAATTAAGTTGGTATTAATTCAAACTAGGTTTTGGTAAATTGTTAATTGTAATCCCTAGAACAACTGCTAAAAAATAACTTTAAAATAGTGAATAAAGATATATAGTGAAAAAATATATACTAAAATGACGAAGAATGAAAATACCTACTTAATACACAAGAAGGAAATAATGGAGAAACAGAGGGGTTAAAAAAGACAAAATTTTAAGAGAATGGGAAGACAAGCCACAGACTGAAGAGAAAATATTTGCAGAAGACATATCTGCTAAAGGATTATTATCTAAAATATACAAAGAACTCTTTAAACAATAAGAAAATGAACAATATTAAAAATTAGACAAAAGGCCCAGACAACTCACCAAAGATGAAATACAATCACAAATATGCATATGGAAAGATCTTCAATATCATATGTCATTAGGGAATTGCAAATTAAAACCACAGGATACCTCTACATACATATTAGAATCTCCAAAATCCAAAATGGTGACAACACCAAATGTTGGCAAGTTTTTGCAAAATGAAACAAGGTGAGCACTGGCTAATGTATAGAATTGTTGAATCACTGTATTGTACACCTGAAACTAATATAGCACTATATGTCAGTTATACTGGAATTAAATAAAAAATCTTAATAAAAAATAAACGAATCATCCCCCTACCATACAATTCAGTGGGCTCAGCTGATTTAAAAATCAGTGGGCTCAGCTCTGGGAGAGCTGGGTGGGTTATAGGAAACTGAGTCCCAGCCCTTAAAGATATAGCACAAGATACAGCCATGTGGAGATACAGCATAAAAGCAGCAGTTTGAAAACACCTGGGATATACAGGAGGGAGATTTGTTTACTAATCTCAGAACATGTGCTAGAGGGTCAGTGTTCTTTAGGAGATTTCTTTAAAAACAAGAGTTGGCAGATGCCATTTCCCTCCTCTGCTCCCTGCCTCCCCGCCCAGCCTAGACACGTGGACCTCTGTGGGAACCAGGACAGTACCAACCCTCTCCACCTAGCTTGCTAACAGTAGACCTAGTTCCCACAGATCTGTCCCCTTCAACCTGGAGGAGTTGTAGCCGACTTTCCTAACACATAGAAACAGACACAGAGTTAAACAAAGTAAAGAGATAGAAGAATATGTCCCAAATGAAAGACCAAGACAAAATCACAGCAAGAGAGCTAAACAAAACAGAGATAAGTAATATACCTGATAGAGATTTAAAAGTAATGGTCACAGGGGCACCTGGGTGGCTCGGTGGGTTAAAGCCTCTGCCTTCAGCTCAGGTCATGATCTCAGGGTCCTGGGATCGAGCCCCACATCAGGCTCCCTGATCGGTGGGGAGCCTGCTTCCTCCTCTATCTCTGCCTGCCTCTCTGCCTATTTGTAATCTCTCTCTCTGTATCAAATCAATAAAATAAAATCTTTTAAAAAAAAGTAATGGTCATAAAAGTACTCACTGGACTTGAGAAAAGAGAGGAGGACTTCAGTGAGACCCTCAACAGAGATAAAAAACATAAAAAAGAACCAACCGGAGATAAAGAACTCAAAAACTGAAATTGAAAATACACTAGATGGAATAAATAGTAGACTAGAAGGAACAGAAAAATAGATCAACAACCCGAAGGACAGAATAATGGAAGGCAATCAAGGTGAACAGGAGAGAGAAAAAATAATAATAGTAAATGAAAATAGGGAACTCAGCAACTCTTATCAAGTGTAATAACATTTGCATTAGAGATCCAAGAGGAAGAGAGAAGAATAGGAATAGAAAATTTATTTGAAGGAATAATACTGAAAACTTCCCAAATATGGGGAAGGAAGCCAGAAATTTAGATCCAGGAAACACAGAGAGCCCCCAGAAAAATCAATGCAAGGAGGAACATACCAAGACACATCATAATTAAAATACAAAAAGTAGTGATATGGAGAGAATTTTAAAATCATCAAGAGAAAAGAAAACAGTTACATATAAGGGAAATCCCCTAAGGCTGTCAGGTGTTTTTTCAGCAGAAACTACATGCCAGAAAGGAGTGGCATGATATATTCAAAGTGCTGAAAGAAAAAAACATGCAGCCAAGAATATGCTATCCAGCCAGACTATCATTCAGAATAGAAGGAGAGATAAAGAATTTTCTAGACAAACAAAAGTTAAAGGAATTCTTGACCACGAAACCAGCCCTACAAGAAATGTTAAAGGGGACTCTTTGAGTGGAAAGGAAAGACCATAAGTAGGAATAAGAAAAGTAGGAAGCACAAAAGCAGTAAGAAGAATATCTATAAAAAATCAGTCAGGGGAGTTTCAGAATAAAGGAATGTGAAGTATGACACCCTATACCCAAAGTGTGGAGGTGGGGAGAAGAGTAAATAATAGGTTCAAACTTCAGTGACCATGAACTTAATATAGACTATTGTATGCATGTTACATATAAACATATTGGTAACCACAAATAAAAACCCAGTAATAGATATGCAAAAATAAAGAGAAAGGAATCCCTAAGGAAAGCCAGCAAATCATGAGAGAAAAGAGCAAGAGAAGAAAGGAACAGAGAAGAACTACAAAAACAAATATCAAACAATTAACAAAATGGCAATAAGTATATACCTATCAATAAATACTTTAAGTGTAAATGGACTAAACATTCAAAAGACAGAGTGATGGAATGGATAAGAAAGCAAGACCCATTTGTATGCTTCCTACAAGAGACTCAGACACTAATTTGAAAAGATAAACGCACCCCTGTATTTATCACAGCTCTATATACAATAGCCAGATTATGGGAACAGCCCAAGAACAAACAGATGGTTACCAGAGGGTAGGTGGGTGTGGGGGATGGGTAAAACTGGTGAAAGGGGTTAAGAGTAAACTTATCTTTTTTTTTTAAGTTTTATTTATTTATTTGAGGGAAAGAGAGCGCAGGGTGTGGGGAGAGGCAGAATGAGAGGGAGAGAGAGTCTTTTAAGCAGACTCCATGATCACAAAGCCTGACACGGGGTTTGATCTCAACCCTGAGATCATGACCTGAGCCAAAACTAAGTGTTGGATACTTTAATTGTGTTACTCAGGTGCCCTGAGAGTAAACCTGATGAGCACTGAGTAACATGTAGAATTGTTGAATCATTGTATTGTACACCTCTAATATAACACTGTATGTTAACTATACTGGAATTAAAGCCTAGAAAAAGACCAAAAAAGAAAAAAAAGAGTTGCAGTTTACCTTAGAGACAGTGATTTAAGTTCTTTCAGACAGCTTCCTCACTCTCATATAAAAAAACTTCATCAGGAGATGAATGTGGCGTTTCAGGTTATTGTTATTGACACACAACTTTCTTCTCCTCTGAAGGAACATATTTTTATTACAATTAACTTGTTTGCCATTCTGAGGTATTTTTGTTCTACCATTCACTGAAACATTCAGAAAGAAATCATGCTTTGTAGTAACAATACAATTTTTCATATCCTTTCTTAAAATTGATGTGTAATTTTCATATAATAAAACACACAGTTCTCAAAAATACAATTGTTTATAGAAGCTTATTTATAATAGCCAAAAAGGTGAAAACAACCGAGATGTCTGTCATCAGCTGGTGAATGGGTAAACAAAATGTGGTATATTCATACAATGGAATATTCTTAGGCCATAATAGAAATGAAGTACTGACAGATGCTATACATAGATGAACCTTGACTTCCCTTAAACATCTTCCCCATTCTCCAAACCCTTCTCCCACAGTCAGGCTAAGACTGATCCGAATTTTTCTTTTATCAGTAGTATGTCCTTTGTTATTGCTAAATAGTATTCCATATACCACATTTGAGTTCCTTCTTATTTGAGGCCATTATGAATAAGGATGCTATGAACCTTTTTTGTTCATGTTGTATACTTTATTTCTTTTTTCAGTGAAGTATGTTTTACTCTTTCTTTCTTTCTTCCTTTCTTCCGTCCTCCCTCTCTTTCTCTCTCTTTCTCTCTCTCTCTCTCTCTCTCTTTCTTTCTTTCTTTCTTTCGTTCTTTCCTTTTTCTTTAATTACATATAATGTATTATTTGCCTCAGGGGTATAGGTCTGTGAATCATCAGGCTTACACATTTCACAGCACTCACCATAGCACAAACCTTCCCCAATGTCCATAACCCAGCCACCCTATCCCTCCCCCTCCACCCCCCAGCAACCCTCAGTTTGTTTTGTGAGATTAAAAGTCTCATGGTTTGTCTCCTTCCCGATCCCATCTTGTTTCATTTTTTCCCTACTTGTTTCATTTTTTCCCCCATGACCCCCTGCCCTGCCCCCCAGGTTCCTCATATCAGAGAGATCATATAATTGTCTTTCTCTTATTGACTTATTTTGCTTATCATAATACCCTCCAGTTCCATCCACGTCATTGCAAATGGCAAGATTTTGTTTTTGTTTCTTTTGATGGTTGCATAGTATTCCACTGTGTGTATGNCATTGTATATATATACCACATCTTCTTTATCCATTCATCTGTTGATGGACATCAAGGTTCTTTCCATAGTTTGGCTATTGTGGACATTGCTGCTATAAAATTCAGGTGCACGTGCCCCTTAGGATCACTACATTTGTATCTTTAGTGTAAATACCCAGTAGTGCAATTTCTGGGTCATAGGGTAGCTCTATTTTCAACTCTTTGAGGAACCTCCATACTGTTTTCCAGAGTCTCTGCACCAACTTGCATTCGCACCAACAGTGTAGGAGGGTTCCCCTTTCTCCACATCCTCACCAATATCTGTCATTTCCCAACTTGTTAATTTTAGCCATTCTGACTGGTGTGAGGTGGTATCTCACTGTGGTTTTGATTTGTATTTCCCTGATGCTGAGTGATGTTGAGCAGTTTCTTGTGTCTGTTGGCCATTTGGATGTCTTCTTTGGAGAAATGTCTGTTCATGTCTTCTGCCCATTTCTTGACTGGGTTATTTGTTTTATGGGTGTTGAGTTTGAGAAGCTCTTTATAGATTTTGGATACTAGCCCTTTATCTGATATGTCATTTGCAAATACCTTCTCCCATTCTGTCAGTTGTCTTTTGGTTTTGTTGACTGTTTCCTTTGCTATGTAAAAGCTTTTTTTTTTTTTAAGATTTTGTTTATTTGNTTAGGCAGAGAGGCAGGCAGAGAGAGTAGGGAGAAGCAGGCTCCCCGCTGAGCAGAGAGCCCAATGCGGGGCTCGATCCCAANCCTTTGCTGTGCAAAAGCTTTTAATCTTGATGAAGTCCCAATAGTTCATTTTTGCCCTTGCTTCCCTTGCCTTTGGTGAGGTTCCTAGGAAGAAGTTGCTGCGGTTGAGGTCGAAGAGGTTGCTGCCTGTGTTCTCCTCGAGGATTTTGATGGATTCCTGTCTCACATTGAAGTCTTTCATCCATTTTGAGTCTATTTTTGTGTGTGGTGTAAGGAAACGGTTCAGTTTCATTCTTCTGCATGTGGCTGACCAGTTTTCCCAACACCATTTGTTGAAGAGACTGTCTTTTTCCCACTGGACATTCTTTCCTGCTTTGTCGAAGATTAGTTGACCATAGAGTTGAGGGTCCATTTCTGGGTTCTCTATTCTGTTCCGTTGATCTATGTGTCTGTTTTTGTGCCAGTACCATACTATTTGATTATTACAGTTTTGTAATAGAGCTTGAAGTTTGCAATTGTGATGCCACCAACTTTGGTTTTCTTTTTCAACATTCCTCTGGCTATTCTGGGTCTTTTCTTGTTCCATATAAATTTTACGGTTATTTGTCCCATTTCTTTGAAAAAAATGGATGGCATTTTGATAGGGATTGAGTTAAATGTGTAGATCACTCTAGAGNGATTGCTCTAGGTAGCATAGACATTTTCACAATATTTATTCTACCCATCCATGAGCATGGAATGTTTTTCCACTTCTTTGTGTCTTCCTCAATTTCTTTCATGAGTACTTTATAGTTTTCTGAGTATAGATTCTTTGTCTCTTTGGTTAGGTTTATTCCTAGATATCTTATAGTTTTGGGTGTAACTGTAAATGGGATCGACTCCTTAATTTCTCTTTCTTCTGTCTTGTTGGTGTATAGAAAGGCAACTGATTTCTGTGCATTCATTTTATATCCTGACATTTTACTAAATTCCTGTATGAGTTCTAGCAGTTTTGGAGTGGAGTCTTTTGGGTTTTCCACATAAAGTATCATGTCATCTGCAAAGAGTGAAAGTTTTGACTTCTTTGCCAATTCAGATGCCCCTTTTATTTCTTTTTGTTGTCTGATTGCTGAGGCTAGGACTTCTAGTACTATGTTGAATAGCAGTGGTGATAGTGGACAGCCTTGCCGTGTTCCTGACTTTAGGGGAAAAGCTCTCAGTTTTTCTCTATTGAGAATGATATTTGCTGTGGGTTTTTCATAGATGGCTTTGATGATATTGAGGTATGTACCCTCTATGCCTACACTCTGAAGAGTTTTGATCAAGTAAGGATGCTCTACTTTGTCAAATGCTTTTTCAGCATCTATTGAGAGTATTATATGGTTCCTGTTCTTTCTCTTACTAATGTATTGTATCAGATTGATTGATTTGTGGATGTTGAACCAACCTTGCAGCCCAGGAATAAATCCCACTTGGTCATGGTGAATAATGCTTTTAATGTGCTGTTGGATCCTATTGGCTAGTATTTTGGTGAGAATTTTTGCATCCGTATTCCTCAAGGATATTGGTCTGTAATTCTCCTTTTTGATGGGGTCTTTGTCTGGTTTTGAGATCAAGGTAAGGCTGGCCTCGTAAAATAAGTTTGGAAATTTTCCTTCTGTTTCTATCTTTTGGAGCAGTTTCAGGAGAAAAGGTATTAATTCTTCTTTAAATGTTTGGTAGAATTCCCCTGGGAAGCCGTCTGACCCTGGGCTCTTGTTTGTTGGGGGATTTTTGATGACTGCTTCAATCTCCTTACTAGTTATGGGTCTGTTCAGGTTTTCTATTTCTTCCTGGTTCAGTTTTGGTAGTTTATACTCTCTAGGAGTACATCCATTTCTTCCAGATTGTCTAATTTGCTGGTGTAATGTTGCTCATAATATGTTCTTATGATTGTTTGTATTTCTTTGGTGTTGGTTGTGATCTCTCTGCTTTCATTCATGATTTTATTAATTTGGGTCCTTTCTCTTTTCTTTTTGATAAGTTTGGCCAGGAGTATATCAATCTTACTAATTCTTTCAAAGAACCAGCTCCTAGTTTGTTGGTTTGTTCTGTTCTTTTGGTTTCTATTTCATTGACTTCTCCTCTGATCTTTATTATTTCTGTTCTCCTTTTGGGTTTAGGCTTTCTTTGCTATTCTTTCTCCAGCTCCTTTAGGTATAGGGTTAGGTTGTGTGCTTGAGACCTTTCTTGTTTCTTGAGAAAGGCTTGGATTGCTATATAGTTTCCTCTCAGGACTGCCTTTGCTGTGTCCCAAAGATTTTGAATAGTTGTGTTTTCATTTTCATTTGTTTCCATGATTTTTAAAATTCTTCTTTAATTTCCTGGTTGACCCACTCATTCTTTAGTAGGATGTTCTTTAGCCTCCATGTATTTGAGTTCTTTCCAACTTTCCTCTTGTGATTGAGTTCTAGTTTCAGAGCATTATGTTCTGAAAATATACATGGAATTATCCCAATCTTTTGGTACTGGTTGAGACCTGATTTGTGACCCAGGATGTGATCTATTCTGGAGAATGTTCCATATGCACTAGAGAAGAATGTGTATTCTGTTGTTTTGGGTGGAATGTTCTAAATATATATGTGATATCTAAAGTGTGTCATTTAAAGCCTTTATTTCCTTGTTGATCTTTTGCTTAGATAATCTGTCCATTTCAGTAAGGAGAGGTGTCAAGGTCCTCTACTATTGTTGTATTACTATCAATGTGTTTCTTTGATTTTGTTATTAATTGGTTTATATAATTGGCTGCTCCCATGTTAGGGGCATAGATATTTAAAATTGTTTGATCTTCTTGTTGGACATACCCTTTAAGTATGATATAGTGTCTTTCCTCATCTCTTATTATAGTCTTTGGCTTAAAGTCTAATTTATCTGATATAAGGATTACCACCCCCACTTTCTTTTGATGTCCATTAGTATGGTAAATTATTTTTCACCCCCTCACTTTAAATCTGGAGGTGTCTTTGGGTCTAAAATGAGTTTCTTGTAGACAGCATATCGATTGGTCTTGTTTTTTAATCCATTCTGATACCCTGTGTCTTTTGATTGAGACATTTAGCCCATTTACATTCAGGGTAACTATTGAAAGATATGAATTTAGTGCCATTGTACTGCCTGTAAGGTGACTGTTACTGTATATTGTGTTTCTTCCTTTCTGGTCTATGTTTCTTTTAGGTTCTCTTTTTTGTTTGTCCTGGAAGCTTTTTATCTCTCCTTCTATTTTCAGTGACAGCCTAGCTGGATATAGTATTCTTGGCTGCATATTTTTCTCATTTAGTGCTCTGAATATATCATGCCAGTCCTTTCTGGCCTTCCAGGTTTCTGTGGATACGTCTGCTGTCAATCTAATATTTCTACCAGTGTATGTGACAGAAGACCCAGGTTTCTGTGGATACGTCTGCTGTCAATCTAATATTTCTACCAGTGTATGTGACAGAAGACCTCTTGTCCCGAGCTGCTTTTGGGATTTTCTCTTTGTCACTGAGACTTGTAAATTTTACTATTAAAGGACGGAGTGTGGACCTATTTTTATTGATTCTGAGGGGGGTTTCTCTGTGCCTTCTGGATTTTGATGCTTGTTCCCTTCGCCAAACTTGGGAAATTCTCTACTATAATTTGCTCCAATATACCTTATGCTCCTCTCTTTCTTCTTCTTTTGGGATCCCAAGTATTCTAATATTGTTTCATCTTATGATATCGCTTATCTCTCAAATTCTCCCCTCATGGTCCAGTAGTTGTTTGTCTCTCTTTTGCTCAGCTTCTTTATTCTCCATCATTTGGTCTTCTATATCACTAATTCCCTTCGCCAAACTTGGGAAATTCTCTACTATAATTTCCATTTTTTATTGCACCTCATTAATAGCTTTTTTGATTTCAACTTGGTTAGGTTTTAGTTCTTTTATTTCTCCAGAAATAAAGGGATTTATTTAGATAAATAAAGGGATTTATTTAATCCCTCCAGAAATGGATTTTATTTCTCCAGAAAGGGATTCTCTAATATATTCCATGCTTTTTTATGCCCAGCTAGCACCTTGATAATCGTCATTTTGAACTCTAGTTTTGACGTGTTACTAATGTCCGTATTGATTAGGTCCCTAGCCATAATCTTTTTTTGTTGTTGTTGTTGTTTTTTTTTGAGGTGAGTTTTTCTGCCTTGTCATTTTATCCAAATAAGAACAGATGAATGAGAGAACAAAATAATAAAAAGGTAGCAACAACCCCAGAAAAATATACAGTAACCAAATCAGAAGAGACTTGAAACCAGGGGGAGAAGAAAGGGTGAAAAAACAAAGAAAAAAATCTATATATCTGTATGTATACCTATATCTACATCTATATCTATATCTATTAGACTGGTGAATTGAACAGAGCCACACACTTGGTTTTGGCTATATTTTGGTCTGTTAGAAGAAACTACCTCCCAAAATTTTAAAGAAAGAAACACACACACACACACACACACACACACACACACAAATAAGAGTAGACATGATGAAGGGATGGAATATGATTGTAAAGATGAGAATTTAAAAAGATTCTAAAGAGGGAATTGATAAGGTAAAAAGTTGGTTGAGAAAAGAAAAAAAGAGGTAAGAATGTGATCAGGCTGAAGACTAGAACAAACCCACACACTAGATTTAAGGTATATTTTGATCTATTAGAAGAAATTGTATCCCAAAATTTTAAAGAAAAAAAACCTGTATGAATACAAAGAGTAAGGTAAAACAAAATGAAGGGATAAAATATGATTATAACAATGAAAATTTAAAAAGATTTTTTAAAAGGTATTGATAATATAAAATAGTTAAAAAACGTTAAAATAAGAAAGAGGAAAAAATTTTTTAAAAAGTAAGAAAAAAATAAAATTCAAAGAATTTAACTTTGAAAGACTAAAGGATCATGGGGAAAACCCCGTGAATTCTATGTGTTACTTTCCCCTAGCTCTGGAGTTCCACAGTTCTCAGTGATCGGTGAACTTGGTCTTGACTAGATATTCTTGCTGATCTTCTGGGGGAGGGACTGTTGCAGTGATTCTCAAGTGTCTTTGCCTATGGTAGAATTGCACCGCCCACACTAGGGGCCAGGCTAAGTAATATGCTTGGTTTTGCTCTATTGGGAGCTTTTGTTCTCTGAACACTTTCTGTACAGCTTTGGAGGATGGGAATGAAAATGGTGGCCTCCCAATCTCCAGCTGGTGGGAGCTGAGAGCTCGGGCCCCACTCCTCATTGAGCCCTCAGAGAAAAGCAGTCAATCCCTCCTGTCTCTCTGGTCTCCAGTCTCACTCTGTGCTCTGTGACTGAGCATTTCTATCTCTGGTGCACGGCCCTGTTTGTAATCTCCCAACCCAACAGATTCCTGCATTGTGCTCCCGCGCCATTCCTCTCAGAGGAGGAAGGAGGGGGTCTGTCCGGATCTGCCACTTGTGGGGTCCCTGCTCAAAGAGGAGTAACCTGACTGTGCTTTGGATCACGATTTAAGGTAACCCCAAGCTGAGAGACCCCTCCTCAGCTGGGCTCCATCTCTGTAGCTAGCTTCCCCTCTCTGATATGTGGGAGCTCTGCTGACCTCAGACACCCCTGGTCTTTTTGTGTCCCTGCGAGGGCTCCACCCCCCACTTAGCCTCTGGAGCGATGTCCCTCAGTGGAGCAGACTTCTAAATGTTCCGATTTTGTGCTCTGCTGTTCTCTCACTTGCCAGGAGCTGCCCCCCACCCCCTACCCCCGCCACAGTCTATCTTCCCTTCGCTTCAGATGCATTTCTCCACAAGTCCTACCTTCCAGAAAGTGGTCAATTTTCTGTTCCTAGAGCTGCTGCTCTTCTTCTCTTCGATCTCCTGTTGAGTTTGTAGGTGTTCAGAATGGTTTCATAATTGCTGAACTCCTGGGACCTGATGATAATCGGTCTCCTACTCCTCCATCATCTTGCTCCTCCTTGCTATGAACCTTTTTGTACAAGTCTATTTGTGAACATACCTTTTGCATTTCTCTTGGGTTAGTAACTGAGAGCAGAATGACTCAATCAGAGGGCAGATGTATGTTTAACTTTTTAAGAAGCTGCCAAATATTTCTCTAAATGTTTGTCATATGGTTTTTAATATTATAGCAAAATGACAGATTTTAACATTTAACAGGTCATTCTCTTCCTTCTTACCCTTAGTTCCGTTCCTCAGAGTCATCCTCTTTTACTATTTTTTGGGTATTTTCCCCAAAATTGTTATGCTTTAACAAATGCATATTTATATGTGTGTTTATGCAATCTCTCTCTCTCTCTCTCTTTTTTTTTTTGTTAAGAAGTATAGTTGACACATAATGTTGCATTAGTTTCAGGTATACCACATAGTAACTGGATGAGTCTATACATTGTACTATACTCACCACAAGTGTGGCTCCCATCTGTCACCATAGAATGCTATTATAGTACCATTGACTATATTCCCCATTCTGTGTCTTTTATCCCAATGACTTGTTCATTCCATAACTGGAAGCCTGTCTCCCATTCTCCTTCACCCATTTAGCCCATCTCCCACCCCCTCCCTCTAGGACCATCAGTTTGTTCTCTCTATGTGTGGGTCTGTTTCTGCTTTTTGTTTGTTCATTTGTTTTGTTTTTTTAGATTCCATACATAAGTGGAATTGTATGGTATTTGCCTTCCTTTGTCTGACTTATTTCACTTAGTATAATACTTTCTAGGTATTGTTGCAAGTGGCAGGATCTCATCCTGTTTTATGGCTGAGTGATATTCTGTTGTATATACATATACCACATCTTCTTTCTCCATCTATGGATAGACACGTGTTGCTTCCATATCTTGGCTATATACAACCTTTCTATATGTATGTGTTGCATGTGTCATATATGTATACTTACTACATTGTAGATAGCTTTCCTTACTTACATCTTAAAAATATTTTTATATTATCACTTAGAGATATTGCTTATTCTTTTTTAATGCCTGCACAGTATTTTCATTATAAGAAATTTACCTAACCACACCTAGTAGACAAATATGTGATGTCAATTTTGCTACTATAAACAATGCTGCCTCTTTGGCAGCAAGGAGGCAATAAGCCTCCTTGTGTCTTTGCATACTTATGCATGTATACTTAGGATAAGTTCAAAATAATGGACTCACTATGTCAAAGGATATCTTTAAAAATTGGTAGACATTGTCAAATTTTTTTCAAAAAAGATAATACAATGCATAGTCCCAACAACAGAATGTGAGAGTACTTTTTAAAAAAATAATATATTTTATTAGTCAAATTAGTACTTTTTTTTTTTTTTAGATTTTATTTATTTGAGAGAGAGAGAGTGAGCTTGAAGATGAGCAGGGGGAGTGGCAGAGGAGAGGGAGAAGCAGACTCCCTGCTGAGCAGGAAGTCTAACTCAGAGCTCAGTCCCAGGACCCTGAGATTATGATCTGGGCTGAAGGCAGACAGTTAACGGACTGAACCACCCAGGCACCCCAAGAATACTTCTTTTTTAATAATCTTGTCAACCTTAGATTCTTTATCAAATGTAAACAATTATGTCAGTCTTGACAGGTCATCTGCTTCTTTCCCCTGGCACTAAAAAGCCAACCTAAAACACCCCGGGAAGATAGAATTTACTCAATTTTTAAATACTTCAAAGAGTGTCACATCTTCTGCAGTATCCTTTGAAAACCCTTTCCAATATTTTATTTATTATTTATTTTTGTGGTTGTTGTTTTTTAAGTAGGCTGCATGCCTCGCATGAACCCCAATGTGGGGCTTGAACTCGCAACCCTGAGATCGAGATCTGAGCTGAGATAGAGTTTGATGCTCAATCCACTGAGCCACCCAGGCACCTTTCAAATATTTTAGTCTACACTGTTGGTAACATTTTCCTGTTATCAGTCATTAGGGTAATGTCTAGTGGTGGGGTAGCATTTTGGGGGAAAAACTTATGGATCTTACTGATTTGATTAGTAGCCTGAATAGGGATGAGGAATTATTGAAGTGTAAATGTTTACTTGCTACATACTGAGGATTTGGATATACTTCAAATAAATCTGACACATGGCCTTTAGCTGTAGTCCAAGAAAGAATTCAGACTCCTAGAAAATATATCAGAATGACAGCTCTGAGTAGTTTAAATATTTTATCCTGGTTACTTGGATAACAAATTGCAATAGGATTCTAAGAAAATTGGAAATTGGTCAAGTGCTTCCAAAACATACTAACATATGATGCGATAGGGGTGGTGTAAGATTCTCTTCTATAAATGATGTTAGTTTAATTGTAAGATATTGCTACTTTGGTGGGAACTCAATTTTGGAAATTAGCTTTAAAATTAAAGCTTCATGATAGGGTTTCCATTTATTTATTTATTTGAAAGAGAGCACAAGCGGCGGGGTGGTGGGGGGTCGTGGGGCAGAGGGAGCAGGGAGCTTGATGCAGGGCTCAATCCCAGGACCCTGGGATCATGAGCTGAGCTGAAGGCAGATGCTTAACTGACTGAGCCACCCAGGCACCTGTGTAATTGGTTCTCAAATATAGTGTCTACTGAAACAGTGATTCAGAATCTCCTATAGCTTTTTTTTTTTTAAGATTTTTTTTTTTTTTGCCAGAGAGAGAGGGAGTGGCACAAGTAGGGGGAGTGGCAGGTAGAGGGAGAAGCAGACTCCCTGCTGAGCAGGGAGCCAGATGCAGGACTCAATCCCAGGACCCTGGGATCATGACCTGAGCTGAAGGCAGAGGCTTTAACCCACTGAGCCACGTAGGCACCCTGTGCTAGCATTTATATCTAGCTGGGTTTGGGGTGAAACCAAAAATGTTTAAATATTTAGATTAAAATGGACTGTTTGCTTTTCTCAGACATCTTTAACTCCTTCTCACCTCTGCAAACTCTCTTTGATGTTTTCTGAATAACAACAACAACAGCAAACATTTACACAGTGCAAAGTGTTAGGCGCTGTTCTAAGTATTCTTCATTTAATTCTTGTGTCTATTTTTGTATTTTATAAAAGTGGAAAATAAAAGCACAGAGTAACTTACCCAAAGTCACTAAACTAGTGGCAAAGCTAGGATTCAAACCTAGGCAGTGTATTACTGGAGTACAAGCTCTTAACCACTGCACTCACTAAAATGCTTTTTTCTCAGGAGAAATGCCCATCTTCAAGATCCCGTCTCAAGTGTTATCTACCTTATGAAGCTTTTCCTAATTTCTTCATCCTTTCCATAGATTGAATCACTCTATCCCTTTTCTGAATTCATTATACTTTCTCAGAACTTGTTTTTTGACTTTTGTATTTACACTCTAGATTGTAATTATTTGTGGCTTAAAAAAGCCACATCAGACTGTGCATCTGACTAAGAGCCTGTAAAGGCAGAATCTGTATTTCCTTTGTCTCTGTACCCTGAGCAGTGCTCAGTACAAGAGTTTACACATGTAAAGGGATGGCTAAATAAATTATTGTTCCTTTAACATCTAAAAAGTGGTATGGGGCAGAGGGGATAAACTTGTCTAGTGTGTGAAGAATTAGGAAAAATTCATGGGAAGCTAGATTTTGGGCTGATAAAGGAAATTACTGTTGAACATGGCTTCTCAGAAGTGTAATAGGTTGCTTCCTGAGAGCATGTGTTGCCTGTCACAGAGCCTGAGTATGAAAAATACAAGTTAACAACTCGATGGGAATGTTGTGAGGGGGATTGCCCATTTGTTAGGGCCTGAGATTTGATGAACTCTTAGATCCTTTCTAGTTGGAAAATGTTCTGATTCTGCAATGTGATATAATTATTTCTCCTACTGAATTCACATTGTTCTTTATGTTTTTCATGGTACACATACATACTGTTCTAGCATGTGATTTTTTAAAAAAGATTATTTATTTATTTATTTTACAGAGAGAGAGAGAGAGAGAGAGAGAGAGAGATTACAAGTAGGCAGAGAGGCAGGCAGAGAGAGAGGAGGAAGCAGGCTCCCTGCTGAGCAGGGAGCCTGATGCAGGGCTCAGTCCCAGGACCCTGAGATCATGACCTGAGCCAAAGGCAGAGGCTTTAACCCACTGAGCCACCCAGGCCCCCCCTCTAGCATGTGATTTTTGTTTACATGTTTTTTAATGCCTTTTTAGGTATTATAATGTTAGGTTTTAAGGATTTGGGTGAAAATGAAATTAGAGTAAATGGAATTTGAGCCAGGAGACCTAGCATAGTCAAACTATGGCTTGCCTCTTCTACTCTGTAAGAGGTCACCAAAAGAAATATATCCTAGGATGATGACTGGCAAGTTCTAAATCTAATACTGATTCTAAAAAAGTCAGTAAGTCAGTAAGGCCTAAATAGCTTTTTGTTTTGTTGTTTTGGTTTGGTTTTTTTGATGCAAAATGGTGGTTTTATTAAAGCACGGGGACAGGACCCCCTGTAGAAAAAGCTGCTGCCCTAAGTAGTTTTTTACCAAAGCATCTATTTTAGCCTCTCATCATGTCCTATAGGCCACCTATCCTCATTCCCATTGCCCAGAATTTTGCATTTTTGCCACTGTGTTGTGAGGAAAGTTAAGTTTTATCATTAGATTTTAATGAATACTCTCCAGTGCCAGGGGAAATAGAACCCAAGTGAGAGTGTTTGCTCTTGATACCTGTTGGCAGGTAGAGATAGCTAGGAGCAGGCCCTGGCTTTTATTGCTCTTGCCAAGTAAAAGGAAGGGAGAAGGAAGATCATGCCTATATATCTCATATTTTATTTTATTATCTTAATGGCTTTATTGAGGTAAAATCAACATATGTTCAACTGATTTTAAAATGTAGAATTTAATAAGTTCTGACATATATATATATATGTACACACACACACACATATATATCTGTGAAATCATCACCACAATCAAGATAATAAACATATCCATGAACCGAAGGTTTCTTCATGTATAGTTCTGTGTGTAATCCCTCCCTCTCATTACTCCTCACCCCTCATCCCAAAGTAGCCACTGGGCTTGCTTTCTGTCACTGTAGATTAATTTGGATTTTCTAGGGTTTTTATATAATGGAACCCTATAGTATGTATTCTCTGTTCTTGTCTGCCAGGGATTTATTTANTCATGACCTGAGCCGAAGGCAGCGGCTTTAACCCACTGAGCCACCCAGGCCCCCCCTCTAGCATGTGATTTTTGTTTACATGTTTTTTAATGCCTTTTTAGGTATTATAATGTTAGGTTTTAAGGATTTGGGTGAAAATGAAATTAGAGTAAATGGAATTTGAGCCAGGAGACCTAGCATAGTCAAACTATGGCTTGCCTCTTCTACTCTGTAAGAGGTCACCAAAAGAAATATATCCTAGGATGATGACTGGCAAGTTCTAAATCTAATACTGATTCTAAAAAAGTCAGTAAGTCAGTAAGGCCTAAATAGCTTTTTGTTTTGTTGTTTTGGTTTGGTTTTTTTGATGCAAAATGGTGGTTTTATTAAAGCACGGGGACAGGACCCCCTGTAGAAAAAGCTGCTGCCCTAAGTAGTTTTTTACCAAAGCATCTATTTTAGCCTCTCATCATGTCCTATAGGCCACCTATCCTCATTCCCATTGCCCAGAATTTTGCATTTTTGCCACTGTGTTGTGAGGAAAGTTAAGTTTTATCATTAGATTTTAATGAATACTCTCCAGTGCCAGGGGAAATAGAACCCAAGTGAGAGTGTTTGCTCTTGATACCTGTTGGCAGGTAGAGATAGCTAGGAGCAGGCCCTGGCTTTTATTGCTCTTGCCAAGTAAAAGGAAGGGAGAAGGAAGATCATGCCTATATATCTCATATTTTATTTTATTATCTTAATGGCTTTATTGAGGTAAAATCAACATATGTTCAACTGATTTTAAAATGTAGAATTTAATAAGTTCTGACATATATATATATATGTACACACACACACACATATATATCTGTGAAATCATCACCACAATCAAGATAATAAACATATCCATGAACCGAAGGTTTCTTCATGTATAGTTCTGTGTGTAATCCCTCCCTCTCATTACTCCTCACCCCTCATCCCAAAGTAGCCACTGGGCTTGCTTTCTGTCACTGTAGATTAATTTGGATTTTCTAGGGTTTTTATATAATGGAACCCTATAGTATGTATTCTCTGTTCTTGTCTGCCAGGGATTTATTTATTTTTGCATGAATCAATAGGTCATTCCTTTGTATTACTGAGTAGTAGTTCATTATATGGACTTTTTGGCTACTACAAATAAAACTACTATGAACTGTGAACATTCATGTATAAATCTTTGTGTGAACATTTGGTTTCTCTTGAATAAATACTAGAAGTGGAATGACTGCATCATATACTAGGTATGTGTTTAACTTTTTTTTTAAGTTTTTATTTAAATTTCAGTTAGTTTTCATACATGTACTATTAGTTCCAGGTGTACAATTTAGTGATTCTCCACTTCCATACAACATCTGGTGCTCATCAGGACAAGTATACTCCTTAATCCCCATCACCTATTTAATCCATTTTCCACACCTGCCTACCCTTTGATAACCATCAATGTGTTCTCTATAGTAAAGAATATGTTTTTTGGTTTGCCTCTCTTTTTTCCCCTATGATCATTTGTTTTGTTTCTTAAATTCTACATATGTGTGAAATCATATGGTATTTGTCTTTCTCTGACTCATTTCACCTAGCTCCATCCATATCATTGCAAATGGCAAGATTTAATTCTTTTTGACAGCCAAGTAATAGTCCATTACACACACACACACACACACACACACACACACACACACACATCGCACACACACCCACACACCACATCTTCTTTATCCATTTATCAGTCAATGGTCATTTGGGCTCTTTCCAAATCCATAATTTAGCTTTTGAAAAACTGTCAAACTGAATTCCAAAGTGGTCATACCATTTTATATTCCCACTAGCAGTGTATGAGAGTTCTCGTTCCTTCACATCCTCATCAGCACTTGGTATGGTCAATCTTTAATTTTAGTCGTTCTAGCCAGTGTGTAGTGGCATCTCCTTGTGGTTTTAACTTACANCATCCTCATCAGCACTTGGTATGGTCAATCTTTAATTTTAGTCGTTCTAGCCAGTGTGTAGTGGCATCTCCTTGTGGTTTTAACTTACAATTTTTTTTTTTTTTTTTTAAAGATTATTTATTTATTTATTTCACAGAGGGAGAGAGATCACAAGGAGGCAGAGAGGCAGGCAGAGGGGGGTGGGGAAGCAGGCTCCCCGCTGAGCAGGGAGCCCGATGAGGGCCTCGATCCCAGGACGCTGAGATCATGACCTGAGCTGAAAGCAGAGGCTTTAACCCACTGAGCCACCCAGGTGCCCTAACTTACAATTTCTTAATAACTAATGATGTTGAGCATTTTTTCAAGTGCTTATTTGCCATTTGTATATCTTCTTCTGACGAGTCTATTCAAATCTTTTGCCTATTTTGGGACACAATTAGTTGATCTTTTCTTTTTAATTAAGATTTTATTTATTTGAGAGAGAGAGAGAGCACAAGCAGAGGGGAGGGGCAGAGGAAGAGGGAGAAACAGACTCTTTGCTGAACAGGGAGCTCTATGTGGGGCTCCATCCTGGCTTCAGCCCCAGAATCATGACCTGAGCCAAGGGCAGAGGCTTAACTGACTGAGCCACCCAGGTGTCCCTGGTTGTATTTTTATTGAGTTTTGAAAGTTCTTGATATGTTATGTATCTAAGTTCTTTATCAGATATATGCTTTGCAGAAGTTTTCTCCTAGTCTGTGACTTCCTTTTCATTCTTTTAGTAGTGTCTTTTGAAGAGCAGAAATTTTTAATTTTTATTAACTTCTACTTATCTGTGTGTTCTTTTATGGATTTACTTCTGGTTTTGCATCTAAGCAATCTCTGTCTAATCCAGGGTCACCAGGGTCACCAAGACCTTATCCTGTGTTTTCTCGTAGACATTTTATACTTTTACATTTAGACCTATAGCCATTTTGAATTAATTTTTGTGTATGGCACAACGTATGGATCCAAGTCCATTTTTTACTTAATGTATTTCCAGTTAGATTTCTGTTTGTTGGAAAAGTTATATATTCTCCACAGATTGCCTTTGTCAAAAATCAATTGTTCATAAATATGTGGGCATTATATCTGGACTCTCTTTTCCATTCAGTAATCTGCTTGTCTGTCTTTACATGTTTTGATTATTGTAGTTTTATAATAGTTCTGGAAATTAGGTAGCCTTAGCTCTCAACTTTATTCTTCTTTTTCAGAGTTGTTTGGCTCTTTTAGCTCCTTTGCATTTCCATAGAAATTTTAGAATCAGCTTGTTGATTTCCATTAAAAAAATCCTCCTGGGATTTTTGGTGGATTATGTTGAATGTATAGATTTTTTAAGGGGGAATTGGCATCCAAACAATAGTGAGTTTTCTGACCCATAAACAAAATATTTATCTCCATTTCTTTAGGTTTCTTTAGCTTTCTTCAGTAATGTATTATAGTTTTCACTGTATAGGTCTTATACATCTTTTGTTAGATTTATCCCTAGGTATTTCATATTTCTGATGTTATTATAAATGATATTTTTCAGTTTCAATTTTTATCACTAGTATGTAGAAATATAATCAATTTTTGTATTATACAAACAATTTTTCATCTCCTGTCCTTGTTAAAACTACTTATTAAATTTATTAATTTAAAAAAACTCCATCAGGTTTTATATATAGACAGTCATATCATTTGGGAATAAAGACAGTTTTATGTTTATCCTTTTATCATTATGAGATGGCCTTTTTTCCTTGGTAAGTCTTTGCTCTGAAATCTGCTTTGATTGATAAAATATAGCCATTTCAGTTTTCTCATTTTTAACTAGTATTAACATGATATATCTTTTTCCATCCTTTTACTTTTAACCTATTTGTGACTTTATTTTTAAATTGCATTAAAAAAAAATAAAGTGCATTAGCATTGGGGCACCTGGGTGGCTCAGTTGGTTAAGTGGCTGACTCTTGATTTTTGGCTCAGGTCTTGATCTCTCAGTGTCTTGGGATCGAGCCCCATGTTGGGCTCTGTGCTCAGTAGGGAATCTGCTTCAGGATTGTCTCTCCCTCTGCCCCTCCCCCTGCTTGCTTGCTTGCTCTTTTTCTAAAATAAATAATCTTTTAAAAAAATTGAAGTGCATTAGCCTCTTTTAGTTGAGTCTTGCTTTTTTTTCCTTCCGTTCTGGCAATCTCTGCCTTAAATTGGGGTCTTTATTTACATTTGATGCGATTATTAATATGGTTAGGTTTGAGTCTGTCTTATCTGTATTCTCTTTGTCCCTGCTATTGGTTATTCCCTTCTACTTTTTTTTTTCATCCTTCTTTTGGATTACTTTTTATGACCCCATTTTATTTTTATCTTATTTAAAAAGATTAAAATAATTTAAAAAAGACCCCTTATCCATTTACCCATGTAGTTACTACCTCCAGCGCTCTTCATTCCTTTGTGTAGATCCTTTTTTCCATCTGCTAGCGTTTTCCTTCTGTGTAATGGACTTCCTTTTTAACATTTCTATAGTGTGAGTGTTGCAATATGGTAATGAAATCTTTCAGCTTTGTATGTCTAAAAATGTCTTTATATTACTTTTGGTTTTGAAATATATTTTGTATTTGATAGCATTCTGGGTTGATAGCTTTAGAGGGAAAAACTGTTCTTACATAAAATGTGTCCTTTAGTGCATGTTGAGTCCATTAAAGCTTTTTGCTCTTGAAGTTCAACAGACCTTTTCTTTCTCAAAAACCCAAGCTCTGATAGTAGAAAACCATGCTTTTTTTAATGGTGTGTATGCTGAGGCCTTTAGATGTCTAATGTAAACTAAAGCTGAATTATGACTTCTTTGTATTTGGCTGTCTTAATGGTATAAGGAAGAGTGATGGGTTCAAGGAAGCAGGAGAAGAAAAGACCTCAGGTAGTAGCTCAAGATGTTTTTCCCTGTAGTTTTTCCAATCTGGGGTTTTCCAATGCACTTAGTACTTGTCTTTATTAGCACTTTATATTAAACTGTCAATTCTTTATATATTACTATTTAGTGGAGTGTTTGGTACATATTTGAATGGTTTCTTTTTAGTAGCAACCAGACTCTATGTAGTGGAGTCCTAGGCTAAATGCTTTTATAACTGCTGTGCCTTCTTGGCAAATGGATTTCTGAGACCAACTTTTGACTGCCACCCTTCACAGATCCAGATTCTAGAAATGCAAGAAAGAAATGCCAGTTTATTCTGAAAGTAGACAACCAGAAAGCTCAAATAATCAGTATGCTTTCTTACTGACACTCATCTTTTGTCAAAAGCAAAAAAATGACAAGACTTTCTTTTCCTTTTTTTCTCTTCCTCTTTCCGCCTGCCTCTTTATTCCCCCATTCCCATGGTCGAATTATCATAAGGCTACCTCTCCCCCAGCAGACTGCATTGTAAATGCTTACATCTTTATATTGCAAGACTATCAGTTTCATGAGGGCAAAGAGTATGCCTCCCATCTTTATTGACAGATCTTCTGAGCCTTGAGGAGTGTCTGGAACATAATAGGCCATAAATTATTTGTTGGATGGATGGGTAGATCAATAGTGGTTCCTTGCATGTTTTACTAAGATTATATATCATACTCATAACTTTCCTCAATTGTTAAGTGTTTTATAAATGTTTTAAATAGAAACATAGTACTTTGTTGTATGGGTAGTTCATAATTTATATAACCATTCCCTAGTTATTTCACTTTTAGATTATCTAGTTTTTCACTGTTACAGTGTGATGAAGATAGTTTTTGTTTTGTTTTGTTTTGTTTTTTGTTAAAGATTTTATTTATTTATTTATTTGACAGAGAGAGAGAGAGATCACAAGTAGCCAGAGGCAGGCAGAGAGAGGGGGAAGCAGGCTCCCTGCCGAGCAGGGAGCCCGATATGGGCCTTGATCCCAGGACCCTGAGATCATGACCTGAGCCGAAGGCAGAGTTTTTAACCCACTGAACCACCCAGGCGCCCTGAAGATAGTTTTTGTGTAAAACTTTGCTATGCTTATTTCTATAGGATGGTTTTCAAGGCATTTTCAAGGCTCTTAATTTTGTACATTTGCTTTCCAAAAAGGTTGCACTGATTTGAACTTTCACCAGTACTGTATGGAGGTGACTGTCTTGGTAGTCTCCCCAGCATTGATTAGTCCTATTTTTAAATATCCTTACCCCAAACAAAACAAAACAAACAAACAAAAAAGCACCCTTACCAATTTGGTAAAAAATGGCATTTTTTTAATTTAATCAAGGTGAGGTTGAGTATTTTCTCAAATATTGTGAACTATGTCTATTATGTTGTTAAGAAAATTAGCTGTATTGTCCTGCCCATGTGTACATTAGATCGGTGTGAGTACTTTTTGCCTCTTACATATTTATTAAGTGGTTGAGTTTTCTATATGGAAGATTTCTAGTAAAATTAACTGCCCAAAGTTTCACTTTGATCTTCTTCATTAATACTCAGAATGTTCACAATTCAAAAAATCATTATAGGTTGTGGAGTTATGTATTTTTAAAACAGTCCTTAAGATATGTATTCTGTAAATACATACATACTGCTTGGAAATAAGTGTCAGTTAAATTTCTTGAGGAGATTGGGGTTTGTTAAGTAACAAAAATTCAACTGAGTAAATTTTATTTATTTTATTTTATTTTATTTTTTATTTTTTTAAAAGATTTTTTATTTATTTATTTGACACAGAGAGAGAGATCACAAGTAGGCAGAGAGGCAGGCAGAGAGCAGGAAGCCTGATGCAGGCCTCGATCCCAGGACCCTGCGATCATGACCTGAGCTGAAGGCAGAGGCTTTAACCCACCGAGCCACCCAGGCACCCCAAATGAGTAAATTTTAAATACTTAATTGGCTTTAATAAATGATTCATGAATTGGGCAGCATCCCATTTAGCAAGTGGGGGGAAGCTCCGAAGGATTGTACAAAATGGAAGGCTTGGCAAAAAAGTTAGTAACAAAAGAAAAGGATTGTTCCAGGCAAGGCTGCATTCTTTTAGGTGGAAAAGCAAGGGGTCTTATCATGCAGGCTACCTCATCTTCAGGGGATGCAGAAGACCCAGGTGGTACACTCAGTGGCAACTGACCAAAAAATTCTTGGCTAGTTAAGACTGCATTTCTGGGGGAGGTTGAAACTACAATTAGGTGAGGATTTAAGCCTCGGTTTGGGAACTCGGTCTAAATGACCCCATTTTGGACCTGTGTTTTTCTTTTTTATCAGGTTCATAAGTAGGAAATTGTCACAGGTACTCAGGAATCAGAAGCTGTGATTGGGCATATAGGTGGAAGAACAGACATTGTGGGTGGACTTACATAGTTCTGCCCCTACAATGGTGAAACCAGTCTATCCTGTTAGAACATTCTTAACTCAGGTATCCTTGAATCGCTGGTCTGGAAGAAAGACAAACAAATGTAATCAGGAGACAGGGGTTCTACTGTCAACTCTAGATTAGCCTACTTTATTACTTAATGATTACTTTATCTTACACTTTCTCAGTCTGACATCATTAAATTCTTTCCAGCTCTAAAAACCTTTGGTTTTATTATCCAGGGGACCAATGCTATCCTTATGAAAATCCATTCATGTTGAGAACTATTTGGGGAAAATCATAGGAAAATTCCCCATACTAACTAAACTTTTTAGGGAAAGTGAAGTCCCAAATCCTAGATTAGTTTCTTTTGATACATTAAAAATGGTAAAATTAGTTAAGTTACTTTTATGCCATTTTGCCTAGGCCAGAGAACTGTATTTTCAGTGTTCTCTTTTTCAACATCGCCAAAAATTGACAGGTTGGATTTTTAAAGAGTGCAGGGAATTTCTTAAGCCTGAATATTGTATAAATATAGACTTAGGAGGCAAAAAAAAAAAACAAAAACACAAAAAACAAAAAACAACTGGCTGCAGAAACCCTCATGGCTTTTAAGAGGAGTTATTATTTATGCGAACATTCTTTCGGCTTAGTTAAAGTCACGATTCAGTGATTCGGTGTAAGCTCTCGTCTGGCTTGAGACAGCTGGTGGGGGCCGCGTTCAAGAGCGACGGAACCTGACTGCTTGCTCTGTGTTCGATTTGTTAGGTCTGGCTCAGTGCGCCGAACTCTGCTGGCAGCTGCGAGGGGAAGCCGGGAAAAGGCAAGTTCCCGGTGCAAAGGTTGCTCTGCAGCATAATTTGGGCATTGGAGGAGCTGCGGTTGTGACGATCTACAAGATGGGTTTTCCTGAAGCTGCCAGGTGAGTGGCATTCTGGGTTTTGTCTGTTGTTGAATCCTGCCTTTTCGCGGCTGATGCCGTTGTACAAATACAAAGTCCTAATTTTATTGTCTTAGTACTCAGTAAATACCTCATTGCTTTGGTGACCTGGCTTTAAAACCTTTAAGCTGGCAATTAGCTTTTAAACTTAACCAACCTTAGGAAAATTTTGTTTAAAAAGGAGGCAGCACAGGGCCGCCTGGGTGGCTCAGTGGGTTAAGCCAGGGACTCTTGGTCTTGATCTCAGCTCAGGTCTTGATCTCAGGGTGGTGAGTGCAAGCCCCGCGTTGGGCTCCATGGTGGTTGCGGAGCCTACTTTAAAAAAAAAAAAAAGGAGGCTGCGTAGTCAAAAGAGAGTGCCGACCTAAAACTATTTGTCTTAGACCTGCCCACCAGAGTAATTTTAATTTAGGCAAGTTCATTTTTTTGGTTTCCTTTCTCAGAACTGCTTTCTCCCTTCATAGCCTCCCAACAACCTTCTGAGGTTGTTCGGACAAAGTTATTAAGTATGCTAATTGGCTCTCTGCATGTGTATGCTTCTGAATGCCCCTAAGCCCTCATTGCTGCTAGAATCCCTTTTGTCTCTTGCTGATTTTCTTCCTGTCCTTATCAAATGCTTCTGCTCCTCAAATCTCCAGGCACTTTCTGTTCCAAGCCTTGTTCAGGATCCCTGAACTTCTTGCTCTTGTCTCAGAAGTGCTCATTCATCCTTCGCATAGGCAAAAAGCCCCTCTTCCTTTCCAAGGCCTGGCTTTCCTCTTTGCAAGCTTTTGTTTCCAACCACGTTCTGTAACTTTGTTCCAAATATTAAGTATATCCTCTCCCTTTTGAATCTTTTTATCTTCACTCTTCTGTTGACTCCTTTCCTTCTGTTAGCAAACATGGTCAGATCTTACATATGATAAAAATTTATTTTTCTTCTTGCCTTATTTTCTTTTGTGATGATCCTTTTATACTGGGCTACTTTTATTTATTTATTTTTTGGGGGGGTCCACATCTGTATCTATCTGNTCTTGCCTTATTTTCTTTTGTGATGATCCTTTTATACTGGGCTACTTTTATTTATTTATTTTGGGGGGGGTCCACATCTGTATCTATCTGGGGGTCTAGTTTTTGACCTCACCACAGAGGTCAGGTAAGGCTACCAGTGATCTGATGATGAAATGTTCCTGTCTTTGTTTTCTGTTCTTGTTCTCTTTAACCCTGCTGTAGCTGTCGACACTAGTTGGCTCCTTTTTTTCTTCTGAAATTCTTGGTAATTATTTATTTATTTTTTCACACTTTTGGTTCCACAAAGGATATGTGGACATAATTCTTTTCAGAATCCGTTATATTCTTGTGTTTTACGAGTTATTGAGTCTCTTCTGTCTGTCCTTTCACTTTTCTTTCTCTTCCTGAAATATCATTTGTGTTGTGAGTATTCTGTTATTGAAGGCCCATCTCTGGTACCATCTCCCTTTAAATATCCAGAACATTTTGTACCTCCTGGACCCATATCCAGTCTTGGCTTAGTTGTAATATGTCCACATTTTTATTCCCCTTATATGAAGTCCTTGAGGCCTAAGCTGTTGTGACTTCTCTCCACCCCTGTAAGAATCTCTGACATAAAGAGTTCCTTGAATTGAATCAAATAAAAAGGTGTTAAAATTTTGAATTTTCGAGTTTCCTCCTAAAGGTGATCATCAGTCTGTACTGTCTTCTAGAATTTCATCTCATTCATATTTGACGTTGAAAACCCTCAGTAAAAGCCAAACTAAAGAGCTACTGGAGTCAGCATATTAGTATAATATCTGATTTGCTCAGATTAGAAGTTTATAAATTTGGGGCAATGCATTCTATTTTAAACATGGAATTCTCATAGTTTTTTTAATTTCGGGAGACTAAATAATTGGGAGATTGAGTTGGTTCAAAATAGCTACAGTGATATTTGTGGGAAGGCAGAAGTATGAAAAAAATCCAGATGATAATACAGGTTTCCCCTGCTACCCAAAAGTAGAGCATTCCTATGAAAATTTTCTTAGGCCAAAATGGTATAAAGTGAAGAAGCAATTACCATTAACTTACAAGGAAAAATTCTTGAGTGTTTCCCGGACCCCCAGTATAACCTCTCTTATGCTTTTCTGATACCTTAAGCACATCTTGCTAACGGATGCACAGAATAAGTTGAGATAACCACAGATGCTCACAGACACAGCTCAAAGTTGTGGCTCCCTGCTGAGTGTAGTTCTTGGGGAGAGAACTTGGGGGAGGTGCCACCTTCCATCTACACAGTGCCTCTAAAATAGCTTGCTGCAAAATAAACATATAGCCCTATCACCTCTTTTTACCTTTTTTTTTTTTTTTTT
>LNAC01000087.1:1806355-1843828 GCA_002007465.1 Ailurus styani | reverse complement strand
AAAGGGGAACCCTCCTACACTGTTGGTGGGAATGCAAGCTGGTGCAGCCACTCTGGAAAACAGTATGGAGGTTCCTCAAAAGTTGAAAATACAGCTACCCTATGACCCAGCAATCGAACTACTGGGTATTTACCTTAAAGATAAAAAGGTAGTGATCCTCAGGGGCACATGCACCCAAATGTTTATAGGAGCAATGTCCACAATAGCCAAACTATGGAAAGAACCTAGATGTCCATCAACAGGTGAATGGATAAAGAAGATGTGGGATAGATAGATAGATAGATAGATAGATAGATAGATAGATAGATAGATAGATACACAATGGAATACTGCAACCATCAAAAGAAAAAATCTTGCCGTTTGCAACGATGTGGATGGAACTAGAGGGTATTATGCTAAGTGAAATAAGTCATTTAGAGAAAGACAGTTATCATATGATCTCTCTGATATGAGGAACTTGAGGGGCAGGGTGGGGAGTCGTGGGAGGGAAAAAAATGAAACAAGATGGGACCAGGAAGGAAACAAACCATAAGAGACTCTCAATCTCGCAAAACAAACTGAGGGTTACTGGTAGGGATAGAGTGGCTGGATTATGGACATTGGGGAAGGTTTGTGCTATGGTGAGTGCAGTGAAATGTGTAAGCCTGATGATTCACAGACCTGTACCCCTGGGGCAAATAATAATAATAATAAAAGAAAGAAAAAAACCAGGTACTAATGTAGGTCTTTCATAGAAGCAAAGTGGTGTAACATGAACTTTTGAAAAGCAGGGATATCTGTACAAATGACTAATAAGAATTAATGACTAAAAAGAAAATACTGAAGGTGTTATTGATAGTCTTAATGATTCAACATAACTCACTACAAAGACCACAGTTGGGAAAATGATTCTGAATCTAATGGCACAAATATTTTAAAGCAAGTTTGTGGTTTTGTTTTAAATAAGGTCATTTTAAGGTACTCTTTTAGGATTCCCAGATCCAGTTCCAACATGGGGAATGGGAGTTCCCACTACCTGCCCCCAAACACCAAGCGATTCTCAGACACCCACAGGTCTGAATTCAACTCAATTCTGATGCTGTCTGCCCAGAGACAGCATCAGATTCCACAACCTAAGGGTTCAGTCCCACAAGACTGGCCCCACCCACCACTTCACATGTGTCGCAAACCTCAGACTATTACCTGTGCTTCTTACCAACTGGCTACAGGTTGGAGGTTCCAGTGACTCCTCCTACAGTGGCTCACAGAACTCAGAAAAACACTTACTTATGTTTTGCCAGTTTATTAAAGGACATGATAAAGGATACAAATCAGTAATAAGATGAAGAGATACGTAGGGCGAGGTCTCAAACCAAAAAGCTTGGGGCCTGGCTTGGTGGTATGAGGAAGGGTTCTGGTTTCCGAAGTGTGGAAGCTCTCCGAAAATCTATCCTCTTGGGTTTTTTATGGAGGCTTCAGTACCTAATCATGACTGACCAAGCCATTAGCTGCTGGTCCGTCAGTCTGCAGCTCCTCTCCCCGCCCTGGTGGTAGTGATGTGTGGCGGGGTCCATAAGTCACCTTCAATAATAACAAGACCCTCGTTTCACCTTTTATGGCTTTGAAGCATTTTCAGGAACTGGATGAAGATGGAATGTGTCTGAGAAATACATCTTAGGCACTTGAATGACCAAATAATATTTCTTATAAGTCATTTTATTGGCGGTAGCCATTGCACATGATCTGATTTACCTAGTTTCTTAGTTAGCTGACTTTGATGGAGCGACTGCTACATGCTTAGGCCCTCAAGTACGGTCCTCTGTGTATGTGGGGAGGGCAGACATACAGTCTTTTCAAAACGCCGTTGAAGCCCAGAGGAAGAAATGATTATGAGGACGGTAAATTTAAACCAGATGACTAGGATTGCCCAGCAGAAAGGTAGAGGAAGGGTACCCCAGGCACAGAGATTTGAGATGCAGGGTTTGGTTGTACCATGTGGGTGCAGAGTAGATTGTTTCGTGTGTGCCTTCGTAGGTAGGCAGAGTCAATAGTGTGTTGGTGACAGGAGATACAGTTGTAACTAGATTGGGTTATGGTTTTGAGACCTTCAAATCCTCTACTCAGGAGTTTGGAACTGAGCCCACAGAATGAGTTCTATCAGAAATCATGTGATTATATTGCCCTTTAAGCAGATTCGTCTGGCAGTACTTTGAATTGAATAGTGGAGACACCAGAGGCCAGGAATCCTTAGGAGGTAGTTGCAGCAATGTGGATGAGAAATATTCAGAGCTGCAGTAGGAACTGAGAAAACGAGGAGACGTCATATTTAAGAGCTGTGACCAACTGCATTTATAGTTTAACTTTTCTTTCCTTTAAATCACTTTTGAACGGTATTTCTTTTTTCTGTTATTACTTTTTAGTTTTGAGCTGTATCTTGGATGCAGCAGCTTGAGGCCTGCCGTCTTAGTCTGTTCAAGTTGTTATAATAAAATTTGTCCTTGGCCCCCCAAATTCATGTCTTTCTCATGTCATCACCTCAAAATGTCTCTGTTTCTCTCTCCTGTTCAGTCTTTCACCATAATCTGACTTCTACCTTCCCTCACTTCTTCAAATCGTTTTTGTCAAAGTCACCTGTACTCTCCATGGTGCCAAATCCAGGGGGTATTTGACCTTTGGCAGCAATTGACATAGTTTATTTCTCTCTCCCAGATTCTTTCTCCCTTCCCAGCTTCTGCAACACCCTGCTCTTCTGGTTTTTCCTTTTGTATCATTGGCTGCTGCTTCCTCTTTCCATAGGGTGTTGTCCTGGCTCTCTTCTTTCTCTGTAATTTCTTTAAGGCAAGCTTATCAGTTCCCATAGGTTTAAATACTTCAATCATGTTGATGGCTACCCCCTCTTTATGTCCAGCCTCGACCTCTCCTCTGAGCTCCAGACTCCTATCCAACTGCCTTCTTGTCTCACAAACATCTCATACCCCATGTGCCTAAAATGGAACTTTGATCCCCTCTACTCCCACTACATTCTTCCTTTTATCACTGCATGGTACTGCCATTCCCTCAGTTATTCAGGAATATCCCAATCATCCTTGCCCTTTCCCCTCACCCTTAGATCCCCCTCATTTCCCAGTGGCAAAGACTATGGATTCCGTCTCTAAAATATGCTTGAATCTACTTTCTTTTTTCTCTTTCCACTGGTGGACTGCCTCCACTATAGTCCAGACCACCATCACTTCTCATCTGGACTATTCCAGCAGCCTCCTAACTATTATTCCCACCTCTGTTCTCACATTCTACCCCCTCCCCCCGTTCATTCTGCACACTGTTGTAAGAATAATCACAAAATAAGCTACAGTTGACCCTTGAACACTGCGGAAGTTAGGGGCGCTGACCCCTTGTGCAACCCCAAAGCAGTTGATTCCCAAAAAATAACTACTAAGAGCCTACTGTTGGTTCGAAGCCCTACCGATAACATGAAATGTCGGTTAACACATATTTTGTATGTTATATGTATTATATACTGTATTCTTACAATAAAGTGAGTTAGAGAAAAGAAGGTGATATTAAGAACATCATAAGGAAGAGAAAATACATTTACAGTACTGTACTGTATTTATGGGAAAACCCTGTATGTAAGTGGATCCATGCAGTTCAGAACTGTATTGTTCCAGGGTCAACTGTATTTCACTTCCTTAATCATTTCAGTAGCTTCCCAAATTCCTTACTTTAGCCTGTATGATCTGGCCCCTGTCCAGTTCTCCAATTTCATTTCATATCACTCTCCCCCCTGCTTACTGTGTTCTAGTGACTGGTTTTGCTTTACTTTCTTTTAACATACCAAGCTCCTTCAAGATCTTTGCAGTTTCCTCTTGGAATGGCCAGCTTATTTTCTTCTTTTTCATAAGGTCTTAGTTTAAATTCAGCTGCTCTGAGATGTCATTCCTTGACTGCTCTTCCTAAAGTAGGTTCCTCTTTTTGTTAGCTCCCTAAGACTTGCAATTATTTTGTCTATTTAGTCCTTTTTCTCCTCCACTAGAAGAATATAAACTCAGAACAGGGCCTGGGAATGACTCGTTCACCCTTATATTCCCACTGCTTTGAACAATGCTTGGTATGTAGCAGGCACTCATTAAATATTTATGAAATGACAGAAGGAAGAGAAGGGAGGAGAAAGGAGAAATGGATGTGGCAGATGGGGAGATAAGAAAAAGAGACAAAAGGAAGGAGAAAGGATAGAGAAAGAAAGAAATGCTTACTGAGAAACCACTGTGCTCTTGACTCCTTCAAATATATCCTTCCTGTGTTGTCCCCATCTGGGTCGCAGCCACCACCAGCCTGCCTATGGTATGTCAAGAAATTACCTAACAGCTTCCTCTTCCTCAGACCCCTCGAGTTTCTGTCTGTATCTAACACTTGAGGCTCTGGAGCCTATACCAGTCATGCTATCACTTTTTACCATGGGCCAGGGGTTCTGCTAGGTGCCTCCCCCTTTCCAGGATTCTGTTTAATTATGCAAAGACATTGGCCCTGTCCACTTTCTTCCCTACCTCCCTACCAGAGGTACATAGAGGTGAAGTAATTTACTCAGAATCATACAGCTAGTGAGTAGAGAAAGCTTGGGATTCAAACCCAGGCCATTGTAGCTATAAAGACTATGTTTCTTCTGTTATATCAGGTCATTCTTCTATAGTTGTTCCCTGTCAAACGACCAATAGGCAGATGGTTGTTAAATTCATCTCTATGTCACAGGTAAAATGTAAATCTTGAGTCCAACCTCTGCTTATAACTCTGTTCTAATCACCATCATCTCTTGCCTGGACCACTGCAGTAGCCTCTTCACCAGTCTCCCTGCTGCCCTGTTTTGCAGCCTTATAATTTTCCAGCTGGCAGACAGGTATGTTTTTTTAAAACATATAAATTGGATCTTGCTACTCTGTAGCTTATAGTGTACAGTTCTCATTATATTTAAAACCCAGACTCCTAACCATAATCTCTAAAGCTCCTTATTATCTTGCAGTACGTGTTTCTGTGACCTTAGATCCTTCTACTTCTCTGCTCTGCGCCAGTCATACTGGCCTTCTTATGGTTCCTTTAACTGCAGAACTAGTTTTTTCCTCAAGTTTTTATACTGGAAGTTTAGAACTGGCTTCCCCACCTAAATTTTTACATAGCTAGCTCATGTATGTAATTTAAGACCTAATTTAAATATCACTTCCTCAGAGAGGCCTATCTGACCAGGCTATCTAAAATAAAACACTGTAGGGAAAAATAAAATAAGATGAAATCAGAGGGAAACAAACCATAAGAGACTCTTAACTCTAGGATGAGGGTTGCTGGAGGAGAGATGGGTGGAGGGATAGGGTAATTGGGTGATGGGCATTAAGGAGGGCACGTGATGTAATGAGCACTGGGTGTTATATGCAACTGATGAATCACTGAACTCTACCTCTGACATTAATAATACACTGTATGTTAATTTAATTTAAATAAAATAAATAGAATACCCAACACACACGTATACTTTCTCTGTATCCTCTTAACCTGCCTTATTTTCTTCATGATTTTTAAAAAAGATTTTATTTATTTATCTATTTATTTGAGAGAGAGGGAGAGAGAGAGAAAGAGAATGAGGTGGGGGGTGGGGGAGTGTGGGCCGGTAGGAAGCAGAGGGAGGGGGACAAGCAAACTATGCTCTGAGTGTGGAGCCTGATGTGGGGGCTGGATCTCCTAACCCATGAGATCATAACCTGAGCTGAAATCAAGAGTTGAGCGTTTAGCTGACTAAGTGCCCCATTATTTTTTCATAGTTACTGTATTCTTTCTTTCTTTATTTTTTTAAGATTTATTTATTTGAGAGAAAGAGTGAGTGTGCCTGCAACAGTGTGGGGAAGGGCAGAGGGAGAGAATCTTCAAGCATACTCCCCACTGAGCTGGGAGCCTGACGGGGGGCTGGATCTCACAACCCATGAGATCATGACCTGAGCCAAAACCAAGAGTTGGATACTCAACTGACTGAGCCACCCAGGTGCCCCTGTGTCCTTTATTTTTTTTCCTTGTTCATTGTCTCTCCCCAACTAGTATACAAGCTTCATAAGGGTAAGTTTCTTTGGTTTGCTGTTTTTAAGGACAATGCCTAGCACGTAGTGAGCATTCAATATTTGTTGAAGAAAATGCGAAGAAGGGCTGAATTGTTTTATGTACTTAATTATGATTTTCTTTGGGTAAGAGCCACATCTCTGTTCTTAGAGTTTTTTGGAAATTACTACCGTTAAATGTTGAAAAACCTAGTATCTGTATGACTCCATGGATTGAAATTGATTCTTTTCCCCAGTTCTTTTAGAACTCATCAAATTGAGGCTGTTCCAACCAGCTCTGCGGTTGACGGATTTAAGGCAAATGTTGTCTTTAAGGAGATTGAGAAGAAGCTTGAAGAGGTAAGTGAGATTTATACAAAATATTGCCAAGAGGACCTTGAGGCTAGAGAAAGTGGATATATATTTCTGGTGTTGCCATGAAATGATACAGGTTAAAAATTCATATGATATTGTCAAGTATTGAGTGTATTTTAGATTTCTGAGTGTCTACTATAGTTTCTCTGTAATTCTGATAAGAGTGCATTTCAGAGATGTACAAATCTCCACACTTGAGTTCTACAAAGAAGTATGGTAAAATGCTATGACAATCTGAACTGTAGAGGAAAGTCTAGTCCTTTTCACTCTCCTCAGTCCTCTCTTTGTCAGGGAGATTATTTTATTTTATTTTATTTTATTATTTTTTTAAAGATTTTATTTATTTATTTGACACAGAGAGAGAGAGAGAGAGATCACAAGTAGGCAGAGAGGCAGGCAGAGAGAGAGGAGGAAGCAGGCTCCCCGCTGAGCAGAGAGCCCGATGCGGGCCTCGATCCCAGGACCCTGAGATCATGACCTGAGCCGAAGGCAGAGGCTTTAACCCACTGAGCCACCCAGGTGCCCGAGGGAGATAATTTTAGACAAAGTTCATATGTAAAGCGATTCTCACTTATTTTGGTGTAATTTCCTTCTGAATTAAAAGGACCTTACTTAGACGCTTAACCAACTAACCTTAGGAATGATTGTAGTTCTTAATAAAGAGCTGGGAATGGGGGCTCCTGGGTGGCTCAGTGGGTTAGGCCTCTGCCTTCCGCTCAGGTCATGATCCCAGGGTCCTGAGATTGAGTCCTGCAACAGGCTCCTTGCTCATTGGGGAGCCTGCTTCTCCCTCTGCCTCTGCCTACCACTCCCCCTGCTTGTACTTGTTCTTCCTCTATCTCTATCTCTGACAAATAAATAAAATCTTTAAAAAAAACATTCACACTTTACAGAACATATGAAAAAAAATTAAAAATCTCCTGAAATTCTGTTACTTAGAGTTCACTAAAATGGTAATCGTGGTTGACATTGTTTCAGACCTCTCTCTGTGTGAGTATGCTGTTCTACATAACTAGGATCATAGGGTACCTGTTGGTTTTTAAATTGTATTCTGTGTACAAATTTACTTTTATGTACAATAATGAGTTCTTGATAGATAATGATTATACTAAGGCAATCTAACAGTAACTTTTTTTTTAAAAAAAAGCTATTTTTTCTTAAGAGCTCTTCTCTTTAAGCAAAATTACATATTTCCATCACTGTTTCACACCTAAAGGCATCTCAGGATATCATTACTGATTTTAATTTTCAGACTAATAAGACACAGTTACAACCACAATCACACAATTCCAATTACACACCTATTAAGCTGACCAAAGTGGGCTGAAATAAAGTGATTCACAGCAGGTGAGCTGTGTATTTCATTTGTGCTACAGTGTGAAAGGCATACATTGTGCATATGTCCTAGGTCCATTGTAGCACAAAGAACTTATTAACATCTAAGGTGATAGGTTGCACTATGAGTGGAAAACAGCACAACTGATGTGTCTTGACAAAGGACCCTGCATTTCTAGGATTTTCATGATCAATTACCTTCCTAATGTAGAGAGGGCCAGGTTTGCTGGTCCTGGGCAGGCAGGCACTGGTCCGGGAGCTGCAGACCTGTCCTGCCACCATCTTGTGGGGATACACCTACATGGGAGGGTTATACCTGTTTTATAACTTGCTTTTTTCTCTTGTCAGTGTTCCCTCCACATAAGTATAAATGCTTACCATCAGTTTTAATGACCACCTAGTACACTTTGAAATTATGTATCATAATCTATTTAACTAGCCTCCTGTAATGAACATTGCTTGTATTTAAATTTTGCAAGTAAAACAGTGGTATAATAAATTTCCTTTTTTACTTATCTTTAAGTACTTAATGCCATGATCATCTTACCATAAATAAAGGGAGAAATTGCTGAGTCGTTGGGTATGTGTATTTTTTGCATTTTGGTATGTATTGCCAAGCTATCCACCAAAAAGAGGGCACTAGTTTACAAACTTAGTAGCAATTCATGGGAGTCATTGCTTTTTCCTTATACCTTCTCTGGTGCTGTGTGTTGGCTGGTTTTTAAAAAATCTTTGCCAATATATGAGGTGCCTGGGTGGCTCAGTTGGTTAAGCATCTGTGTTTGGTTCTGGTCATAATCCCAGGATCCTGGAATCGAGCCCTGCATCTGGCTCCCTGCTCAGAAGGGAGCCCACTTCTCCCTCTTCCTCTGCTGCTCCCCCTGCTTGTGCTCTCTCTCCATTAAATAAATAAAAATCTATTAAAAAATTTAAAAAGTAAAAATAATCTTTGCCAATCTAATAGGAAAAGGTATCTCATTATTGGTTTTTTGTTTGTTTTTAAAATAATCTCTACCCCCAACATGGGGCTCGAACACTTGACCCTGAGATCAAGAGTCACATGCTTTCCTGACTGAGTCAGTCAGGTGCCCCTCTTGCTATTGTTTAATTACGTACTTAGTGTTTACTTACTTATTATTATTACTTACTTACTTATTATAGATGTCCACTGAACTGAAGGCTTTATCAGGGCTCAGCTTGATTTTTTTTTTCTTGCCACCAATATTTGTCTGCAGAGCAATCCATAGGATAATTGCTTCTGCCAAGTTGTCCCGTTTGTTTTTTTTTTCAACTTTATTCTGTCCAGAAAAATCAAATAAAAATAATTAGAGAGTATCTGGTAAGCTGTATGTCAATCATTGAATACTTTATTATTCAGATTAACAAAGCAGTGCTGTTTTTATCTCACAGTCTTCTTTTAGCTTTGCAATTTATTCCTCTGGCTCCCATTTTAATTCTTTTCTCCTCCCTCCGTAACCTCACTTGTGGGGACCTTGTCCCCTTGTATCCTTCCCACGACTGTAAGTTTCCTAAATGTTTGTGAGGACTAGAAAGTGAAAGTCTTGGAATCTTTTGTCAATTCATGCATTTTCTGCATTAGCAAAGGAAATCTGGCCAGAGATTTTATTTCCACTTTTGTCTGTTAGCAATACCCATTGCCCTCCTTTGAATTCTGTTTTAACTTTTTGTTCCAATTAAGTTTGAGACTGAACCTACTCCTTGACCTTTTGCCTACTCAGAAAGAAATACTTTTTTTCACTCAAGGAGGCACTTAGAACTTTCTTAGATTAATTAATGATCTTTAGTTTCGCAACAAATGTGTATTTTCTTTCCTCTTTTAACTCTCTCCTTGTCCATTTCCTTACCCTGTCTCATTTCTTCCATGAAAAATGTTACTTTATAAGAGGATCAGATCTTAAAAGTAACAGCAAGTGTAAAATTAATCTGTATCCGTTTTAAAGAGGTGGGAGGAATTTCTCTCCAAGTATGCTAAGTAGTATTTCTAAATGTTTGCTGGTGTTTTCCTGCTCTGACTTGGTGTCTGTTTCTGAGGCATTACGCATGCAGATGGCATGGATGCACCTAGAAATAGTCATTCATGAGCTGCGGGCCCCAAAGGAAGCCTGGCTCTTGGGTGGCCCGCCACACCAGGATTATTAACCCACTCTTCTAGATTGTCTTTGAAGAAACTTGAGGGATAAAAGATCTCAAGGAATGTGAAGAAGACTTGAACTTAAAATTCATTTATGAAGACACACTGCTTTCATGGGCTTAAGTTGGAAGTGTTGATGTAACCTACTTTGCAGTATGGTATGGTCAAACAAGAGCATTGAATTTGAAGTTAAACCAAACTGGGACTGAGTTCTGGTTATACTGTTTACTAACTATATGTCCCTGCCCTTCAGGGAACAGCGTTCAGTGGAAAGATAGACAGGGAGAGATTTTCCCAGGGGGAAAAAAAATACTGCTTTAACAAGAAACGTGGATGCATGTGCAAAGGGGTATCAAAGTGTCCAGTGCAGGTAGAAAAGCCTTCCCAGGAGAATTAGCAAGTGAACGAGGATTTGATGCGATTGGGGTGGGAATGTGAATAAGAGGTTGTGAGTGACCTGGGACAGGGCATAAGCAAGGGCATGGAGACACATATGTTTATGGAATTCAAGATGATCGGTGTTGTTGGAACATAAAGCCTGAGGAGGATGAAAAAAGTGGCTGGATAGGAACAGATAAATAGCTCTCAGATTATGAAGAATTGTGTGAATGATATGTAAAGACAGACCTCCCTCCTGTAGGCTCTGGGGTACCACATTTAAGAAATTCACACCTGGAAGTATTATATGGCTTATGTTAGTGTTAGATGGGTTACTTGGAAACAGGATAGAGAATAGTCCGAAGGGTTCTTAACCTTTATGAGCCTCAATTATTTTTTCTGCTTGGTGATCTAATATTAATACCTGTCCAACTACTTACAAGGTTTTATGGAGATTAAAGAAATAATGTATATAAAAGGATTTGAAAACTTTATAGCTCTGAAAAGATTATTATTGTCATTAATAATTTCTCCTAAAGCTAACTTAGAATAATTTGAGTGAGATATTTTAAGGGAAGCCAAAATAACAGAATTTCTCTTTAAAAATCTGACAAATTTTGCTTTCTTGGTTTAACTGGAAAATATTGATAGTTAATTCCAAGACACCCACATATAAGAAATGCCCCCATGATTGTTGAGATAAGTAGGCCTAGAATAAATAATTTTAGAATAGCTTCTTTGGAGTTTAAAATACATGGTTGTTTCTGAATAGATTCAGTTGTGTTATCTAGTATATGAAAAAGATTGACACACCCATTAGGGTGACTAACGTTAAAAAGACAAAAGCATAGGTACCTGGCTGGTTCAGTCAGAAGAGCATGTGACTGTCGATCTCAGGGTCATGAGTTTAAGCCCCACATTGGGTGTAGAGGCTACTAAAAAAGAATTAAATAAACCTAAAAAAAATTAAATAGACAAATAAAAGAAACTTAACATTTTGTTAAGTGAAAGATGCTAAGTAAGTCACAAAAGACCATTGTGTGATTCCATTTGTATGGTATGTCGAGAATAAGCAAATCCACAGAGATAGAAAGTAGATTGGTGGTTGCCAGAGGCTAGCCAGAGAGGAGAAGGAGGACGACTACCAGTGACTATGGGTTTCTTTTTGGGATGATAAGAAGATTCTAAAATTAGATAGTGGCGTTGGTTGCACACCTTTGAATATACTAAAATACAAAACACAACAAAAAGAAAGAACTTAGGCCAGGCTCTCTGCTCACATAGAAATAAAGGTTGGTATCTGATACCAGTATATGCAAGGTCCTCAGGGATAATAATTGAGTATTTCAGGTACTTATATCACAGTGCCTAAACAAATCAAACACTTAAATCTTTTTTAAAAGAATGAATATTAGACAAACCATAAGAAACCCATAACTCTAGGAAACAAACTGAAGCTTGCTTGAGGGGAGGTAGGTGGGGGTATGGGGTGACTGGGTGATGGGCATTAAGGAGGACATATGATGCAATGAGGCACTGGGTGTTATATCTAATGGATGAATAACTGAACTCTGCATCTGAAACTGATATGTTAACTAATTAAATTAATTGAACTAATTGTTAACTAATGATATGTTAACTAATTGAATTTAAATAAAATAAGTTTAAAAAAATGGGTATTATACCAAAAGGAAGAACCTTGTGTCTAAATTATTGCAGGAATGTAAAGCTGAAATAAAGAAGGTGGGAAATAAAAACTATTAGAAATTATAAAAGGTAGCCAGTTCTAAAATAAACATTCAAAGATTAATATGTTTTTTTATATATTTGCAATAACCCACTCATGAAATGCAATAAAAATATTAACAAGAGCCATATAAAATACAAAACAAGAATGAACTTGGTAAGAAATGTACAAAAGCCTATATGGGAGAGAATTGACAAAATATTGCCAACAGACCAAAAAAAAAAGCCTTGAAGACATACCATATTCATGGATGGGAGGACTTAATATTATAAAGATATTCTCCCTCAAACTGATCTAACAGATTTTATGTAACCCCATGTAAATCCAACAGCATTTTGCTGGGGAGAAGAACTAATTTATTATAATGTACATGTAGAAGGGAAAAAATGTCCAAAACAAGTCCCAGAATATTTGGAAGAAAGGAATTATAATGGGGATTTATTGTACCTAAGTATTAAGTACATTATAAAATTATAATATTGGCACCGAATAGCACACAGGTGGTAGAGTAAAATAACAACAGCAACAACAACAAAATGCTAACATTTATTGAGCAGTTACGTTATGCTTTGTGGGTCTTTAAATAACATACAACTCTATGACAGTAGTTACTGTCATCTCAGTTTCACAGATAAGAAGAAAACTGAGGTTCAGAGAGGTTTAATAACGTGTTCTGGGTTATGAAGGACATGGCAGAGCAGGAATTCAAACCAATGATGATTTCAGATGCAGTGTTATTAATTAGCAGTGTTTAATTCTAGGAACTTAAGCTTCAATAAATGAGGCTATGTGAAAATATTTAGATGTAAGAATATTATTCATAGCATTGTTAAAAGTGCCAGAAGTAAGAATCTAAATATTAAGCAAGAGTATTAGTTAGATGAAGTATAGTACATTTACACAAATATGGTATGTGGTCATTTAAAATTATGTAGAAGACTATTTAATGACACAGAAATGAGGATAATGATATGAAATATAAAAGTGGATTATAAAACAATATATATAAAATGAAAACATATGCAGAGAAAAAAGATGGAGGGGATTTATATTAAAATATTATTTTCTCTGAGCAGTAAAGTCATGAATGATTTATATTTTCTTTTTGCTTATCAGCATTTTCTATTTTTTCCACAGAAAATGTGTTTCTTTTCTTTTTAAGATTTATTTATTTATTTTAGAGACAGGACACAAGGGGAGGAGCAGAGGGAGAGGGAAAGAGAATCTTAGGTAGGCTTCATGCCCAGCACAGAGCCTGACATGGGGCTCCATCTCACAATCCTGAGATCAGGACCTGAGCCAAAATGAAGAATTGGATGCTTAACCGACTGAGCCACCCAGGCACCCCAAAAATGTGTTTCTTTAAAGAAAAGTAATTGCAGTAGAATACCATGTTTTTCATTTCTTTTTTAAGAAATGTGAACTTGTTGTCATCCTTTCATTTTTCACCCTCCCACCTGCCTTAGCTTAGTTAGTCCTCTGTGCTTCCCTTTATCCCAGTGTTGTCATAGTGATCGTAGTGATCGTAGTGATCATTTACCCTTCTAAATCCTACTTCTGTATTCTCAGTGCCTAGAACAGTGTCTGGTGCCAATCATTGTTTTGATCAACAAGTATTTCTGTAAGGAATGATGAAAGAAAAAGTAGGAATGAAGGGAAGAAGGAAGGAGAAAGGAAACCAACCTACAGAGATATGGATCTGAGGTTATTTTTTCAGTTTCATTCCTTCAAGATTCAAAAGCAGTTGGTGATTGGTGTATTACTTGTACAATTCTTTATACTAATCCAGAAAAAACTTCTGTCAGCTCCCCCACTCCCTCAGAATAAAAGACTTAGCTCTCAGAACCCCTTGTCTTTAAGTTCTGATTGTGGGAAACCAGGAACACATGTAAAGGAATTTACCTGCAAAAAAAGAGGGAATGGGGGGGTTCTTACATTTAGACAGGCCAGAGTGAATCTTTCAGAAATTACTGAGATAAGGGAAAGCTACTTCAGTAGAACATACTGCTGTGCAACCCCCATTCTCCCTTTTCTTCCACCAGTTGTATCCGGAAAGCCATTTTTAACAAAAGATTTGGCAGATGAAAGAGTTGTTGCCTGTTGCCTTTCAGATTTTTCTGGGTAAAAGATCCTCAGGGAGCTTAGGGACTGCTGTTGGCCCAGCTGCTCACGTCATGTATCTATCTAAACATTCAATTTAGAGAAAAAACCAGAGAAACGAACGTAATATAACTCCCAGTGTTTTTTGTTTTGTTTTGTTTTTCCTTTCCAGGAAGGGGAACAGTTTGTGAAGAAAATTGGTGGTATTTTTGCCTTCAGGGTAAAGGATGGACCTGAGGGTAAAGAAGCCACCTGGGTGGTGGATGTGAAGAATGGCAAAGGATCAGTGCTTCCTAACTCAGGTCAGTGCAGTGATGACTTCATTTACAGGAGCCCTGACAAATACACAAGGGGAAATGCGGATCTGTTTCGGTGTTTCCCAAAAGGACTGGCTTCAGAGGTGTAGGACTTTGTTAAAGAACTAGTGAATCTTTGGCAATACTGCCTCTACCCAAACATTGGGAAGCTCCATCACAGAGTTGCCAATTTTAGGCTTTAGAATTAGACAAACTTGGGTTGGGGTCCTGGCCTTGCCACTCACAGATGCTGGCTTTGAACAAATTATTTAACTTCTCTGAGCCTCAGTTTTCTGATCTGTAGATGGGAATAATAAGTGGTACATATTTCATAGGGTTGATGCAAAGATTAAGAGAATTCTCTCTTAAGTATCCTGTAAAGCACGTGCTCCAGAATATGGCTACATGGCCTCAAAAGTCCTGTCTATACTCACTGTCTCCACTTCCTCTCATGCCAGTCTTTCTTGAACCTGCTTCAGTTGGCTTTTATCTGCATCACTGTTCCAAAACTATTCTTGTCACCATCACCAGTGACCACCATGTTGTTAAATTCAGTGGTTCATTCTCAGCCTTCATGATATTATACTTCTAGGCTTTCCTCTTACCCACTGGATGTTCCTTCCTGGCCTCTCTTCCTGTTTTCTCCTCATCTCCAAATTTCTTAATGTTGGCATGCTCCAAGGCTCAGTTCTATCTCCATTCACTCCCTAGGGATCCCCTCTAGTCTCATGCTTTTAAAACCATCCCTACACTGATGACTCCCAGATATCTTCAGCATGGACTCAGCCACTGAACTCCAAGGTGCATGTCCATCTGCTTAACTGACAAGTTTACTTGGATACTTGATAGGTATCTGGAAGCTAACATGTATAAAACTGAACTCCTGATTTGCTCCTACTCCCCTTTAATATGTATTCCTCCCATTATCTTCCCCATCTCCATAAATTGGTTCTGTGTCCTATTAGTTCCTTGGTCCAAAAACCTTGAAGTCCTCATTGACTCCTCTTTTCACAGTCTAATCCATCAGCAAATTCTGTTTTCCTCTACTACCACTGCTTTGTTCTAAGCCGCCATCATTTTTTTGCCTGGTCTCCCTATTTCTAACCTTGCCCCCTGCAGGTTCTTCTCCACACACCAGCTGGAATGATTGATTGATTGATTGATTTGGGAGTGATCATTCTGAAACTTAAGTCAGACAGTGACTCTCCTCTGCTCAAAGCCATCCAAATGCTTTTAGCTCACTCAGTAAAAGCCAGAATTCTTACACTGGCATTACATGATCTGGCCCCACTTTTCTCTGTTTTACTACAGTTTACCTTATTTTGCTCCACTTATACTGGCCTCCTTGCTATTGCTGAAACATGGGGTGTTCCCAGTTTAGGGGCTTTCTACTATATTTCCTGTGCCTGGAATTGTCTTCCCTTAATAGCCTCATGACTTGTTCCCTCATTTCCTTTGGATCTTTGCCCAGATGTCACCTTCTCAGTGAGCCCTTCCTTAACCTTAATGCTTTTATTTTATTTGTTTATTTAAAAAATATTTCACTTAATTGTTTGATAGAGCACACGTGGAGGGGTAGCAGGCAGAGGGATAGGGAGAAGCAGGCTCCTCGCTGAGCAGGGAACCAACCCAATGTGGGGTTCGATCCCAGGCCCCTGGGATCATGACTTAAGCCGAAGGCCAGGCGCCCCAACCTTAATGCTTTTATTTTATTTATTTATTTATTTATTTTTTAAAAGATTTTATTTATTTATTTCACAGCGGGAGAGAGATCACAAGGAGGCAGAGAGGCAGGCAGAGAGAGAGAGGGGGAAGCAGGCTCCCCGCCAAGCAGAGAGCCCGATGCGGGCCTCGATCCCAGGACCCTGAGATCATGACCTGGGCCGAAAGCAGAGGCTTTAACCCACTGAGCCACCCAGGCGCCCAACCTTAATGCTTTTAAATCACAGCTCTGTTAACCATTCCTATTGTCCTTTGCTGCCTTATTTTTCTTTATAGCACTTATTGCCATCTGATATACTCTATAATATTTTACTTATTTCCTTATTGTCTTTCTCCCCCACTTGAATTGTAAACTGCATGAAGACAGAGTTTTTTGCCTGTTACATTCACTGCTGCATTCCCATTGCCCACAGTAATACCTGATACATGGAATGGCGTCAGTAAAATAAATAATTTAAAAATGAACAGCAAAATGAATGAATGATGCTTAGTAAGTATTCAGCAGGTTACATTTTGTATGTTGTATTTTATGTTTCATTTTTCTTGTTGGATCACGAGCCTGGTGCAATTAAAAAAAAAACGATGTACGGGCTCTCTGCTCAGTGGAGAGCCTGCTTCCCCCTCTCTGCCTGCCTCTCTGCCTACTCGTGATCTCTCTCTCTGTCAAAATAAACAAAATAAAAAATCTTTAAAAAACAACAACAAAAAAAAACCCAACGATGTATGGGGGCCACCTTTTCAGAAGCTTAAAATACCATGCTATGACCTTTGGAAATGATTTGATATATAATCTGTCCAATTAAACTTTTTGGGTAGAAAAGTGAAAGTTAGGGCTGTGTTTTAGGGGATGAAGCTGGTGCATTAGATCTGATGAATTGGAGAGGGAGAAATCAGATGCAGAGAGAGCAATTGGGAAGATGGATGTTGCCACTGTCTGAGCAAAAAGGATAGCCTGAGTGTTGGTAGTGATAAAAGAAGATGTTGTTCCATCATAGTTACCAGGGTATTTGGGGTGAAGTTGATGGGACCTGGAAACTATGTAGGAGAAGGAAGTCTCTGCAAGACGGGAGAGTTTTGTTACCGATACATTACGGAGGGAGGTCCTGGAGGAGTGGATGATGTCAGGAGCACAGGGGGCAAGAGGGTTAGCTTTAGCAAGTAGCAAGGAGGGATGATACTTCTTTCTCTGAGAGGGTAGATAAATATTCAGGGGCATTCTGAGGTAGAAAGGAGGTTGGCAGAGCTCTTGGAATAGAGTTTAGAGCTTGGAGACAGGAGAAAATGTTGAGTGGTGCTGTTGAATAAGGAATCAACTAGAGATTCATGAAGGAAGAGGCTGTAGTAAAGGCATCTTGTGTGGGCAGCATGGTAATGTGGAAAATTCCCGAATTACATATAGTCACTTTTTTTTCAAACCCTCAAAATGAGTAGGCAGAAAAATAACTATAAATTTGCATTTTTTGAGCTGCCACTCTAATGTGGTATAGGAAGAAAAACTGCATGCTTCATCTAGATTTAAGCTTTTAAAAATAAAAAGAACTTTTGGAAAATAGCTATTTTAGGGTTATATTCTGATACTCCCAGGCAGGTGATAAAGGTGATACTAAAAAAAAATTTCTCCTGTTTTTATTATTTGTCATGAAAGATAATATGCTTATGGAAAGCTATTAAATAATTTCAAAAAACCTTACTCCCAGTATATGTATTCTGGCTGTGAGCTCTCCCCATATTAGGTGCCCCATCCCAGACCTGAAGGGATTTTACCCGGGAGCAAGGTAATTTCTGCTGAAACTGACACTTGCTGGCAGCTAGGAGTGGCGTTGAAATATGGACTTACCCAGTAAAAGCCACCACTGGAAATAGGCAGCTCCATTTACATCAGCCAACAAATGCCCATTTGTTAGAAATCAGCTATGTTAAAGCATTAATAATCTGTCCTAGTTTGAACTAGCATCTTAAAGAGAATTGCTAGTTCTTTTGGCATGTGCACAGTGTTGAGAGGTTTACTTACTGTTGATGAAGTAAGATTTCCTTAAAAGTATTTTATTTGCTTATATTCTAAGAGTTTGGTAATGATTATACAGATGGTTATATTAAGGACTTTTAGGTTTACTATGCATTTTCCATACTCTTTTTCCTCCTACCTAGGTGTCTTTGTCTATGAATTCTGCCCCTCCCTTCTCTCCTTTAAAACAGCTCATACAGCATATCTTTAGGAAGCCAACTTTGATTAATCTTAACATGACACGTTATCTTTCATTCCTTTATTCTTCCCTCTCAGCATAGACTTGAGTTCTCAACCCTGCCCCATTGTGGGCAACATGATATAGAAGGCCTCAGCATCTCGTATCCTCAAGGTACAGTAGAAAGAGCATAGGCTTTGTAGACACCCAAACTGAGCTCAGACCACAGCCCTATCACTTATTAGGTATATACCTTCCCTGAGTCCAGTTGTCTTATCTAGAGAATGGTGAGAATAATTTCTATCCATGGAGCTGTTGTGGGCATTAAATGAAATATATAAAGCACTTTAGCATAGTAAGTACTCAGTAAATCATTGTTTCCTCCCTGGTACATATATTAAATGTTAATTTTGCCTGAACATGTGAGACTTGTCTTGAGACTCTGCAAAAGGGCTTGGGGAACTGAGAACGCATCTAGATTAATCAAATACTGATGAACTGGTGAAGGCCCAATTAAAACTGAGCTGTTAGGGCACCTGGGTGGCTCATTTGTTTAAACATCCCCCTCTTGATTTCAGCTCAGGTCTTGATCTCAGGGTTGTGAGTTCAAGCCCCACTTGGAGTGTGGAGCCTACCTAACAACAACAAACTGAGCTGTTCAATGTTTGTATCCTTCCTGAAACAGTTGGAAGCCATAGGGCTTGGGAGTAATGGGCTTTAGCAGCAAGAATCTAGATCTAGTTCTACCTCTTCTTTATCTGTGTGATTGTGAGCAAGTTGTTTGACCTCTCTAATCCTCATAGGGTTGTTAAAGAGATCAAATGAGTCCATGGATATGAAGTGCTCAGCATAATGAAAGCAATAAATGCTGATAATTATAGCAGTAGCAGACTTCCCTAAACACACTTTTTTTTTTTTTTTTTTTTTTTTAAAGGGGGGGGGAGTCGGGGGGAGGCATAAGGAGAGGGAGAGAGAATCCTAAGCAGGCTTCATGCCCAGCACGGAGCCCGACGTGAGGCTTGATTTTACAACCCTGAGGTCATGACCTGAGTTGAAGTGAAAAATCAGAGACTTAGCTGACTGAGCCACTGAGGCACCCCTAAACTCACTTTCCAATGACTGAGAGTCCTTTCTTGAAATACTCGAATCAAGTCCAATTATAAATCAAGTCCAGCCATCTCAGTTTGCTAGCTTTCCCCCCTACCCTGTTCTTTAATGATATAAATCTACATGGGAACTGAATTTTTCACACTATAAATCCCTTCATTTTCAAAGCTTCACATATCTTTTTCCCAGGAACAAGAAAATTTTGTTAGAAGCAAAGATGGAATAGCCATTGAATCTCACTCTTTTTAGGGTCTATCCCTGAGTTCTAAGACATACCATAAAAACTTTTAGCTTTCAGTCTTATTTTAACTATTTAATAATGTGGGTGTGCTGTGCTTTAATAACTTACTATACTATCTTAGCCCATTTGGGCTGCTGTAACAAAATATCACAGACTGAATAGCTTATACACAACAGAAAGTTACTTCTCACGGTTCTGGAACCCGGAAGTCCAAGATCAAGGTGCCACCCGGGTCACTTTTGGTGAGGACCCTCTTCCTGGTGTATAGCCAGTGCCTTCTCGATGTGGGCTCACATGGTGGAAGGGGTTAGGGGTCTCTTTGGAGGCTCTTTTATAAGGCACTAACCCCGTTCATTAGGGTCCACACTCCTGACCTCCCCACCTTCTAATACTATCACATAGAGCTGTAGGATTTTGACATGGGAGTTTTGCGGGGGACACAAACATTCAGACTATACCAACCCCTAATCTCTTATTAAGGCACGGATTATATAATTAGCTATTGGGCCATGATTTGATAATCATTTGAACTCTACATAATCTGCTTGTTAAGCAAGTATTTATTGATGCCCTTCATGTGTCAGGCACTCTTCAAGGACCTGGGCATATAATAGTAACAAAACTGACAAGGCCCCTGCGTCTGTGAAGTGTTTATTTAGTGGGCAAGTATAGAAAACACATATAGATAAGTAAGGTAATTTTACATAAGTTCAAAAAAGAAAAATAAAATAGAAGAGTAAGTTAGAAAGTGACGTGGTTTCAGGGAGAGGTCAAATTTAATTTGAGGAGGAGCCAACTATTAGAGGACTATGGTTATATTAATTGTCTAAAACACTGACTGCTGACAGATATTTTTTCTTGGTGAATTTTTCCTTTGGCACTTGAATCTTATTTGTCCATATATGTCATGGTAGACATGGCTGGGTTAGCAATGAGATATTAGAGTCTTTGTTGTACAATCTTTTTATTCATTATACTTTGATATTAAAATTAATATTTTTAGGGACGCTTGGCTGGCTAAGTCCGTTAAGTATCCGACTCTTGATTTTGGCTCAGGTCATGATCTTAGGGTCGTGAGACTGAGCCCCGAGATGGGCTCCCCGCTGGGTGTGGAGGAGCACTTAAGATGCTCTCTGTCCCCCTCTCTCTGCTCCTCCCCCCACCCCATGTGCATGCACTCTCTCTCTCTCAAAAAATAAACTAAACTTTTAAAAATCAATATTTTTCAAATTTTATAGCCTAAGTAATATATACTTAGGGTAAAAACATTAGAGATACAGATAGAGAAACAAAATGGAAAAATTACTTTCCTATAATCCCACCATCTCTGTTAGGGGTTGACAAACTATGGCCTGTGGCCAAATCCAACAACCTACCACCTGTTTTTTTGTTTTGTGTAAAATTTGTATTGAAGTCTAGCTTATAGTAAAGGGCATAAATTTGAAGTGTACAGCCTGATAAATGTTTACAGATGAATATATCTCCCAGATCAAGCTGGAGAATATTGCCAGCACTCTAGAAGCCTCACTCATGCTCCCTGCTATCACTATCCTCTCCCACAAGAAACCATTCTTCCAAGTTCTATCACCATAGATTGATTTCCTTTATTTTGGAAATTCATTTACATGAACCCATACAATATTTACTCTTTAAAGTTTGGGAGTTCTTTTGCTCAGCACCATAAGATTCTTTAATATTGTTGTATGTAGCAGTAGTTTGTTTTTGCTATGTGAATGCCCCAGAATTTATAATTCCATGGTTGATACATCATTTCAGTGTTTTCATTTTGGGGCCTTATGAATAAAGCTATTATGAACATTCCCATATGGGTCTTAGAGTGGATGCATGTACTCATTTCCATTTGGCATATAACCAGTAGAAATACTAGGTCATAAGGTACAGCAAAGCCAAACAGTTTTTTGATGTGGACATACTGTTTTACATTACCTTGTATGTTACACAAGTTTCATTTGCTCCATATTTTTGGATAGTACTTGGTACTGTCAGTTGTTTTCTTTTTTAAGTTGGCTTCATTGAGGTATAATTTAATATAATAAAATCTACCCTAAATTTTTAGATGTATAATTCTGTGAATTTAGGCAAATGCTTATATTTGTGTAACCATCACCAAAAATCAAGAGATAAAGTATTTCCATCACCCCAAAAAGTGTTTTCGTGTCCCTTTGTAGTCAGTCCCCTTTTCCTACCCTCAGGCCCTGGCAACCACTACTCTTTCCATCCCTGTAGCTTTATCTTTTCAGAATGTCATATACATGTCATACAGTATGTAGTTTTTGCTTTACTTTGTTTTAAGGTTTTATTTTTAAGTAATCTCTATACCCAGTGTGGGACTTGAACTTAAAACCCCAAGATCAAGAGTTGCACGCTCTACTGACTGAGCCAGCCAGGCGCTGCTGTATGTAGTTTTGTGAGCCTGCTTTTTTCACCGAGATTCATTCATGTTGTTGCATGTAACTTCAGTAGTTGGTTCCTTTTTAAATTTTTCCCTAAAGGTCAGATAATTACTGTTTTATATTGGGACAGTACATTTTGTATTTCAACCATAAGCTTTGCCCAGAGTCTTGAGTTTTCCATGCTGGATGGCATCCAGTATCTTGGACTTGAGAAGCACTTGAATGTAGCAGTTAAAACACTTGAGAGGTATAGCAAATGGCATTTGAAAGGGACCTCAAAGTACAGATTATCTTTTCATATATGTCACAGGATGAGGTGACTCTTTGAACATTATCCCTGTGCTTAAATTCAACCAGGCTTTAAAAATGCAAAAGGCATAGAAGTTGTATTTCAATACAGATCTTCAGCTGGTCATCAGAAAAGATTCTAACAATAAAAAAATCCTTGGTGTCACCCCTCCCTCTACTACCTCACAGTTTCCGTGGGTAAGTTGGCTGAGGAGAGCTTAGCGGGGTCCTCTGCACAGGGTTTACAGGCTGCAGTAAAGGTGTTGGCGAAGGCTGGGTTCTCATCTGGAGGCTTGACTGCAGAAGGGTGTGTGCTGGCAGGATTCATTTTCTTGCACCTATGGAGAATGATAACTTTAGTTTTTTTTTGCTGGCCATAGGCTAGAGTCTTCTATCAGCTCCTAAAGACAGGCACCCTGCTGCATGGCCCTTTGCATATGCACTTCACAGCACAGCAGCTAGCTTAGTCAAGGCCAGCAGGAGAGAGAGTGAGTCTGCTAGCATGACAGAGTCTTATATAGTTTTACAGAACCACAAGCATGACATCCCATCTCCTTTGCCAGATTTTCTTGGCTAGAAGCAAGTCATCGGTCCTACCCACACTCAAGGGCACATCCAAAGGCATGAACACAGGAGGCCGGCATCACAGGGGTCACCTTAGAGTCTGCGCACCACAATAACTACTATTAATACAGTGGTGTCTAAGTTTATAGATTTTTTTTATATACATATATAACTGAATATCTGTTTTAAGCAAAAGTGGGACCATGCTCTCAGTTTGTTTTGTAACTGGCTTGTGTAACAGTATCATGCATGATACAATATAACATGAACCTCTTGTCGGGTCAGTAAATCTAGATCCACATCATCTAATGATTGCATTGTATCCCATTATATGAATATGATAACTAATTTCTTTTAAAGATTTATTTATTTATTTTAGAGAGAGAGCACAAGCGGGAGGGGCAGAGGGAGAGGGCGAGAGAATCTCAAGCTAACTCCACACTGAGTATGGAGCGCAACACAGGCCTAATCTCACGACCCTGAGGTCACAACCTGAGCCGAAACCAAGAGTCAGACACTTAACCAGCTGTGCTACCCAGGTGCCCCAGTAATTAATTTAATCGATTCCCTCTTGTTAAATATTGAGTTGCTTGTAATTTAGGCCACATTTTACCAGTCTGCCGTAGAAGAGTACAATAGTAGAGTACCCTTTTCCCCACCAGTACTGGAGGTGAGTTATTGCAATCAGTGGCTTTTGACTACGGTGTATACATGAAACTGAATACTCCCCTTTTCTCCTTTCTTTTCCTGCATATCTCTGTTTTAGATAAGAAGGCTGACTGCACAATCACAATGGCTGACTCGGACTTACTGGCTTTGATGACTGGTAAAATGAATCCTCAGTCGGTAAGTACGATGGAGCTTATTTCTTCCTTGTAGGTGGGTCTTTTAGTCCACTCCATCTCATCTCCTGCCTCAGCGTCATACCATAAAGTGCAAAGTGGTCAAATCCACAAAACTCAGTGTTCCCTAAAATGTTCGTTGAACAAATGACAGATATTTGTGGCGCAGGCTATGTGCTAGGCACTGTCTTGTGTGCCGGAAGTACCCAGATGAATAAGAAAGAGTCGTCCTGCACAGGGCATTCACGATTTGGTACGCGACAAATCTGTAAAAGAGCAAACGTATCTGAATATCCAGAGTGCCGTGCCTAGCTTGTGGACGGCGGTGCAGCATCTTCCTGGAGCATCAGAGAAAGCCTCACAGAGGAAGCGACACTTTAGCTGAGTCATAAGAATGACCATAAGTTAGCAGTGCACAGATGGAGAGCAGGAGAAATCCAGCAGGAGGGAGTGATGTGAACAAAGGCATGACCTTTTACATTTCCTGTCTTTGCCCATGCTCTTTTGTCTGAACTGTCTTCCCTGCCAAACTCCTTTTCTTTCAAAATTAGCTCAGATGTTATCCCCAAAGACCTCCTTATAAGTTACTGGGGAACTGTAGCCAGTCCCTCTTCTGGGCCATCTACTGGAAGCAAGCTTAGCACTTGTCACATTAGATTAGTCACAATGCGCCTATTTCCTTAACATTAGATTGTGAGTGTCTCAAAGGAACAAATCACATCTTTTTTGTCTTCATGTCTCCAGAACTTGGCACAGTGCCTGACATTTTTAGGTTTTCACTGAACAATTGCTGGATTAAATTGTATTTGTCTGAAGTGTATTGATGTCTTGTATGGGTTTTCCTGGTCCCCAGTCATCGAGGGTCTTCTTCTACTCATTAGTCACCCAGTGTTGAACAGACTTGACACACTGAGCTTTCACTAGCCAGAGAAAAAACAAAAAGAAATTGAGGTGTTGCTTTGCGTGAACTCATTTTTCTGTTGCCTCAGCTTGCTCTGTTTTAGGTCTCATTCCTACAGCCCCTGGTAATCCAAAAGATTGGATAAAACAACTAAATCTGATGCACACTAATATTCCTTTTTAAACTGCTTTCACTAAGCAACTAAGACTATTTCAGTTGATGCTTTGACAAGTGAGAGACTTGCATCTGTGATGTTTCAGGTTACTCTACACCACTGGCACGGACATCTCTACCCACGGAGCCTGCTCCAAAATTCTGGACAAAACAGAGGCCACCAGTATAGGAGCTGGCTGTCTTCCTCCTTCCCACCCACTGCTCCCTGTTCCACCGTGCACTCCGTGCACTTCCTTGGCAGGGTGGTCGGACTTGACACTCGTTCTCAGTTTATCTGTTTACCACCCATTTGGGGGAGCAAAGAATCAGCTCATTTTTCTTGAACACCTGTTAGCACCCAAAGGAATTAAAGATAAAAATTGCAGATATTTCTGTTAATATGCTAATGGTCTTCCCTTATACTTAGAGGATTTGACTGGAAACCATTAAATGCATTGGAAATTATATTTTCAGTGTTTGGCTACAGTCGAAACAAAGCAGTGTGCCCTCCAGTGTAAAGCACGCACGGAAAACACCTATAAGCCAGATTAAAATGATCCTTATGTTTGCATTCCCTAAAGGGTAAAGACTCATGTTTTCTCTATAATAATTAGTAAGTAAAAAGTCATTTTCTCTTTTAATTAAAAAAAAAAAAAGGAAAGATGGTGAGTTTCTCTTTTAGGTACTGCTGGTCCATATTTTTTAAGGACATATGTTAAATATATTGTGTTCTGAGACACCTGACCTTTAAGTCATCAGACAGAAGGCTGTGTGCCATATAGAAAGGAAATATTTAGTTTGTCCAGACAGAGGAGGGGAAAAAAAAGGAATTAGTCACCCTTACCAGAAGGTGTAGAAAAAGCAGAGTTCTGTGCATTCCCGTGGATAATGCAGAAGAGCTCCTAACTTCTTCATATACTTGCTTAAAAAGCTAAGGCTACCAGAAACTTTTTTCATCTAGCTCTTCCTTATTTTAACAATTGAGTTAAAAGACTGAGATCATAGCAGGGAAATCATGCTATGTTCCCAAATTTTCTATTATTTCTCTAGTTTTCCCAGGATTTTGTTACATGATAAATTTAGCAAACATCAAGTGATCTAATCCCAGGCAGTTGTTAAATGGAACACATTGTGGCTCTGCACTTCGGATTGGTTTGATTCTTCTTCTCGAGCCAAAGATTGACACTAGCACCTCAGTCTCAGCAGGCTGCCTGTCCTCCCTCTGTGGGATCAGCCCTTTATCATGTAGACTAAAAAAGGAAACAAAATTGGTGACATTTCATCTACATTGAATTGAATCCCAAAAGTATCTAAATTGTGTTATACATGTGCTTTTTTTCCCCAGCAGACTACTGAAAATTTCAGTACATATATATTTTTTTAAGATTTTAAATAATCTCTACACCCACTGTGGGGTTCAAATTCACAACCCAGAGATCAAGAGTCACATGCCACCCCTCACTTCATATTCTTGATCCACATGTAGTATTTTTAAACAAAATCCATCTAGTATGAACCCACTTTACCTCCTATTTGGAAAATGTACCATCGGTGACGAAGGCAGATAAAGGTAGACTCGATTTCTAAGAGAAGACATTTGGGAAAGATGTGTTGTGTGACTGTTGTTTGTATAGCATGCTTTTTTACAAAGCCTTCTTTTTGAGGAATCTAGTTGCTTTTTGTTTTTTTTTTTTAAGATTTTTATTTTTTGACACAGAGAGAGAGAGAGACAGACAGAAAGATAGAGAGAGAGGGAACACAAGCAAGGGGAGTGGGAGAGGGAGAAGCAGGCTTCCTGCTGAGCAAGGAGCCTGATGCGGGGCTTGATCCGAGGACCCTGGGATCATCACCTGAGCCGAAGGCAGACGCTTAACAACTGAGCCACCCAGGAGCCCCGAGGAATCTAGTTCTAAATCTATTCCAGAAAGCCAAGTTTCGTATTTTGAAGAAAGTTTAAGAAACCTGGATAAATAAATGATCTCAGGGCTGGATCGTCTAGCATTATCAGCAATCACAAAACAAAAAAAAACACCAAGTAATAAATTTTCTTTCTTCTTACAGGCCTTCTTTCAAGGCAAATTGAAAATCACTGGCAACATGGGCCTGGCTATGAAGTTACAAAATCTTCAGCTTCAGCCGGGCAAAGCTAAGCTGTGAAGAGCTCCCTTTGCCTACTTTTGCAAATAAAGATGAGATATATAGATATATATCCATACATTTCATTGTCAGAACATAGACAGAAACTGCACATTGGCAAATAGTGTGGGATTTATTTTTAAGTGGGTGTGACCAATCTTGGTTTTCTGAAGCTCTGGCTGGACAGAGCCAGATGGTGTGCTATTGCTTGCTGAATGGAATACAACTATGCATTACAAAGTTAATATGGTAATTATGGTTTGGGGTAAAATTGAGTTTCAGAATAAAATTAGGAACAGCAAAATCTAAAAACTATGTAAACAAAAGCTCTCATTTTGCTTATAAAGTATATTTAAAGATCATTCTGCTGAAGATTCAACTTAAGTTTTCCTCTGGAGAACAGGGAAGAAACCGAATACCAGGAGCTTGCCAGTAATTAACGTTGTGCACTTAATGTCCTTAATCTATTTTCCATTAATAGTTTTTAAAATTCTGTACTGAGATGTTTAAAAAAAAAATGACTTGAATTTTGCATTTCATGCCATCAAAATGGTATTTTTTCCCCAAATCAAAATAAATCTGATCAGAGTTTGGGGGGAAAAATCTACAGCTGAACACAGGCTTATTTTTAAAATAAAAACATTTTTAAAATGACTTTCCTTCTTGAAAAAAATCAGTGTATTATAAAATGCTGTTAAAAATAATTGAACAACTAAAGTTTGCTTTGAGATGCACAGTTTTCAAACTATCTGTAAAGCTCTCAGTCCTTTGTTCTCATTTTCCTATTCATATAAGTTTAGTTTACTTAATTATCCACATTTAACTTATCTTCCTGCTTTTTCTAATGCTATTTCTTATAACTCAGTAAAATACGGGGTAAAATAATACTTTTGGAAGAATGTTTAATAGAAAATTAAAGTAGCTCTTCCTGATCACCTTTGTGTTTATTGTGTATGTCCTTTTTATTCAGGGTCTTCTCACTGACAGAGAGTAAGAGAAACATTGGGGGATTTACAGTCTGTGTTACCTAGGTGTTATGTACTGGTTACTCTGATAGAATCACTAGTTTTTTGNGTTTTTTGTTTTTTTTTTTTTTTTTTTTTTTTTTTTTTTTTTTTTTTTTTTTTTTTTTTTTTTTGACAGAGAGCCTCTAACAGTGAGAGGGAACACAAGCAGGGGGAGTGGGAGAGGGAGAAGCAGGCTTCCCGCTGAGCAGGGGGTCCGATGCAGGGCTCCATCCCAGAACCTTGGAATCATGACCTGAGCCGAAGGCAGACGCCAAACAACTGAGCCACTCAGGCGTCCCAATCTCAAGTTCTATAAAATGAACTCAGAACAGAATTCAGACCTGCTTCCCAACTGTAGTAGCTTCTTACTCTGAGAAGAAAAAGATTTCAAGAAAAGAGTTCCGAAAGAATGTCTGATTTATATGTAGTTTGGTTTTACTTTATCATTCTGTTATACTTGTCCCAGATGACAAGAGATACATGAAATAGGCTTTAGGATGAACCTAAGGAAAAAAAAAAGATAAACAGAAAAAAACTGGTTCTTGGGGTAGAAATGTATTTGTATATATGCAGTTTATACATATACTAGACACTTAATGATGAAATCTAGTTAGTAGCAGTTTAATTTCTAGGGAAGGAAGCATCAAGGTTTGGAGGAAAGGTTAACAGGTCTGGGCTTAAACTGCTGCTGCTACTGCTTCAGCAGGTTGAGTCTCAGTTGCTTGATTTTAAAGTGAAGATATTAATATCGACCTCCTAGGATTATTGAGAATCTAGAAAGAACATAAGTAAAGCACCTGTTAGTGTTGGTTACATCATAGTCACTCATCATAGTAAGTTCCCTTACTGTTCCCACAACTGCCATCTCTCGCCTCTGGGATAGGTGATATGTCTGTATTGTTTTCTTAGGTCCCACTTTTGGAATCTTTTTTTCATTTGTTGACTTAACAAGTAGTTACTGAGTGCCTACCAAATACAGGGTAATATATTGAAGGTGCAGTGCTAGGCACTCGAGGTAGTGATGAGCTCTTCCCCTCATGGTGCTTACCACCTAGAGGGAGAGACGGTTCACCAAAGAGGTGCATAACTACTACAGACTGTGACGTTCCATGAAGGAAATGGTCAGGATGCTGGGATGCAGAATCACAGTGAGGGGCCTTCTTCAGAGAAAGTGGTCAAGGGAGACCCCTCTGAGGGGGTAATATTTAAGCTGAGGTCTAAAGGTTGAGGAGTGAACCATGCGAAGAACGATGTGTGGAATGGTGGGAGGGGGGCCCATGTGAATGGAATCTAGTGAGCTGGAAGGACAGGTCCAAGATGAGTTTGCATAGGCAGGCATGTAGGAACCAATTGTATTGGAATTTGTTCATCATGGTTAGGCAATTGGGATCTGCTGCAGATATAGCTTTATATTCATTTATGTCTCACTCATGCTGCATATTCACTTTGCCATTATATCCTAAGTCTAGGACCCAGTCTAATGGAGCAGCTATTACCTGGAGCATTGTGATCGTCAAGGCAGAGGAAGGGAAAAAGGTGAAGTACCCTCTCTCTGGTTCTTAAAGTTTCCACCCTGAAATGATACATACCACTTTTGCTCCCATTTCATCATCCAAAGAAAGTCACATGCCCCACCTAACTTTAAAATCTTACCAGGTAACAGAAGGAGAGGATAGAATTAAACTATTTGTGAAAGAACTATGACCATTACAGAACGGCTGTAAGCAGGGGACTGAAATGACTTAAACTGACGCTGTGGCAGATGTGTGGGGAATGTACCCCTTTACTGGGGGAAGGGGGCTGGGGAGTGGATGTCCAGGTGCAAGAAGATGGTGTCCTGGACTAGGGTGTTGGTGGCAGAGATGGACAGGGAAAAGTCGGCAGAGGGAGAGCTGACAGTATTTGATGACTGAGGTAGGGGCAAGAATGACTTCCAGGTGTCATGACTGGTATGATGAGGGGACAAGCGGATTTTAGGAAGAGCAGCTGAAATAATAAGGTCTACTTTTGAACCTGTTAACTTGGAGATAGATACCTGAGTGACTGGCAAGGGGAGAGATCAGAGAGGCAGTTGGGTTTACAAGACTGGAGCTCAGAGGTGAGGTCAGCTTAGAGATAAACACATTTGGAGGTCACAGGCATCTGGGCGGTATTTAAAGCTATAGGGATGACTGCTGTCACCTGGGGAGGAAGAAGGGGTGTGGAGTAAGCCTTGAGAAACGTCAGCTATAGAGATCAGGTAGAGGAGGAGGATCTGGCAAAGGGGATGAAGAAGAGGGGTTAGAGAGGTTGAAAGACGCTTCTCAAGAAGAGAGTATATATAGTCAAAAGGTGGGAATGGTCATGTGTGTCCTTTGCTCTGTGAGGTCAAGTAGGTTGGTGTCTGAAAGTGTGTATGGGGTTAAATTTGGCAACATGAAAGTCACTGGTGGTCACTTACAAAATCAATTTCAGTGGAGTAGTAAAGATAAAATGTAGATTGCAATTGGTTTCATAACGAGCTATGAATAATAAGAACAGAAAAGTTCCATTTGGTAGTGATATGCTCAGTTTCCAAGTGATTAATACAGAGCAAGCACATTAGCTAATGCTTTTAGTTCTAAGTTAGGTCATCTTGCATATCACACGTTTTGCAACAACATCTTGCTGTTCTGTGTGCCCACCCTCACCATTCTCTCCCTGCCCCCACCCTAGTCCACTTGGCAAATTCCTTTTCATCCTTTTCCTGCCTTAGCTTTCAGGAAGCTGTCCCTGTTTGCCACAAGTGGAGTTAATCATTCCTTTGTGTAATTTGTTTCTGTTTCCCCTGAACAGAGACTGCATCTCATGTGTCCATTTTGATCCCCCCAGCACAGAGTCTTGGCTTGCTGTCATTAAGTAAATGAATGAGAGAAGTTAAATAACATTTTAAAAACAATTCACAGGGGGCATTTCTGAGTATAGGAACCAGGTCACAGAAATGCATTCTCTATTACAATGACCTTCTGTTGCCCTAATGATGGAAGGGGACATTAAGAGTTCTCCTTTAGCCTGACTTACCCTGCTTTTCTTCAAATATACTCGCAGCTTCTTAGAACAGTCTTTCAATTTAAGAACAGCTTGAGTAATAAAAGTCAGTTTGTGGTTTTATTACGGTTTTAAAAACAAAGTGGCCCAGTGGGTTCTGTGTGCGTTGAAATCATCAGCCTCGTTACTCTGCTTGTACAGATGAATTCGGACTCTCCGATTTCTATAGTCCTTGTTGAATTTATAGAGAAACAATAATGGAGAGTATGACTAGGAAGTGAATGTGGAGGCAGGGTGTGGAAGAGTCACTGAAGTGTGATGGGAAGAATCTCAGATCAGGTCCTGTCTGTCTCTGGGAAGCTAAGTCAGAGCAGGACACTTAGACCTCGCCAGTCTTTAGTTTCTTGCAAAAGGGGGACACTGTTAATTCTTTTTTAATAGTCTCATTGGACTGTGAACACCTTGAAGGTATTCTAACATAGAATAACTATGTTATTCATTTCTGTGTCTTGGTTTAATACAGTGTCTACCAGAGTAAGCCTCAGTAAAGTTTCTCGAGTTTTAGACAATGATCATTATAGTTCTCTCTCTCTCTTTTTTTTAAAAATATTTTATTTATTTGAGAGAGAGAATGAGCAGCGGGGAGGGGCAGAAGCAGAGGGAGAAGCAGGCTCCCTGCTGAGCAGGGAGTCCAATGCAGGGCTCGATCCCAGGACCCTGGGATCATGACCTGAGCCGAAGGCAGACGCTTAACAGACCGAACCACCCAGGCACCCCACTGAAGTTCTTAAACAGAAAGTCCCTTTGAAAGGTTCAGTCACATATAAATATAAACTCATTCTGTTTTCCCCATATATGTCACCTTAGGAAAAAAAATATGAAATTAAATCCTATAATTAATGGCTTTATCTTCTGAAACTCTCGCAGTTTCAGAAAATAATACTTTAGAGAAGCCTGGTATAGGAAACTTGGGGCCCATCAGATGTGGGTTTTGGCCCTAGCTCTGGCACTTAAACAGTTTTGGGACCTTGAGCTAATAATAAGTCAGGACTCTGAGGTTCTTCCTCCCTTTGTAAAAAGGGAATAATAATTCTCCCTTGCTGGCTGTGAGGATTAGCAATTATAGCTTTAAAATGTCAAGCCACACAGTAGGTACTCAATAGATGGTTCCTAATGTTATTTGAGAAATTTTTTAACAGGAAGGAATTTATTCTTTGGAACATTTTGTGACAATCTTTTGAGTTCAGATAATACGGTAGCTTTAGGATTGGGGACAATTTGCATACTTTTATGGATTGTGCACATCCTTACATTTTCTTCAGGGATCATGAAAATTTAATAATCTCTGACTTAGTTAGTCGATATAGAATTATTTAGTTTGACTTATAGAAGGTTTGCATTTCAGCCAAAGATTACAGTTCTTGCTACCCATGGCATAGCTGCTTTTTGAACAAAGACTTTGCTGGATGTTATTGACCAGAAAAAAATGGGCATCGGCCAGATTGTAAATTACTGGATAAATTACTCTGTAGGACTGGGTTTGTTTAGAGACCACACTGATATGAATTAGGAGCTGGGAGTATGGTACTTAAACAGCTAATAAGGGCCCTGAAAGAATTACGTGCTATCAGGAACCACAGCTGCGTCTGGCCAAATTTTAAGAGTTTTTCTCAATAGAGAGTTACAAAATCTACTGGAAAGGTCCAGTATTAATATCTATCTGGAGACTGTTGCAAACAAACAGCTCTTTAGTTCTTGGTTAGAACAGAGAACATGGAGCCAGATTTCTGGCCCTTAAGAAATGTGGCGTCTGATTCTATTTGGCAGGAAGTTTAATCTGGCATGGAATTTTAGCCAGACTTCTTGTAGAAATATTTTTTCTAATGTATCATATCCAAAATTTATTGCAGAGAGTGATGTCCATTTAACCTATCCAATATATTAATAGTCGTTTAAATACTTTGTAAATACTCACAGTGCTGTTTTCAGCAGCATGTAGTAAGCATTAGACCTTTTATTTACTGAACTTGTGGCCATAAACTTTTATGCAAAACTGGGGGAAATTCATTGTAGTCCACTGTTTATTTAAATTGCAGGCTGAGAAGCTGTAAGTGCTACAGTTTTCTAACCAACTACCAAACACCAGTACCTTTTCTTTTTCTTTGTAAAATATTGTGTAATTCTCCTTTTAGAATATACCTTCTGAGTATGCAGAACACTGTTTAAGATTAGACACTTCATTTGAATAGAAATATATGGAAAAGGATGCCTGGGTGGCTCAGTGGGTTAAGCCTCTGCCCAGGTCATGATCTCCAGGTCCTGGGATCGAGCCCTGCGTGAGGCTCTCTGCTCAGTGGGGAGCCTGCTTCCCCCTCTCCCTCTGCCTGCCTCTCTGCCTACTTATGATCTCTCTTTCTCTCTCGTCAAATAAATAAAATCTTAAAAAAATATATGAAAAGGAATTTCAGATGTGAAGCTACAACAGTATAAGGGAAAGACTGACATAGGCAAGCAGACCAGAGCCTTCAGCTTGGCAAAGTGATGCCCAAGGGCAGGGCGTGCTAACAGTTCACAGATGTTTGAGAGATGGAAAGACCAAAGAGAGGGAGGGGTTATTTTGCTTAGTTATTAGAACTAATGGGAAGAACTATAAAAGGGGAATTTCAGGCTAAAAATTAGTTGAGCTTCCCAACAATAAGAACTGGTCAAGAGTGGGCTGAGAGCTCCAACCTAGAGATGCTCCTGAGCCAGGCCTGCAAAACAGGGCGCCTGTGGAAGATGTGCCTTAACAGTGGCTAAAAAAGCATCTAAACAGCAGAAAACACTTCATGGACATCCACTCGAGGATTTCTGCTTTTGCCATTTATCAAAATCTCTTCTCTGTGTCAGAAAGAAGACTTGGTATTTTCTTTTTTTATATTTACTTGTTTATAAGTTGACTTGTTCTGTGACTTACTAGATACCTTTGGAAGAAACAGAAATGAGTACTGAAAGCTTTTCAGTTTTCATTGTGGGAAAGCAGCCCAAATCTGTCTGTTTTTGTCTTTTCTGAAGTCCATTTTTACTTAGCTGAAGATAGTAGAACCTTAAGGCCACAGAATAACAGCTGCAGTGTAGGGGACCACGCTTCCTGAAGTTGAAACCTGAGTGTGAATTCTGACTTAAGTACTCAACAGCTGGTCACCTGAGCAAGTTACTTACCCTCCCTGAGCATCAGTTTCCTAAAATAGGGGGGCAATAATACAATCATGCTTGTTGAAGAGTAAGTGAGATGATGTATGGGAAAATGCCATCGTTCTGCTTTTAGTTAATAATGTTAATTAGTTTCCTATTGCTGCTGTAACAGATTATCATAAGCATAGTGGCTTACCTTGACTTATCTCACAGTTCTGCAGCTTGGAAGTCTGGGGGCAAGGGGTGGCTGGTTTCTCTGCTCTAGGCTTCACAAGGCTGAAGTCAAAGCATTGGCTGCCCTGAGCTCTTATCTGGAAGCTCTGTGGGAGAATCTGCTTCCATGCTCACTCAGGATGTTGGCAGAATTCAGGGGCATGCTGCTGTGGGACCGAAGTCCCCATATGCTTTCTGGCAGCCTGGGGTTCTCAATTTGTAGAGGCTTCTTGTAGAGTTCCTTTAACTCTAGTTGAGTCCTCATATTTCACATCTCTCTGATCTCCTCTTCTGCCTTGGCTCCTACCTCCAGCCAGAGAATATTCTGTGTTTCCAAGAGCTCATGTGATTAGGTTGGGCTCACTGGATAATCCAAGATAATCTCCCTATTTTAAAGTCCATAACCTTAATTATATCTGCAAACTCCCTTTTGCTACATAATGCAGCATTCACAGGCTGGAGGGATTAGAGTGTGGGTATTTTGGGGGGTTCATTCTGCCTATTACAGTCATGGTATTTTAGGGCTGGAAAGGGCCTTTGTAGAACATGAAGTGAGGTTCTTGCCCAGGAAGGTTTATAATCCAGTGAGGGAAAGAGATGGAAAACATACAGCAAAAAGAGTCCAATAATGAAGAGTCTCTACGGGATGTTCAAGGAGCCCAGAAGACCTTTTCTGTATCTGATTCAGCCGGTGGTTCTTCCATCATACCCTACTTGATCTTTGATGTTTTGTCTTTTCTCAAGATCCTTCAGATGGAATCCATATACACAAAACACCACCATGTGATTTGATCGCTAAATGTCCCGAAAACAAGCTGCTGCCAGAGCTCAGCATTTGGGACTCTGCTACTTAATAAGGAAAGGTCTTGAGCCTTGTACTCAAAGTAAGAGTAATCATTTTCTTCTCTGGTGGTGAAGGGATAACAACACCTTTTCTCCCCTCATCATGCCCCCATGAGAGCCCTCTTGTCTTTCACTCCTGGTTCTCTGGTCACATGTATATCTTGACTCCCCACTTTTGAGTTTTCTTGTTTCTTATTGTTTTGAACTAGAAGGCACTTACCCTGGATAATGGCAGAGATTTCTGGTTCTTACCACTTGTAATTTCTATTTTAATAATATTTCATAGCTGTTTATTTAGTCAGGCCTCAGTGACAGTTTGGCAATAATAATAGCTGCCATTTATTGAGCGCTTGTCATGTGCTGGGTGCTGTGCAGACTTCTGTACTTCCATTTTCTCATTTACTTCCAATTTCTCACTTAATTTAGACAATCTGTGAGGCATGAGTACTATTCATAGCTCCATTTGAACCCATTTGGATTTGAACCCAAAGCTTATACTTGACACCAGGCACTAGAGTAATTATTAAACAGGAGCTGAAAATGAGGCGTGAAGGAGCCAAAGCAGCACAAGTGGACTGGGAAACCTCAATTTCAAACTCAACTCTTTACATCTATTTGGAAAGTTAGAGGATTTCCTTCTAGAGCACAGGATCACCTCCATTTTCCACCAGAGACACTCAAAGGGATTCCTCCACACCCTATTTCAGACAGGTGATTTTAGCATGTGTGCCGATAGCTCCGGAACAGCTACAGAGTATGTATGGCACGGGCTTGGCATTCTACAAAAAGCCTATTTCTCTGGGGGCATGGTGGAGATGTGGTGTGTCCTGTGGCTGGCCCCAGCAGTTACAGGTAACAGAAAATACCTTCCCCGTGGGATTGGGATGAGTAAGATATTTAAGGATTTCACACAGCGCCTGGCACTTAGTAGGTACTCAGTAGGTGCTGGTTCTCATCATCCTTCTGGAAGATTTTCTTTAATTCATGGATATTGAAGTCCGTAGAATCCTGTTCTTCTAGCTCCACTTAAATCTAGGCTCAGCGTTGAGAAGACAGGAGATACATCTCTGGGTTGGCCCTTGTCCAATCCTGTGAATCATACCAGCTCTCAAGTTTGAGCTCAGAACTGAAATCTGAGGCCAAAGAAGGCAAAATATTTCCCTTTCTCATTCTTGCTAAGTTTTTGAGTTATTGATGTAATGGAAACAGACAGCTCTGGGTTCAAATCCAGACTCTGGATTTGCCTTCTCAAGTTACTTGCCTGTTTCCATCATGGAAAAACCTGTTCTGTGGGGAAGGGTAAACCTGGCCATTTTACTCAATTAATTACTTCTCATTTGTCAGGTAATCTCTTTATCTGTGGATGGGGTCAACAGCAATCCTCTTGCAGGGTTGTGAAGCTTAGAGAGTAATGCATGTGGTACAATCAGGATGCAGCAGCAGAAGCCCATGAAAGATCCTTTACATGAGCCATTCATTCATTCAGGGCATTGGCAATTTAAGTTGAGCAAGTCATCCCAAGTTTGAGTCATTTATCCTTCTCCCTGTCCAGTCGGAGGGCAGCCAGGTAAGATAGCTAAGGGTGTCCTGCCCACAGGCCAGAGCAGGTACAGGGACAGCCTTGTAGAGGCAGTGGAGGTGCCAAGTACCACCTAAACCCAGCCCCACTGCGGTCTACCGCCAAAGCCCCTGGCGCCAAACTGTATTGCTTCAGCTGCTAGTAGTTAATGCTCCTTTACTTGGAAACGTTTTCAGCTCCTGGGAGCAATATGGTGCTCTCTGCCCAACCCCCTTGTCTCCCAGCGATTGAGATCCTCATGCACCCTACTCCCAGCCCAATTTACCGTCCTTCAAGGCTCACCAGGCTCTGCGCCCAGGGTCAACGTGGGCGTGGCGGGGGGGGGGAGGTTGTGGAGGAGGGCGGGGAACTTTTCCAGGAAGGGGCCCAGCAGGGTCTTGGCTGGCGGCCCCGTTAGCCACGGCCCAGGACCCCAGGGTGGGAGAGTGAACGGAAAGGTACTCGTGCCTGGAGTGGTTGCAAAATCCTCAGTCACGAGGAAGAAACTGGGCTCAGAGGCACTTTGGTGAAGGGGCCCTCTCTCCTGCCCTCCTTTCAGGTGCTGGGGCCTAAAGGGGTCCAATTCCGCTCCGGAAGGCGGGAACTAGGAAGCGTTGCGGGTTAGACCCCCCGCCTTCCCAGCCTCTTGGAGGGGGTGGGGGGCGTGGTACGGTGGCCCCGCCGGGAC
>LNAC01000087.1:1795449-1805917 GCA_002007465.1 Ailurus styani | reverse complement strand
CCCCCCGGTGGGAGCGCTGCAGCAAGTGCGCGGCCCAGAGCTCCACCTCGGGCATGCGCCCCTCCGCGATCGCCCCCCGGGCAGGGGCCTTTTCTCCTCGCCGGCCAGAGGCTGGTTCGGGCCCCCGGCCCCCCTCCCCCCCGCTGCTCACATCTGGAAAGCATCTGAGGGCGGATGGGAGGGGGGAGTGGAAGGGACGCCGGCGGGCGACAGGGAATGTGGGGGCAGGTGGAACTGGGGAGGGGCGTGGACCCCTGGACTTAGAGACGCGTGTATTTCTACGTCAGCTCGCCCCGGCTAGTTCACGCTTCCACCTGCTTGCAGACGGAGAAACTGAGGCCTAGGGCGGGGCCGAGGTATGCTTCCGGGGAGCGCCGACAGGTGTGGCGGAGTCCGCGCGACCACCGCTCGGACGCGCTCGAGGCTCGGCTCCCCAGTCCCGCGCCGCGCACCCGCCGAGCTAGAGCTCGCGCTGGCATCTGGTGTCCGTCTGTCTGTCTACGCGGCTGCCTCCCCGCGGGGACAGCTGGACTGGGGGCGGGGGGTGCGCGGAGCGCGAGAAGCGAGGTCGGCGCCCTCCACCTAATCGGCGGAACTCCCAGGTTGTTGGTCCTTGAACCGCCAGGCTGGAGGGGGGTGGGGGGCTGTTTCGAATACCCGATGAGCCGTCAGGTGGAAGAGGAGGGGGAGGCGGCGGCGGCAAGCTCCGAGCAGTCGCCGGGTCTCCGGGGGCGAGGCGGCCGCAGCCCGAACTTAAGGAGAGGAGCAGGCGCGGCTCCGACCGTCCCTGGTCCCCAAGGCACAGAGGGATGCGCGCCTGGCACTTGGAGGGCATCACGGGTCTGTTGAGGCCCGGCAACCTGAGTGGCTGCTCTTGGACTTCGGGCGGGCGTGGGAAAGTGAAGCTGTGGTCTGGCGGCTCCGAGAGGCACCACTGCTATGAACCGCCAGAGCCCCTGGGGTGGGGGGGGTCATGTCACTTTTAGGGCCCATGGCCCAGTCTACTCGAGCCTCGCACTCGCGTGCAAGTTAAGAAATTTTAGATTCACGGGACTGTTTTCACGAAATCTTGTGGGAACATACTTTGCTCTTTCTATCTTAGGGAACGGGTGACTAATGGTGGCATCTTTAGGCCTGTAGAGTCATACATAAGAGCTCTAATCATGACCTGCCTGGTCCCCTTGATGGCTCGCTATCACAAGCACCTTAGCATAGTGGCTGACACCCTTGGAGGCTTGGACCTCCCGCCCTAACCTCATCCCCTGCCTCATCCTGTTTACTCTTCTTTAAAGACACCTCCCTCTTCCCCCGTCGTCTGGAGTACTTTTCCTCCCCTTTGTCTCCCTGGAGAGCTTCTACTCAGCCTTCAAAAGCAATCCAAGGCTATAGGCAGGAGTCAGAAGACACAAATTCTAGTCCTGGCCTTAACTTCAACATACTAATCTGTAAACTGAGGGGGTCAGACTAAATAATATTGCAAATCTTTTTCAACTCTGCCTTTCACAAATTTACTTCTTCATTCAGCAGACATTTCCTGAGCACCTGCTCCCTGCCTGGGGAGTCAGGAAAGGCTTTGCTGAATCTTGCGGGGTGCAGTGGGAGCACTAAAGAACTAAAGACAGTGAGATGCGGCTGTCTGCAGCCCAACACAAAGTGGGTGATTAGTGAATTTTTCACAGTATTTGAGTGCAGAAGGAAGGTGCTGCTAGGGGCGGAGGATCTGTGTCCTGATTTGGGTCTCCCTTCCCTTTCCTTCTAGTCTTGCCTTAATCCCCCACTTAAGCCCTTCTGGGCCTTGAGGTTTGGTTCCCCGGGGTGGTAGGTGGCGTGATAGGCAGCAGGTCCCAGGGACTTCCTTGGTAACAGTAACCCTGTGTGTCACACTTCCTTGATGCCAACATTAGATGGACTTGTCATTTCATTTCATCCTAGACTAGTAAACAGAGGCTCAGGCAGTGAAGTGACTTGTCCAGACTCACACAGCAGTCAGGAGTGGAACCCATGTCCTCCTGTTGCTCGAGCGGTCCCCCTGAGAAAGAGCTCACTGCAGGCTGAGCTGCTCCTCCCACTGGCCATTTGCTGTCCCAGTGTGTGAGTTGTTCCTCACAGTGGGGGTGGGGTGGGGGGTTCTCAGGATGTCTAGAGACCAGGGCCTGCTCTCCTCTGCTCTTCCACACACAGCTCCCAACGTGGCTGAGCACAGAGAAGGGGCTTTAGGGGCTAATCTCGCTCAACATTCTTAGAAGAACAGCAACAACAACAAATTGAGACTCAGATGGGCCGTGATGTAGCCAAGATCACACAGAAAACCAGGTGGTGGAGCTGAGACTGCCCAGGATCCCAAGGGGAGGAGATGGGACCTTCTAAGCCTGGTGTGTTCTTCCTCCCTCTCCTGTGAATCCAGCTCTTCCTCCCCATCCCAGCACCTGTCTCTGCCTAGACCAGGCTTACTACCCCTCACCTGTACCATTGCACGGCCTCGGAGAGCTCCCCGCCGGTCCACCCATAAACCCACCTATGCCACCCTCCTGGGGAAGTGGCTCCTCGTCTTTCCTAAGATCTTAAGATAAGGATCGGTCTCCTTAACCGGCTTCCAAGTCCCTTCTTGGCCTGGACTGCCCACCTGCATCACTCCCCGTCCCCAACACTCAGCAGACCTCTAGCGAGCCTTGTGGAGGTCACAAATGGGCTCTCTTGCACCTGGCCCTTTGTACCTGCTGACATCCTTGCTTGTGTCACCTTTCCCCTTTTGCCCAATATTCATCCTTCACGGCTAGATAAGGCATCACTTCTTCAGAGAAGCCTTCTCCACCCCAGGCACGGTTAGCTCTGCTCTGGTCCCCTGTGGACTCTAGCTTCCCTCCATCACACCTATGATGACACTGGGCTTGTAATACTCAGTGTACACCTAGCATCTACACCAGCACTGCCCGACAGAAATAGAATGTGAGCGAGAAATGCAAGCCACCTATGTAACGTGAAGTCACATTAAAAAAAAAAAAAACAAACAGGTAAATTAATTTTACTAATTTATTTTAACTCAATTATTCAAAACATATACTCAATATAAAAATATTTTATGAGATATCATTAGTATTAATAATGAGCTACTTTACATCCTTTTTTGTACTAGTCTTCAGAATCCATGTACACTACATTTTACACTTATAGCACTTCTCAATTTAGCCACATTTTAAGTGCTCAGTAGCCACATTTGGCCACCACATTGGACAGGGCAGGTGTGAACTTCTTAAGGGCAAGAACCAAACTTGAGTGGTCTGTCTGGGTCCTTAGTGCCCAGCTGTGCTTGGCCCAGGGAAGGGCCCCAGCTGGACTCAGCTTCACCACTTGACATTTGTGTCACATTGGCCAGTCCCATTGGGCCTCAGTTCCCTCCTCTATAAAGTGATGGTGATAGCATTTTCAATATGGTTCGTAATGTTAATATAAATTATTTTTACAGATGCAGTGTGTAGATCTTTACAGATACAAATTAAAGGGGAGGGAGGAAAACTAGCTGGTCCAGTGAGTGCACAGGATACGTGGGAAGGATCCTTCTCCGTGGCCTCCTGCCCTGATTGACTTGGGGCTGGGGCCTATGCCCACACTCCCCCTCCCAGAGTCTGGTCTGGGGTCACACAGATAGGCAGGGAGGGGGACTCTGGTCTAATGCTGATGGCTCCAGGGGCTGCAGGCTGTTGAGCTAATTCGGTGGCAGGGGGAAGTGTTAGAATGTGCGTGGGAGGGCGCCTGGGTGGCTCAGTGGGTTAAAGCCTCTGCCTTCGGCTCAGGTCATGATCTCAGGGTCCTGGGATCGAGGCCCGAATCAGACTCCCTGCTGGGCAAGGAGCCTGCTTCCTCCTCTCTCTCTGCCTGCCTCTCTGCCTACTTGTGATCTCTCTCTCTCTCTGTCAAATAAATAAATAAAATCTTTAAAAAAAAAAAAAAGAATGTGCGTGGGAGTGATGGGCTGTAGACGGGTTGAGGATTAGTGGCCCATTTGCTCAGGGGCTGGGGCAGCAAGGGGGTGGTAGGGTGGGCATAGGGCCAGGCTACCGCAAGTAACTTGCTGCTGCCAACTGATCCGTGGGCTCAGGAGCTGTGTGTATGCTCGGCTCCCTGGTTTTCTGCCAGGCCAGGGGCTGAGGCCAGAGTCTGCTTAGGCCTCCTAGACCTACATGGATCCTAAGAAGCCTGGATGCTGCCCCTCTTCTCCGTCCTCACACCTTTCTCTCTGGGGCCTCGGAGAGCTCACCCAGTCTGGGGTGGAGGGTGGGACAGGAGTTATTGTACTGGGCTCTGCTGCCCCCTCCAGACTGAGGGCAGGGAAATTTGCCACCTCGCTTGTGTCCCCTGTGGCAGCACAGGGCTGAGGGCAGATGGGACCTCACCTTAGAGAGCCGGCTGAGCCAGAGAGTGAGACAAAGCAGTGTCTGAAACGTCATAATGGCCACAGGGCAGCCGGAATTCATGGAAGGCGGAGTCTGCAAATCTGTGGGGCGGTGGGCCTGGGGCTGGACAGCAAACAGAAGCAGGATTTGGACAAGAGAAGGGGAAGAAGCAAGGGCTTCTGGAGTGGGCCCTGCCCACGAATATTAGTGGCAGGAAGAGCTAACATTTATTGAGCACTCATGGTATACAGTATGTGCCTCTCTCTGACTCCCACGGTTTCGCCATGAGGGCAGCTCTGGTAACCTCCATGGACAGGTGAGGAAGCTGAGGTTTAGTAGGTGACAAAACTGAGAGCCAGAGCTGACTGCAGCCCCAGCTGTCTGGCTCCCATGCCTGTTTTCCTAACCAGACATCGGTTGTGGTGGCAAGCGCCCCATTTCCCCAGGCCCAGCATCTCAGACCTTTTAACTGCGGTATGGGCTGTGGTCCCCAGTCTAGTGCCAGGGCGAGGGCCTCAAACTGAACCCCACTCCCCCATCCCCCAGGCCAGGCGCTTGCCATGTACCTGCATTTGTAATGACTGTGGCAGAGCGATGGCCACACCTCAGCCCCCAGGAGGCGCCAGGGGCTTCCCATCTGTTACCATGCCGACGGGGCACAGACGCTGTGGTTTGGGAGCTATGGTCTGCAAGATGGGGAAGTTGGCTCAGGGAGGTCAGAGCTGCTAAGTGCTGGAGGGAAGCTCAGACTGGGGTCTGTGGGAGTCTAGAGTCAGTGCACCCGAGCTGTGGCCTGTCACAACTTAGCATTCCCCGGAGATGTTTGCTAAGTGAGTTTCTGTAAAGAGAACTCCAGGGACCAGCCCGGAGCCCAGCTAGGCCCCTGCGCTGCCTAGAAGATGGGACCCCTGCCTCTGCCTCATGGCCTGAGGCCATCCCCAGTCACCCCCCGTGCTGCCCTAGGGGACCGTGCTGGGGAGTGATCTCTTGCAGCTAGCAGCAATCACGTGCACACGGTAGGCCAGCTGAGAGTGTAAACATCGGGAAGAAGGGACTTGGAAGGGCCTGGGCAATGGTAGCAGCTCCATTCAACTGAGGTCTGCTCTGTGCCCGGCTCTGCGCTGGTCCTCCGGCCTGACCCTGAGAGTAGCCGCTGCCCTCTATGGGAGAAGGACACCCTCGCAGTCCGACCCAACTCATGCCCGCCCTAGGGAACGCAGTAAGGGAGAGCCCTGGGGCAGCTCAGGGTCTTCCCAGGGGCTACAACACTGATGTCGGTTCTTAGAGAAGTTGCTGACTATGCAAGTCAGGGGGCAGGGTGTTCCAGGCAGAAGGAACAGCATGTGCAAAGGCCTGGAGAGAGGATCTCCTAGGTAGACTTGTATACCTGGGGTGGGGGTATTGGAAGAGAGATGGGGTCATGTCCGGAACATCCTAGAATGCACCCTGCTGGTGTTGGCCGGCCATGGCCCTGTGGCTCTGGAGGACGGACAGAGCCTCCCACCCCACCCGTGCCAGGGCAGCAAGCAGTCCACAAAGTCCCAGCCACGCCCTGCAAGTCACAGTTCATCCTGGGCCTCAGCTTCCCCTCTGTGAAGTGGGGGTACAGATTCCCTGGGGGCCAGGCCCAGTAAGGGTTGCTGACTTGCCTCCAGAGGATAGCCCTGATGACAGGGAGGCGTGTGGGGAAGGGAGGGTGGCAGTCAGCAGATCAGATTGTCGCCCTGTGTCTGCTGTGCCCGCAGGTACCATGGCCCGGAGCAGGGCGCTGCTGCTCCTCTTGCTGCTGCCGCCGCAGCTGCAGCTGGGACCGGTAGGCACGGCGAGGTCTCCAGGGTTTGGCCGAAGTGGTGCCCACAGCCTGAGCCCTGACGAGAATGAATTTGTGGAGGAGGGGCCGGTGTTGGTGCTGAGCCCCGAGGAGCCAGGACCTGGCCCTGTCACCGTCAACTGCCCCCGAGACTGTGCCTGCTCCCAGGAAGGCGTCGTGGACTGTGGTGGCATCGACCTGCGCGAGTTCCCAGGGGACCTGCCTGAGCACACCAACCACCTGTCCCTGCAGGTGACGCGGGCCTCGCCACAACGGTCACGGGGCTGCGCCCTCCACTCGTGGCTCCTGTCCCCGACCCCCCTGCCCACAGCCCCTGGCTTGTGCGGAACCCCCAGTACTTCAGCACCCCCGTGACACAGGGTGCTAGGGCACTCCCCACTCTGAGGCCTGGTCACAGAGTACCGTGCTATTACAGCTATCTTGTTTCACCTGGAGGAGTGCGAGCTGAGACCCCTAAGCAGAGTCAGACCCTGTGAGAAATGGACACAGAGCCGCCTGGCAGCTGACCCTCTGAATGGACAGGGTACCCCAGACACCATAGGCCAGGAAAATAAGAGAAATTAGATCCCAGTAGGGTGCTCTGGGGGCTCAGAGGACAGAGTACTCTCTCCGGCTGGGGTATAGGCTAGATTTTGAGAAGTGGGACACAGTGTTCCAGACGGGGGACTCTGGGAGTGCTGGTGCGCCCATGCACAGGTCTGTGTGGCCCTGGGGGAGCAGGAGGGGCTGTTGTACCTGTTCCCAGAGGTCAAGCCCAGTGAAGGGAGAGGGACCCGCCCATGGTCACCCAACCTGATGGGTCCAGGTTGATGGTGGAAGGAGCCCAAGGCCAGGGTAGCCTATGAGAGAAAGGGACACAGCACTCACTGTTGGTTCATCCACTCATTTATTCATAAAATGTCTCCTGGGTACCTGCTCTGCATCTCTGGTGCTGGGTCAGGTGCTGGGCATGGAGGGAGGACTCGGGCAGTCTGTGGGGGAGGCAGAGATCTTAACACGTAAAGATCACAGATGGAGACAGAGGGCCAGTGCAGCAGGGCCCGGAGCAGCTCCTAATCCAGCCCGCAATCCAATTCAGGAAGGCTTCTGGAGGAGGTGATATGCCATCCGGGTTTTAAGGGCTTCCAAAAGAAATGAGAACCACAGGTTTTCCCTCCTCAAGAAAGGGAACCCAAGGTAGTTTTTGGCTTGGAGTGGGGAGAATGGACTGGGGCCGCCTGTCACCAGGTAGGAACATGAAGGGAGCAGGTGTGGAGGGGAGACGCACTCCGAGTTTGCGCTGTCTATAGATGCCCATGACGGGCTCCTAGAGGGTGGGACCTGCATGTCTTTTGTGGTCCCTGCTGGGCCTTCTATTCTTAGACCCAGGCCTGGCCCAGCCCCAGGTCTGTCTGAGTGGAGGTGAACCCCAAGGGAGGGGCCCAGCAGAGGGACTGGCTCCTGGGACTGGCGTGGGGGGGGTGAGCCTCTACTGAGGCAGGAGCCCTGGGCCTTTAGTGAGGCCTCCTTGCCACCTCTGTCCCCCATTCCCAGAACAACCAGCTGGAGAAGATCTACCCCCGGGAGCTCTCCAGGTTGCACCGGCTGGAAACACTGAACCTCCAGAACAATCGCCTGACTTCCCGAGGTGAGGGATCCCCCAGAGCCTGGGCCAGGGACACCAGGCAGGGGACTGGGTGCCCATGGGAAGAGCTCCGCCCCATGGACCCTGGGATATGGAAAACAGCAGGGCTGGGCTCACAGCAGGGCCCCATGTGCAAGGAGGCTCCCTCTGGTTGCCTGAGCCCCCCACCCCCCAGGTGTGCCTGAGCACTGGGACAAGCTTTGGAGAAGCTTCGATTCCCAGGACTTTTGTTAGAGATTTGTAGGTAGATTCACGGAAGGCCTTTAAAATCAAAGAGCCATAGACTCCTCCAGTTATTAAAGGTTATTTTTTTCCTGATATGAACATAATTTATGATTATAACAGAAAATTTGGAAATGTAGAAAATGAAATGGAAAAGAAAAACCCACTCATAATTCTGCTACATGGAGTTCATCAGTATTGATGTTTTGGTATATTTCCTTCCACTTTAAAAAAAAAAAGCTTCATTGAGGTCTAACTTACATACTGTAAGGTTTACCCAATGTAAAAGTGCAATTTGATAAGTTTTGGGAAATCTATACAGTTGAACAACCATCACCATAGTCCAGTCTAGTGTTTTTTCTTTGTGTTTTTTAATTCCTAGCTGAGCTTATAGGATAGCTGCGATCATGACTGTAACAGCTTTGTTCCCCTAGCAGTTAGCTCAGCGGCGTCCTTCCTGGGGCTGACCGCTCTTGGTGGCCATCACTTTACCCAGCGGCAGCAGGGTGTTCCCCGGGGGGGGAGGTTCTGCACAGTTTATGTAACTGTTCCCTTTCCTAAGATACTTGGGTGAGTCCCAGCATCTGAGGGGGTGGGAGCCCAGAACTGAGTATCAGAGGCCGGCCTACGGACTGGAGAAGGGCCAGTTTGGCTGGGCTCCCAGCGACAATCGAGTCTTGACACCACATCTGCCAGCTGGGACAGGGGTGGGCCAGGTGGTGGGGAGGTGCAGGGACCCTGCCCTGCCCTGCCCTGAAGCTGGGTATCAGGAGGCTGTGACCCTCTTGGGCCGCACCTGAGGGGAGCACTCCTTCCTGGTGGGGAAGGGAGCGCCTGGGTCCTCTGCCCTGTGGCCTGACCTGATGAACACCCGTTCCCACTGGGGCGGCCCCGAGCAGGTGAAGGATCAGTCATTTCTGAGCCCTTTCCACCTGCTCCTTTGAGCCAGGGCCCCTGTGAGCAAGGGGAAAGAAAAGGGGGCTGGGCAGGCCTGCTGGGACTGGTTGGAAAGGGATCTGAACCCAACCTGTCTCAAGGGAGGGCCCTCTCCAGTCCTGGCAAGTGGGGTGGGCATTGCGGGGGTTGGTGGTGGCATGCTCCCCTGTAGCATCTCCTTCATCCAGGGCTCTGACCGATGCCTGTCCTTTGAAGGGCTCCCGGAGGAGGCGTTTGAGCATCTGACCAATCTCAATTACCTGTACTTGGCCAATAACAAGGTAAGGGGCCCCCTGGTGTCTAGGGCTGAGCTCAGGGAACTTTCACCAAAGCCTTTTCTAGGGTGGCCACTGAGTCCCCATTGGTGCTCAGACATGGCCCTGGTAGGACCCTGCACTTGAATGTGGGGGATCAGAGTGGCCAGATAATGAAAACAGAGGCCCAGACCTTACAGAAGTGTACAGGGTGATGGCTCATCTGCACTAGCGAAGGGGTACTTGGAGCGCTTCCTGGAGGAGGTGGCATTTGAGCAGGCCCAGGAAGGGTAACAGGATTTCAGCCAGGGACCCTAAGGGGGAGGCACTGCTGAAGAAACAGCATGAGAAAAGGCACAAACACACTCAACTTCAAAGTAGTTGGTGTGTCCCAGGGCTCCGTCTCGGCCCCTTTTCTGTGATCTCTCTCAAGATGATCCATCTCCTCCCCGGGCTTTAGCAACCATCTGCATCATGGCCGTGTCCAGTGGCCCTCCCCAGCCCTGTCTACACCTCCCACTTGAGACTGAAATCCTGGGTGTTTTGCTCACTAACGCCCAGTCCCCCTGCAAGCCCCGGGGTCCCCTCTGGCCCTGGTCCACCAGCTCCCCCTTGGACGGCCCTGCTTCCTCATTAGCTGCTCCTTCTCCTCAGAGCAACCAGAGTGACCTCTAAAGATCACACCTACTTCTACCCCTCCACCCCACCTTCCCCAGCTCAGACACTCCCAAGGCTTCCCTTTCCACCCAGAATGAAAGGCACGCTTCTCCCCGTGGCCTGTGGCCGGAGGGCCTGTGTGTGGGCCTCACAACTCCCGTTCCCACTCACTTCCTCTCCTCCAGCCCCCGACCTTGGCAGCCCCCCAGCGGGGCCTGTACTCACTGGCCCTGCCGCCACGGGTGCTCTCCCTCAGGTGGCGTTAGAGGTGCCTTCTTGCCTTAATGTCCCCTTTTCCCTGAGCACCCAACCCAGTTGTTCCATCTTCAGTCTGTTTTAACCGATTGCCACTATCCGATACTTTCATTCCTTGTTTGTTGTCTTCTCTGCTAAGATGTAAGCTTTGGGGGTGGGGGGTGGGGACACTTCTCTGTTCTGTTCCCCAGGGCATGTTCAGCACTGGGAACCAGGCCTGCAGTGTTGTATACTCAGGGCCTACTGTTGAGTGAATGAAGGCTAGACACTGCGGGAGGGCGGGGGGTGGGGGGCGCGG
>LNAC01000087.1:1743241-1795152 GCA_002007465.1 Ailurus styani | reverse complement strand
GGGGGGAGGGCGCGGGGGTGTCTGGGGAAGTGTGGCCCCTCACAGTGACCGCATGGAGGGTCTGTGCTGCGGAGCTACGAGGGGAGAGACCAGGAGGACGGGCAGGGCGGGGGCCAGGCCTAATGCGCTTTGGATGTTCAGGCCTGGGGGGAGCCACTGGGGGTTCTGTCTTTGTGTTATCAGGGGAGTAGGATGGCCTTCCAGTTGAGAAAGATGGCTCTGGTTGCAAGCAGGTGACACATTGGAGGGCCCCAGATGAAAGCAGGACCCAGAGTCCGCCTCTGCCCTCCATTGGTCTTTCTGCCCCAACTCTTCCCCCTCCAGCTGACCTTGGCACCCCGATTCCTGCCAAACACCCTGATCAGTGTGGACTTCGCTGCCAACTATCTCACCAAGATCTATGGGCTCACCTTCGGCCAGAAGCCAAACTTGAGGTGAGAAGTCAGACAGGGGCCCTGGGCTCTGGCTGGGGAAGAGGGGGAGGAGGGAGGAGCTGAGACAGAACTCCCAGCCCTGAGCAAGGCAGAGAAAGCCAGACAGGCCCTGAGGGAGGGGCAGGCCGGGTAGGCAGGCAGGATGCCCCTGGCTCGGGACTGCGGGGATGAGAGTGCCCGGGGGCTACAGGATCTGAAGCCTGAGAGGAATCCATCCAGGAGACGAGATCAGAGAGTGACGTCTGTGGAATCGTGGGGAGCTGGGCGAAGGTTTTTCCCTCCTTCCCCAGCCTGTGGGCGAAGGAAGCATCTTTCAACAGGCAGAGCTGGCCCTCACTGAGAGCTGCTTTTGGGAGGAGTGACGCCTCATAGCAGAGGTGTGTGAGCAGGGCAGGGTGGTGCTGGGGGGTGCTGACAACCGCCAGTGCTGCTTCTGTCTCTGAATCTGTCACCTCACTCGATTGTCTCCATCCCCTGAAGGAGCCAGGGTTACTGTACATGGTCCCATCCCACCAATGAGAAGCCTGAGGCCCAAGAGAGTTCACACTGCAAGAATGAGTTATATCTTATATACTTAGATTTTCTTCCATGTTTAAATATCTTCTATTTCTCTTCTTTCCGGTCTTTGCTCCCTCTGGCATGTTAGCACATGACGGCAGGGTCTTGTTGGTTGTGTCCACTGCTTGTATCTTAGAGTCAAGAACAGTTCTGGCACATAGGGACACTCACTATATATTTGCTGAATGAATGAGAGGTCACCTCCTCTGAGCCAGGCCTTGTACTGGACACTTGAGACAAAGAGGTGGCAGGGATGGTCCCTGTCTGTGGGAAGGCCCACAGAACTCGGAGCCAGCTGCATGGGCATGCCGGGCAGGGATCCGGGGCTGCCACAGTCAGGGAGTGGCTGAGAACCTTGAGGGGTGTGGAGGAGCACAGATGGGGGAGGGGGATCCTATTTCTGCCACTGACGTGAAAAGCAACCTCTGGTGGGTCCTTGGTCTTCTTGGCTGTGTAGGGACAACTGGATTAGTGGGGTCTGAGGTTTTTCAAATGGAAAGAGGGTACCCTGGGCCCAGGCCCAACCTGAGTAAGGTCTGAAGGCTCATCAGGTGAGCTGGTGAGGACCTGTGCCTCATCCCCCAGGTCCGTGTACCTGCACAACAACAAGCTGGCGGATGCCGGGCTTCCGGACAACATGTTCAACGGCTCCAGCAACGTGGAGATCCTCATTCTGTCTAGCAACTTCCTGCGCCACGTGCCCAAGCACCTGCCGCCCGCCCTCTATAAGCTGCACCTTAAGGTGGGAGGGAGAGCATGGGGAGGGGCAGGAAAAGAGCAGGGACCTGCAGTGGGGGAAGAGCCTGAGTCCACTTAGGCCCAGTGGTGGGGCTGTGGGGCCCTGGGCACAGGCCAGAGGACACAGCGTCCACTGCGGAGAACGAGGCAGACGCCCAGGTACCTGGCTGTCACTATCGCATGCAGAGTGCTCCAGGCCCAGGCCTCCTCCCCTGGCTCCCCAGACCCCTCTCCACATCTCATTCCCAGGCCCTGCCCTCGCCCCTCGGGTGTCCCTCATGCTTACCCCCCACCATCCCACCCCTCAGAACAACAAGTTGGAGAAGATCCCACCAGGTGCCTTCAGTGAGCTGAGCAACCTGCGTGAGCTGTACCTGCAGAACAACTACCTGACCGACGAGGGCCTGGACAACGAGACCTTCTGGTGAGCCCGCCTGGGCCCCCCACGGGAGCGCGGCACCTGGGAAGCTGCTCCCTGGGCTGGCGGCCAGGGCCTCTCCCACACGCCCCTCACCCACCTGTCCCCGGCCGGCTTCCTGGAGAAGGAACTCTGGAGCTCGCACCTCTGCGGATGGTTCTTTCCTTTCCTTTCCTTTTCTTTCTTTTCAAGATTATATTTATTTATTTGACAGAGAGAGAGCGGGAACACAAGCAGGGGAGTGGGAGAGAGGGAAGCAGGCTTCCCGCTGAGGAGAGAGCCCGATACGGGGCTCGATCCCAGGACCCTGGGATCCTGACCTGAGCCGAAGGCAGACACTTAATGCCTGAGCCATCCAGGCGCCCCTCTGCTGACATTTCTGTCCCTGAGCACGAGTGGTATGTAGAGAGAAGGCCTGCCAGAATTCCGGTGAGGCATCTTCAGAGGCCGGCTTCTTGATTCAATGTTGAGACTGGAGTATACTTGTTAAAGGCAAACGAAGTCTCACTTTTTAGGCCCATGGTAGCTACAAAAGGCCTTAAACAATTGGTCTTCAAAGACTCTCCATTGTGTCAGAAACCACGCGAGGGCTAGATTCTTCCCACACCCAGACAGCATCCAATCAACCCAAGGAGAGGCTGGAGAGGACCGAGGTCCCCTGGCGGGTCAGCTAGGGGCAGAGCTGGCATGAATTAGAGGCAGTTCCCGTGCCATCTCCCTGGGGAGGAATGACAGCAAGCACCACGTGGGCCTCCGTCCACCGTCCTCCTTCCCTCCCGCGGCAGGAAGCTCTCCAGCCTGGAGTACCTTGATCTGTCCAGCAACAACCTGTCGCGGGTCCCGGCGGGGCTCCCGCGCAGCCTGGTGCTCCTGCACCTGGAGAAGAACGCCATCCGGAGCGTGGACGCCGACGTGCTGACGCCCATCCGCAGCCTCGAGTACCTGCTGCTGCACAGCAACCAGCTGCACGTGCGCGGCATCCACCCGCGCGCCTTCCAGGGCCTCAAGCGGCTGCACACGGTGCACCTGTACAACAACGCGCTGGAGCGCGTGCCCAGTGGCCTGCCCCGCCGCGTGCGCACGCTCATGATCCTGCACAACCAGATCACCGGCGTCGGCCGCGACGATTTCGCCGCCACCTACTTCCTGGAGGAGCTCAACCTCAGCTACAACCGCATCACCAGCCCGCAGGTGCACCGCGATGCCTTCCGCAAGCTGCGCCTGCTGCGCTCGCTGGACCTGTCCGGTAACCGGCTGCACACCTTGCCACCCGGGCTGCCGCGCAACGTGCACGTGCTGAAGGTCAAGCGCAACGAGCTGGCCGCCCTGGCACGTGGGGCGCTGGCCGGCATGGCCCAGCTGCGTGAGCTCTACCTCACTGGCAACCGGCTGCGCAGCCGGGCCCTGGGCCCCCGGGCCTGGGCCGACCTGGCCCATCTGCAGGTAAGGGGGAGGGGGAGGGGCCAGGTCATGCCCATGTGGGGTGCTACTGCTATGGCTGCTGCCCTGAGCCCACCCATCTTGTGGGCTCAGCTGAGGGGTGGGTAGGAGGGCCTGGCTGTCGGCGGGGGCAGCTAGACCAAGGAAACCGTAGGTATGGCTGGCATGCCAGCTGCAGCAGTGAGGGGCTGGTACGGCCAGGCTGAGGTCAGCACCTGCAGGGATAGGCTTAAAGAGGACTGTGGGGGGGATACGGGGAGGTCATGGCTGCAGGGAGGGGACCCACGGTCCAGGAGGACTGGGGCACAGGGCCAGTTTGGGGGGCACTGGAGAGTCAAGCTCACCCATCTGAAGGGTCAGGAGCAGGTGTCTGGGAAAGGCTGGGCTTGGGGGAGGGGAGGATGGCAAGCCCTGGGGAGCAGGCTGACCTCCCAGGGTGTGGAGGGCTGGGGGAGGCGACCTGAACATGCTGGGGGGCTGCTGAGTGGGCGTGGCCGCTGTGGCCATGGTCTGAATCAGTCAGGGTCTCAGGCTATAAATGAAAGCTCCCACGTAGTGAGAATCTGGGAGGCTGGGAGACAGGGCCCAGGTGCTGCAAGGTCAGGAAGTGCCCCACTCTGCTGCCCCACAGGAGCGCCCTTCCCCAGATGTCCCCCAGGCTTGCTCCTCCTTCTCTCTCAGGGCTCTGCTCAAATGTCACCTACTTGGGAGGTCTTCCTTCACCAGCTATCACCCTCCTCTGCTTTGTTTTTCTTCACAATCCTCATCCCTCCTGGGCATTAGGTCATCTGTCTGCTTGCTTGTTGCCTGCTCTTCTGCTAGAACAAGGGGCAGGCATTTTTGTCTGTTGGGTTCACTGCTGGCCCCAGGGACCTCCGTGTGGTAGGCTCACAGTACCTGTATTTGGGAGAGCCGTCAGGAAGCAGACATCTGAGGGGAGTGCGGGAGAGAGCCCACAGAGTGGGGGCGGGGGTAGGCAGGTGGGGCTCAGCCCTGAGGGTGGGTCAGGGTGGGAGCTGGGGGTAGACAGCTGGCCCCACAGGAGCAGCTAACTGGGGTCTCTTCTCACCCAGATGGCCCTGCTGAGGGCCAGACCCTGGGATCCAGCTGCCTGGACCAGGCCCCCTTGGGTTGTCCTCAGGAGCCCAGATCCCATCATTTTCCCATCATTTTCTAACTCGCTGAAGGGGGTGCCCACGGGAGACCTGAACGCTGCCTCTGACACCCCCTTTACACACCACCTGCCCCCCAACACCCATTGTTACTGAACTCTGCTAATTCTACCATCACACCTCTCAACTCACTTTTCTCCATCCCTGATGCTCATACTCCAAGTCAAGAGACCCCCATTTCTTACCCGGACCCCAGCTCCATAGGAGCTCTCCACTCCCGTATCCCACATGCAGTTAGTGGGTATCTTGAAAAACACGCACTCACCTTCCACTCCTGCTCAGAACCCTTCCATGGCTCCCCACTGCACTTAGAACCCAGAACAGAATCCTTGCCACAGTTCTCAGGGCTGGCCTGCCTCTGCTCCGGGCAGAGCTCCCTAGTCTCCCAGGCACACGGCGTCACTCACCCTGGCCCCACCACTGAAGCACAGCACCCTGGAAACATCTGCTCACTCATTCCTTCCATAGCCTGTCCTGGGCCTCCACCATGTGCAGACATAGCTGCTCTAGAACTCCTAGCAGGGAGTAAGACAGGTGGAGGGTCACTACCCTCCTAGAGCTTATAATATACCTAGGACTTAGCCCAGGTGTCATCTCCTTCAGGAAGCCCTCCGTGATGGGCAGGTGTGGCCTGGGTGACTTCAGTAAGGGATGAAGTACCTGGTGGGAGGTTCTTCCTCACACTATTGGATCTTTGTACAGCAGCTGGCCCCCTCACCCCCCGCTTCAGATCCCCTGCCTGTGCTGGCCGCTGTACTCCCCTGACTCAAGGCTGGGTCAGGCCACTCCCCTGCGTTCCCTCCACACAGCCCAGTTCTACCAGCTGTTATCAGATTTTGTGTCCTTCTCCCCCGTCACCCTAACCTCCGGTGGCAGAGACAGCATCTCAGTGGAATCCATATCCCCGGCACCCATGGGCACTGAGGATGTTTGGAATGGATAAGGAAGTGTCAGAGCTGTGTGGAGGGAGCACAATGAGGAGCGGGGAGCCCTGCTGGGTAGGGAAGGTGACAGGGAGGCTCCCCAAAGTGTGGAAAGCTTGTCTTCGCCTTGAATCTTGAATCTCAAATCATGGCCCCCAGTTTCCTGATCCTGAGCCCCAGCCTGTCGGGGTGAGGAAGGGAGATTAGAGATGATGGAATGCACCTGAGCCTGCGCAGGTGTGTGTTGGAGCGAGTGTGTGCCGATGGCCTGAGGGGAAGGCAGCGAGCTGGGCCCATGCACACCCAGGTCTCCTAACTACCACATGTTTGCTCCTCCCTGGGAAAACCACCCCATTTCCCTGGCCACCTGCTGCCTTCACTCTAGGCATGTGGTGACTCTGACCGACCGGCCGAGGACTGGCTGCCGTGCCTGGGTCACGATGGGCCTCGAACCCTTGCTCCCAGCACCTGCCCACATGGCCTCTGAAGTCCCATGAATGACCTGCCCCATCCGTACGGACCCTCACCCCCACCACCTGGGACCAGTGTGGGGATATTCAAAGACTGGAGGATCCCTGGCCTCTGCCCTTCTGGGGTCTTCAGTGTGATGGGGGTGACAGGCAGGCTAAGGAGGAGGGACTATGCCACCCAGGTATCTTGGCTGTCAATTTCTGTGGAAAGGCAGCAGGAGCCGGGTAGGACATAGTTAAGACAAGGGTTTGGATTCCAGCCTCATACAGGCCGTCAGGCCTCAGACAGATCTCTTAATCTCTCCGAGCCTCTGTTTCCCCACCTGGAAAATGGGGCTAGTTCTAGATCCCACCTCACAGTTTTATCGTAACATTTAGATAGACCAGGGGGTGGGTGGGATCTTTGTAAGCTGTTTAGTGCTCTGACTGCCCTGGTCACTCATCCAGCTGCTGGACATCGCTGGGAATCAACTCACAGAGATCCCTGAGGGGCTCCCCGAGTCACTTGAGTACCTGTACCTGCAGAACAACAAGATTAGCACCGTGCCCGCCAGTGCCTTCGACTCCACGCCCAACCTCAAAGGGGTCTTTCTCAGGTAGGAGGGCCCCCGGGGTCAGCCTGGCTCTAGCAGGAGAGCTCACGCTTCCGGAACAGCTCCCAGGTAGAGGTCGGTGTTCGAAGCCAGGCTCCATGGCTGATCGGCTGTGTGACCCTGGGTATGTCCCAGAGTCCCTCTCAGCCTCTGTTTCCTCAGCTCTCACGGGTGGGGACAGTCCTGGCCAGGCCTGGCGAGGTTTATAGGTTTGTAAAAGGGCTTCAAAAGCCTGAACAAGCCATGCATGTGGGCATTGTTGATGTGACTGTGGCAGGAATGGGTGCTGGAGAGAGTGGTGACTGCTGTGCCCACAGCTAGCCAGGTGGCAGGTGTTCAGGTCCTCGCTGAGCTGTGGGGGTTTAGAATAAATTTTTTTTTTTTTAAGAGAGACAGAGGGAGAGGGGAGGACAGAGGGAGAGGGAGAGAGAGAATCTTAAGCATGCTCCATGCCGAGTGTGGAGCCTGAGGTGGGGCTCGATCTCATGACCCTGAGATCCTGACCAGAGCCGAAATCAAGAATTGGACGCTTAGTCAACCAGGCCACCCAGGTGCCCCTAGAATGATTCTAGTGGGGGAGCCAACTCCCCAAGACAACAGAGTCAGGGTAGTTCTTCCCAACCTCCTACCTAACCACCCCCTCAACTCAGAGAAGGGGCAGAGTTGAGAAGGCAGAATGTGAACCTCTCCGGGATTGGTGGCCCAGCAGGCCCCAGGCTGGGTTGGGGTACAGTGTGACCTATGCCTTGGCTCCTGTGGAGGACTAAGACACAAAGAGTTGAGGGGGCCTGATATCAGAGCTCAGCCTCTGCCTCCGCTCAGCCCGAGTGCGGCCCTGGCCCAGCTTGACCCTGGCCACTCCACACCAGGCTCCAAGGTAACCCTGGGCTGGCAACCCAGGAGCCCCAGGCCTTGTGGTTAATCCCAGAGGGAGGTAGTCCCAGGCGGAGAGGAGGTGCCCATGTCTGTCACTCCCAAATCTTGGAGCATTTGCAGATGCGGGCCTGCCCTCGCTGCAGGAGAGGAGTGGCTCAGGGTCTGCCTCTCCCTCCCTCCCCTCCCAAGCTGGAGCCGCACTGAACACTGGGACTTTCAGGATGCACCTTGCTTCTCGGCACTGCCCCCTCCTCCGCCACGCACACACCCCTGTTGTGCTTACTGCACCATCTTCCTGGAGAGCTCGTCCCCTCCCAGTTTCCCTGCTACGGTGGGCGGGGGCAGGGACGCTGAGGGCCAGGCCTCTGGCGCTGACCGCACGGGGCGGCCCACACAGGTTTAACAAGCTGGCCGTGGGCTCCGTGGTGGAAAGTGCCTTCCGGAGGCTGAAGCACCTGCAGGTGTTGGACATAGAAGGCAACTTTGAGTTTGGCGACGTTTCCAAGGACCGGGGCCAGTTGGAGGAGGAAGAGGATGAGGAAGACGAGGACGAGGATGAGGAGGACGAGGAGAGGCGATAGTGACAGGGTGGACCGGATGTGACATAGGTAGGTGATCTGTGTGGGGGCGCACCGACCTCTCCTCACCAGTGCCCCGTCCCTGACCCCACTGCGGTCCCTGGGCGAGGGGGTGCCCAGGCCGTGGGAGGCCGGCACAGGCCAGGGGACTCTTCAGAGCGATGAGCGCCCCGATGGGACATGCGCAGGGGCTGGGACAGTGTAAGCAGGGAACGGATGTGGGGGGCCAGGGGAGGCTACCGCTGTGAGCCAAGCCGCGGGTGATGGGTGGGGCGGGCAGTGAGGACGTACTCAAGCAGGTGGCCTGAAGGGGGCTGGGGGGGACAAGCAGACTCCAGAGGCCAGAGTCAGCCAGCCGGGCATGAGGTGAGGGAGAAGACGAGCCCCCGGACCTCGCTCGGAATCCCGGGCGGATGATGGTACTGGGGAGCAGATTTGTTGAGGTGGTAGAAATGTTGAGTTCGACAGGTCTGGGGGTGCTCAGGCAGCAGCCCAGGGGTGGGTTGGATATGGGGGTCAGGGGCTGGAGATGGGGGTCCAGCCGTCACCAGCCTGGAAATAGTCATGAGGCCCCAGGAGGCTGGGGAGCTCGCCTGGGGAGAGTTCGAGGCCAGGGCCTGCTGCAAGGGTGCCTGCAGAAGGGGCTGGAGGGAAGCAGCGAGGGAGGGAGGTAGAAAAACCCCAGGCAGCCAAGGACGGAGGGAGATTAAGCACATGTACAACACAAGCACCCCATGTGTGCACGTGGTGCACCAACACCCACGTACCCATGCTCACGTGTGTGTCTCAACACGCATGCACGCACACAGAGCACACACTTGCAGAATGCAGGGTGCACACAGACACACAGGCATGTGCTCCACAGACTGTTCACAGGTACGGAACAGGCACGTGCATGTGACTGCACACTGCGTCCCCACGCACAAGACCCTTAGAGAGAGAGCAGCCATGTCAGTGCTGCTGAGAGGCAGGGGGAGGGAGCCCCATCAAGGACCCACCAGATTTGTTCACAAGGAGCTCAGCCATGACCTTGTGGGGGAGTGACCTCCAGGGCAGTGGGGGTGGAGAAAGGAGAAAGAAGCGGCAAGGGGAGGACCCATAGAACGTCCACACCTCTATCAAGAAATTCGGCTGTGAAGGGATGAGAGGAGAGGGTGGCAGAGCGAAGGGGGTGTAAAGCTCAGGGGGGGCTCCGTTTACCTTTGCCCTTTGCAGAAACAGAGCCGGTTGGAGTGCTGTTGGGGAGGGGCTGGCCTGGATGAGGGGGTTAAAGATGCGAGAGAGGAGAGCAGGGTGAAGCTAGCCCCGTGGAGACAGTAGGAGGGACTGGCTTTGGCAGGAGGGCCAGTGCTTCCATGGGGGCAGGAGGGAGGAGGAGTGAGTGGCTGCAGTCACACACGGGTTAGTGGCTTGGTGGCTGGACGTGAAGTCACATCAGCCCAATGCCTTCAGCCTTCTGTTTTCTCCATGCAGCAGGAGCTGCTCAGCTGACCGGGGTGGGTGTGGAGAAGGTGGACCATTGGATCCATCGTGGCAGGGTTTTTGGCCAGGTGTGTGGGATGGAAGGGTAAGGAACAAGGATGTTGAGGGTGTTGGCAAGAGAATGGCTGCAGACCTGGATCCCGGGGGTCAGTCTGGGAAGAGAAGGAGGTGTAGACAGGAGGGTGGGTGGGCAGGGCCTCTAGAGAGGGACGATGGAGAGTGGGCATGGTGCGGTGAGTAGCCGGGAGGAGAGCCATGGTCAGAATGAGCTGAGCTGGGGGAGTCACAGAGTCAGGCTGCGGCCCTGGGAAGGGGTCCCAGGGCCACTGTTAGGGCACTGCATTAAAGTAGGGCTTGGGTCAGAGAGGAGAGTGGTGGTGAGGGCCCAATGGGTGGATGACGGAGGGAGGTGGGGCTGACAGAAGGATGTGCACGGGGTCATAATCCTAGCTCGGAGAACAGGCCCAGACACCGGGCTTGGGGCTCCCCTTCCTCTGCTGCCGGGGCCCGTGGGGAGAAGGTGGAGACCTCCTCTCTAGGCATTGTCCTCAGGCAGAGCCGGGGTCAGGGATGGGGTGAACAGCTGCTCAGTGAGGATGCTCTGGCCTTCCTGAGGGGGCTATGGAGTCCTGGGATGGGAGAGAATCTACCCCCTCTGGAGGCCATTGGCCTCAGGCAGGTCTGTTGAGTGGGGTGGTCGGGGGGACGCCTGGGAGGGGCCCCAAGGCCCTCTAGTCTACACCAGGCCTGGCCACATCAGCGAGAACGCTGCCCAGTGGGTGGTCTGCTGGCTCTGGCCCCCAGGGGCAACTCCCCCTCTTGCCTGCAGTGGCCTGGCCCTCCCAGAGTCCCCTCAGGGGGCCCCCTAGCTCGAGTCCACCTCCCCAAAGCCGGCAGGTCTGCCCCTGACTCTTCCACGTGTTCTGCAGGACAACGGACCGCCAGACCCCCTTCTGCAGCACGTACCGTGCCCTGTGAGCCCCGGTCCGCCATGCTCACAGATGCCCCAGTGCCGCCCCCAGCAGCCCCACTGCCCGCCGCCGCCACGCAGGCTGAGCGCACAGTCTCCAGCCCCACCCGCTCCTGCAGCGCCCTCAGCCACTCGTGCGCAGGTACCACGACGCGTCCACGCCCTGCCGGCTGCACGGCGCCCACCGAACGGTGCCACGCCCGCCCAGGCCCTCCGGCGCCATCAAGCCCCTGGACTCATGCAGACTCAGGGAAGGGCGCCTGCTCCCTTCACCACAGACCCACATGTACACCCAGCCACCCACCCACACACACGAGTCACATGCAAGCAGCCTTCTGTGGCCTCTGCCCCCAACATATCTTGCCCTAGCCAGAACTGGCCAGAACAGCTTGCCATCTGCTCAGCTGTCTGTCCGTCCATCCACTGGAGAAGACAGAATTATCTTGGTGCTCTCTGTGGCCAGGGGCCCACCACCCTCCGGAATTCACAAAAGCTGACTTTTGTTCCTCTTCCTCCCGTTGGGACTGCTGCCCTGGTCTGCCTTCCCTGGCCCCAGCTGCTGGGCCGTCACCCCCTGCCATGCCCTGGCCGGCCACAGGTGCGTCTTTGATGGAGATCCCACTGAGGCCAGAGGGAAAGTCTCCTGGGGCGGCTGGGTCCCTGGGCAGGAGTGAGGTGGAGGGGCAGGGCCGAGCAAGGAGGAAGGGCCCAGATGCCCTGATGACATACCTTTTTTATTCTTTGGGCCTGTGGGGAGTTCTGGGTGCCTTTGGACTTTGAATTCTTTTTAAGAAAAAAGATAAAAAACAAAAACACCTCAAAGCTGATTTTTCTTGTTACAGAAAAACTAATATAAAAGCATTACCCCTTTCTGGCAGCGCGTGGCCGTGTCTATGTGTGCTTCCTGCCAGGCGCTGGGCTGGTGCCCGGCTGGGGGTGGGCAGGACACAGGCACCTCAGGGCCTGTCCAGACCCGCATGAGTCAGTGCAGAGTTCAGTCGTTGGGCCCACAAGTCATCTCACAGGCAGAGGTCCAGAGTTGTGGGGTTTAGTCACAGGTAAGGAGGCCTGAAGCCTGTGTGGCCCATCTGCTTGGTGGGGGTTGGCAGGTCTGGCCAAGACCACCATACGGGGCTTGTGAGCTCACTCTGCACTTCCAGAGGCTGAGCATCTGAGCAAAGGACCTCTTGGCTTTGGGCTACTCAGGCTCACCTGGAGGACCACCTGCACACTGAGCAGGCATCACTGACGGGGTGTCCCCAGGATGGCTGGGATGGGAAAGAGCCTGGAGGCAGGCCCGGGAGCTAGAGCACAGTCTCCTTGGGGGCCCAGGTCTTTGCAGGCCCACCCAGGGAAGCAGTGAGGGACATGCCCCCAGCGGGGCCAGAGCTGGAACCAGGAGGGGGAGCACCTGGCTCAGAGCAAAGAAACTCTGAGGAGCAGAGCCGCCCCACAGTGGATGAGCTGCCCGGGAAGTAGTGCCCTCCTGCTCCTGGAGGCAGGTAAGCATGCTGCTGTCGAGCCCAGTGACAAGCACACTCCTGCCATGGGGTGGGCCAGGCTCCATTGCTCAAAGGGCCTTAGAGAAGTGACATGGGGAAAGGGTGTTTAAGCCCGTCCACACCATTGTGGGAATGACTGATGGCTTGACCTCTGATTTCTCTTTGGTGATTAGGCCTTAATGGAGGAAGGATGTCCCCATGGTAGACCCTCCAGCCCCTGGCCCTGCAGTGGAATGGGGATCCTAGGGTCAGGGCCCTTCATGGACTCCTCAGACTACGGCCCTGGGAGGAGGAGAGGAAGTAGTTCAGGACTGGGGGCTGGGGGCAAGCGCCCTCCTCAGTCTCTGAGTGACTTTGGGATGCCCATCCCCTCCCCCTGCTTCAGTATCTGCCAGGGGCTCCTCTGTGCAAGACCCCAGAGCTGTATCTTCTCCCCAGAGCACCTTCAGAACAGGCCAGGGCTCTTCCGTGTCCCCCGTGAGCCTCTTGGAGGCCTCCTGGGGCTGAGGAGAATGAGGGAGAGAGTCTGGAAATGTCTTTGGGCACATCCCCTCCTGAAAGCAAAGCATTCACCAAAGGGAGCCAGACTATTTGAGGAAATTTGTCTCTCTTGTGGGGACTGTTCTCCGTGGTCTGTCCACACTGTGGCTGTGGAGCCAGGGTCCCAGGCAAGCCATGTGCCTCCTGCATATGACAGCTCAGACAGGCCTGGCTTCATTCCAGCCCCCAGGACAGGCTCGTTTGCTCTCTGGCTGCCCAGGCAGGCCTGTCCACCCACTACCAGGCCAGCTAGACCCTTCTATCCTCTGGCTGCAGGGACAGGCCTGACCATACGCTGGCCGCCCCATCAGGCCAGTCGGCATGGCGACAGCCTATATTAGCCTAACAAAGAAATGCTGGCCAGGATAAGGTCGCTACACCCACAAGAACTGAAAAACAAAATACCTTTATTTAGTTATAATGAATTTGCAAACACAGCGAGGAACAGAAAATCTAACGCCGCTTCATCACACAGGCTTGTGGAAAGGGCTGACCCCAGGGCTCCAGGGGCAGCTTGACCAAAGCATCCCGGGCCAGCCTGCCTCCCCAGTCCTGGCTGGCCCACCTATCCTGTGGGGGGCTGGCCCAGATACGGCTCTTCTGAAGACATCCCCTCCCCACTTCAGCTGAGCTTCGGGAGAGACAACAGGTGGGATGGGCTGTGGCACGTGGCAGGCAGTGGGCCTTGGCCTTGGGCTGGGCCGTCCTTGGGGAGAGCTGTTTGTCTGAGGCCACGTGTTAAGGGCAGGGAGGGGGACGTGCCTGGGAGGGACACAGCTGGGGCAGAACCAGGCTGTTGTTATGTCTTCATAAACTGAAGGCAGTGGCGACTACTGAGCTCCCAGAGCGGGGCAGAGACTTCGCATCTGGCCCTGCAGGCCCCCGTCCTCCGGGAAGGAGTGGCCAAGGCTTAGAGTCCTGGCCCTGATGCTATTTGCTCTGAGACCTGGGACGAGTGTTTTCAGGTCATAGGGCCCCAACTGTGTGATCCAGAAAGTGGGACCAGATAGCCCCTGCCTGCCGCCATCACAGTAGACATGTCACAGCTGGGGTCTGGGCCATGCCGGCTCTTCATTCTCCAGCTGAGGCTCCCACCTGCAGTTTTGCCCTTTCTGAGCCTCCGCTGTCTGACAAGTGGGGCTAATTCTGTCCTCTCGAGGGTGGGAAGAGTGTGTGAGCCTGGCTCCCGTCAGCTGCTCAGAAAAGTAGGTGTGTTGAGATCCTGCCCTTGGCCCCTAACCCTGGAGGCCTCCCCCGGCCCCTGCAGCCCCACAGGCTCAGACGTTGGTCTCAAGCTCACTAATCTCAATGGTGCAGTGGTCCAGACAGGTGGTAGCCGACTCCTCGTCCTGCTCCACCTGGACAGGGATGTGGTGGGGACAGGCAGGGCCCAGGGTCAGCTCGGAGGCCTCAGCCACGCTCTTCACACAGCCATTCTGCTGGGTTGCCACGATCTCCTGGAGGCTCACCGGCTTGGTCTCATAGGGCGGCAGTTTCTGGGGAGGGGAAACGGCCTTGGTAGCAGCAGGAGGGAGTGAAGTTAGACACTGGGGTGGACGGAATGAGCAAACCATGTGATTGGTTTTCCTACAGATGTGCTGTGGAACCTTGAGAGGTCACCCAGTTCTCTGGGCTCCAGTTCCACTCTGTCCTGCTTCCTTCTGAGGCTTCCTTCTGAGGGACCACACAGTCCAGCGAGGGAGGTGGTGGTTCCCCTGCCTGTCCTCCCCATGGAGTGGGCTAGCCTGCTATACAGAGTTACTGCAGGAGCACTGAGAACCACGAAGCTCTGTGCAGGTGTACATATATTTGTGTTGTTGTCAGCAGGACAAATACCACCTCCACACCAGGGTCCAGGCTCCCTGAGGGCAGGGCTCCCTCTTCCTTTGCTCCCCACTGCTCCTCCCATGATCCTCCGCCACGGTGAGGGCTCAGCAAGCAGCTGTTAGAGGACTCGGTCACCCCTATGCAGAGGAGAGGGAGGCCAGAGGCCGGGAGGGCTGGGCAGAAGGCTGCCCGGGGCGCCCCTGCCTCCCGCCCCAGCTGGGGCCATAGCGGGGAGGTCCTGCTCTCACCTCAGTGCCTGTGTCCTGAGCAAAGTCCTTCCGGCAGATGTGAGCCATGATCCCCGCCGCCAGCGCATCTCCCAGCACGTTAATCATGGTGCGGAAGCGGTCCCTGGTGAGCCAAAGTGGGCAGTGAGCAGAGGGTACTTTTTTTCCATAGGAGGAGCTGGTGGAGGGCGGCGCTCACGCCAGCAGCACCGGTGGCTGGCTGGCAGTCCAGAGCCTGCAGCAAGGTGCCTTTCTGGTCCTCTTGAACCTACTAGTCTCCCCATGGGCCGTGCCCGAGCAGGCTGACCCATGGCTGGCTTCATGGGCATGTGACTGTGCCCGTGCTTAGAAGGGCCTGGGTTGGGTCTAATGCTCGGCTCCCACCCTCTGAAAGTTCCTTTCCTTATTGAATAGGGGTAGGCACATTTTCACTTTTGAACACTGGGCCCCACAAGCTATGCAGCCGGGCTGGTGTCCGTGAGCAAGGCACCCCCACTGGGCCACATCACGCCCATTCCCCGGCCCACCCTCATGGCCTGCTGCCCGAGGGATGGGGCAGGCGGGGGGCGAACCCCACTCACAGAGCCCAGTCGACAGCGATGATCAGGGTGATGTCGTCAGTGGGCAGTCCCACGGAGGTAAGCACGATGACCATGGTGACGAGCCCGGCCTGGGGGATGCCAGCTGCCCCAATGCTGGCCGCAGTGGCCGTGATGCTGCGGGGGAGAGGGGGGAGGAAGAGGGAGAGGGAGAGGAGGAGCGGGAGGGGCTGGCCTCACTGCTGGGGCCCTGGTCCCAAGAAAGAAGCCAGAATACCGGGGCCTCTGGGAACAGCCATGTGGGGCAGGGGTTGTTAGGAAAGCCACAGCGGGAAGTTCTTGCGGTGGGGGGCACGGGGGCGTGGCCCTGCTCAAGGTTCTCTGGCCCCATGGCCTCTATCCAGGGCCTCAGCAGAACCTCCTGAGGAGTTTGTGGAGAAGCCTGTGCCTGGAGCCACTGCCCCTGTAGGGGTCCAGGAAGCTGACCAGAGAGTGGGGTCAGCCAGCACATAGCTTTGCCCAGCCTCCCTCTGGGGCCTGGTTCCCAGGGCCAGACTTGTGCCCTCGGGCTGACGCAAGGCCTTCCCCACTGCCTCTGCCCCCACCCCGGCACTCTTCCCTTAGTTCCACCTCCCAGTCCCTCCTGCGAGGGACTCAGGAGCCTCATCCCGTCCCTGGCCTCTGTTTGCCCTGTGCCTGCCTGCAGCCCCCTCCCTGCCCTGTGTGTCCAGACTGCAGGACTGCCTCTGGGCCTCAGCTTCCCAGCCTGCTCAGAGCTCCCCCTGTGCAGGGTGCCGCTGGGGAAGGAGCCCTGAGTCACAGACGCCAGGTCACGTTCCAGCCGCAGCACTGACTTGCCGTGTGACCTGGAACAAACCTCTTCCCCCCTTGGCACCTCAGAGACCCCTTCAGATCTGGGAGCTCAAGGATCCTGAAGGCCCTTCCAGTGCCCTCCTCTCCCCCCACCCGTCCACACTGGGGATGGGTGTCAGGTGTGTACCTGATGGTGATGATCTGGCCGAAGTCCAGCTCATAGTTGTTGACCTGGGCAATGAAGATGGCGGCCACAGCCTCGTAGAGTGCGGTGCCGTCCATGTTGATGGTGGCACCCACAGGCAGCACAAAGCGGGCAATGCGCCGGTCAATGTGGTTGTTCTCCAGCAGGCACTTGAAGGTGATGGGCAGTGTGGCTGAGCTGTGGGCAGAGGGCCCAGTGTCTGCCTTCCACCCTCTTCCGGGGGTCTCTGGGCCACCTGCCTGCCAGGAACAGGAGTCTTGCCCCTGCCCCCGGCAGCCTACCCATCACCGGGGATAGGAGGCTGAAGGAGCTTTGCAGTGGTCCCAAGTGGCATCCTTGGGTAGTGTGTGATCAGTGGCCCAGCCAGGCCCACCCAGGCCTAGCGCCTGAGAGACCCCCACCGACCACACAGGTTGGGAAAGGAGTTGCCACCAGCAGAGCACCTACTATGTGCCAGGCTTGTGTTTTGCACACACTCATCTGGTCCTCTTGGCTTCCTGTCAGGGAGGGGTTTTGAGGCTGTTTCACAGATGAAGAAACAGAAGCCCAAAGGCCACGAGGGGCTGACCCAGAGTCACAGCGCTGTGCCACGCTTAGATGAAGTGGCCACTTGCTGGATTTCGATTCCAGCCTCCCACTAGCCAAGTGGCTCTGGCAGCTTCCTCAACCTGTGTGTGCCTTAGTCTCCCTGTCCCACGCGATACCTAGATTAGAGCGCTGTTAGGGTGGCTCAATGAGAAAGCACTTCGAACAGCCTCCAGCACTTTGCAAGCATGCAGGCAGCAGAGGCCACTAGGATTGCTGTTCCCGAGTTTGTGACTAGAGCTCCTAGTGGCCGTGCTGAGACGAACACTCAGGTTGGGGTGGCCCCAGGGCCCTTCCTCTGCCACAGGCCACTGCCTGGGGCCCACGTCCATTTCCCAGTGCGCTGGGCCCCAGGCTGTGGCTCCTGCCAAGCAGGAGGTGGCCCAGGGCTGCTGGCTGCAGCAGGGCTTGGCCTGTGGCCTGGGGCTGGCAGCCGCTTGGGACTTTGTCTTTCCTTTCCACCTTCTGGCCCTGCCCTGCCTGGAGGGTCCTGGATAAGGCTTCTGGGGCTTCTCCCTGGGGCTCTGCTCCTCCTCAGTTCTTCCTGAGATGCTTCGGCGGCCATGGGTTGGGTCATGTGGCTGCCGAGGAAGGAGCTCTGTGGTGGCCTTTGTTCCCATTGAACAGACTGGAAAGGTGAGGCCCAGAGAAGAGAAGGCAATAAGGACTGAAAGGAAGAGCTAGGCTTTGGCTCCAGAGAGACACGGGCCTGAGCTCATATGGAGCTCGGACATTTGCTGTGGGGAGAACCAGCCTTCACAGAGTATAGAGCACTTTCTCCCCCTTCACAGACAGCCGGGTTTGGATGACTCCCAGCCCCTGGGCTCCACTGTGGGCGGGGACCCTGGGGAGCAGGGGCCATCTCATCTAGCCCAGACCAGCCTTCTTAGCCCGTGGTGGGTTATCTCCACTCATTCCCACGGCAACCCTCCAAGGCAGGGGGTACCATAAGCCCCAGTCTCTGTGTGAGGGAATGGATGCCCAGGGAGCTCAAGTGACTTGCCCACAGGCACACAGTCAGCGGGTGATGGAACTGTGATTCAAATCCCCACTGGCTAGCGACACTGTCCAGGTTGTGACAGGGCATCCAGCCAGGATGTCCCCATGGCCGTGGATGGGCCAAGTCCCTAAACAACACAGGCCCAACTCCAACAGCAGCACCGTGTGCAGCAAGGGGCGACAACAATTGTAGATTCATCCCTCGTCAGCTGTTCCGACCCCAGGTGTGCGGAAGCCACCCCACGTGGACTGAGTGGGCCTTAGAGACACGTGTAGTAGGGGAGGGGAAGACTTTAAGAGGCAATAAGGGCTTTCTGCCATTCGGCGGGCAGGTGGGACCTCAAGCAATCTGTTTAAAGACTCGGTCTCATTACCATAGGTACCCCCAAGTTTGTGAAGTGGGCCATACTGACACTTCGCGTGGTTCCATGGCTATGGACGTGTGATGGCTGGGCAGATGAACAGAGTTCTGCCACCGCCGTCCCCCCACCCTGCCCATTCCCTGGGGCTACCTGGAGGAGGTGGCCAGTGCAATGAGCAGGGCCTGGAGGACACCGCGGATGAAGACAATGGGGTTCTTTTTGGTAATGAAGAAGTAGAGCAGGGGCAGGATGAAGAGGCCATGGACCACCAGCCCACACACCACGGTGACTGCATAGAAGCCCAGCTTCTTTCTGACAGCTGTGGGGTCGTCCATCTCCAAGATCTTGCCGGCGATGAGGAACACGATGCCGAAGGGGAAGTACCTGGGGGCAGGGTGGGGGCAGGCAGCCAGCTCAGGGCCCAGCAGGCAAGGGTCCCAGGCGGCTGCCTGGCCCGGGGGCCCCCCAAGCCTCCCGGGGCCCCCATGAGGACCAAATGAGACTGTGTACCCACGTGCCCAGCACATGGCGTCATTCGTACCCTGACCCTCAACCAGTCCAGCCCTGCACAACTTCTGGCCTCTGTGCCTTCCTGTCTAGCCCTTTGAGGAGTGCCTTGCCCTCAGCAGGCCCTCGTTTCAACCCAGCAATGCCACGAATTTCATGCGTGACCTTAGGCAGGCCTCTGCATTTCCCCATCTGAATGGTTGGACTAGAAGATTCCTAAGGCCTGAGCTCTGAACCCAGAGTGGCAGCTGGTTCTTGCTTCCAGTGTTCTCCTTCTCTAAAAGCTGAGCTGAAGAGATTCCATATGATGGGAAAACTGGGCCAGGAGAGCAGGGCCACAGTTTGCTTGGAACTTTCCTCCAATGGGCCTGACCAGGCCAGAAAGGGCTGGAAGGAGGCCTGGTCAGGGCTGACGGGGGTGGGGCGGATGGGGGTGGAATCTGAGGGAAAATGTACTGGGTCTGGAGGCCCCAGACCAGGCCTGAGCTGCTAGGAAAGCAGAGGAAGGGTCCGTGGGTGTCCCTCCATGGGCACAGGGCAGGGCTGGAAGGGGGCGGGGTGAAGGCAGAAGAGGGCGCTCCTGCCCCCGTGAGGCTTACCACACAGCCACCGCCACAATCTTCATGACGGACTCATTGAGGCACTGGCAAAAGCTGACTAGAGGGGTTCCACTGTCACCCATACGGCCCAGCATGATGCCTGCAGGAGCAGGGACACACAAGCTTATCATGGATGCCACAGACTGAGATGCAGGGACACACGATGTCATCACATGCCGGCACATGCTGGTGGCAAAGCGAGGACAGGGCCACACAAGCATGGAGTCCATGGGCCTTGGCGGACTTCCCAGCAGCCTTTGACGCACCAGTGCTTCTCCCCACCCTCTCCCTTCCTTCTCCTTGGTCTCCACCACCGGACCAGGGATCCCCTCTCATCCTCTCTCTTCCATAAAAATGCTCCCTGCCAAACACCTTCCACCGGCTTCCTGAGCCCTCAGACCATCACCAAGTGCCCCACTACTTCAGGCTCCAGTCCATTTGACCCGTCTACACCTCCCACCTCCATCTGGCCCTGCTTTTTACCTCCTCACTATGCTCTGGCATCACTGGCCTTCCCTACGTTTCTAAAATACATCAGGTTTCTCACTGCCGCAGGGCTTTTGCCCACGTAGGACCTGGTGCCTAAAACGCTGGCCACCCAGCTCTGTACATGGCCTGGGGACCTGTCCCCAGTCCCCTCAGCACACTTCCCATTTGTTCTTCTCTGTCTCATCTCTTTCTGATCTCTTTAGATCCCTTTTTACAGCTTGTAACTATTATTTTCCAGTTGTCTGTTGTTCTTTCCCGTCTCCTCCAGCAGCAGGTCAGTTCTGGGAGGGTGACAACAGTATTACCTTTGGTGGCATATTGTAGGTGCTCAGCGATAAGCACCCAATGACTGAAGGACTGAAGGAACAAAGGGACGAATCATAAAGTCTTTCCTAGAGCCCTTGTTATTCCTTTACCATCAGGAGCACGGTCAGGCCACTCCTGAAACAGTGAGAAGGGATAGCAGTCCCTTCTGGTGACACAAAAATGGAGAGCAAAGCACTCTGTGGCTTCTCTTGGAAATCTTACTGGCAGTGTGCTTGGAGGGGCTCACTGCCTGGCTCAGCCAGGGAGAAGGAAGGCTGGGATTTGAACCCTGGCCTACGTGACTCCAGAGAGAGGCCCTTTCCCTGCCCCAGAAGCCCTGCGCCCATGCCATCCACAGAAGAGCTACCACATGGTGATGGGATGACATGGGGGCCCTGCTGCTGTGGGTAGGAGAGGTCCAAGTTGGAGGTGACACAGCCTAGTCCTGCCCATCTAGCCTGTGGAAGGCTGGCTGAACTCAGACCCTGGTCCCCTGCCGGCTCTGTCCATCCTCAGGCTCTTCCTGCCTGAATCAACCTCCACTTAGATTTCCCTGGAGGAACCTAGGGGCTCTGGCTGGCTGGGTGCTAGTGCTCACGGGGCCCAGGGTGTGGCAGGAGGCCTTTTGCAATAGTCAAGGCCAATGAGGCCTAGCATCAGCCACATCCCAATACCAGGGAGGAGCTGGGAGAGGAGGCTGTGTGGAGGGGACCAAAAAAAACCCCATTTGGAGCAGCTGTGCAAGTGTGCTTGCTCACACTCAGATGTGGGCACACACAGATGCAGGCACACCCTGAGGGGGGCCCACACAGATGCACGCATGGGCCCAGGCATGCACTGGCGTGAACACACACACACACACACACACACACACACACACACACACCACACAGATCTACATGCACACTTGGGCACATGCACAAACATAGATGCACTAACACAGGGACAGTACACACGTCCAGTCAACACTTAGAGAACTCCAAGTCTGAGGGTCCTGGGTTTTCCTTCATTCTGCCAGCAGGTGTCCTGTTGCCTCTAAGAGAGGGGGCTGGGGAGGACTGTCCACTGGGGACTGATGACCAGATGCACTGTGAGCACTTCCAAGCACCATCCTGTCACACACTCGGGTCCCTGAGGCCCTGGCCCCTCTGTGTGCCTGACCTTTGGGCCAAGATGATAAGAACTTCCTTATCCCCCATGGCCCATCCATTCATCCAGCCACCCACCCATCTCTCCAACAGATTTTCCTGCATGCCCGCTCTCGCCAGTCCCTGCGGTGGGCTGTGGGGATGAATGGGGAACAAGCCAGGCCCATCTCTGCCTGCATGGAGCTCACGCCCGCTTCTGTGCGACTTCAACAGAAACAAATAGCTGACTGCAGCAGGTCAAACGTTTAAGGAGGAACATGGGGCACCTGACCAGTCTGGGGAGTTGGAAAGACTCCCCTGAGGACACGATGCTAACGTAGACTTCCACCCCCGGGCAAGGATGGGAACGCTGCAGGGGAGAGAGGAAGGGACAGGAGCAGCCGGGCGGCCGGAAGTGGGACAGTCCTTGGGGAGGCGCCTTCCGCGAACCGGAAACCGGAAACCGAGCGGCAGCATGGCGGGCGCGGGGGAGCTGGGAAGCGGGCTGGGCCAGATGGCGCAGAGTTCCGCGGGGCCTGGGCCCCCTTGCCGAACGCACTGGCGAGCCCCTGGAGGCTTTTTGCAGGACTTTGCGAGCCAGTGAGGAGGCCGCACCAGGACAGGGACCCTTCAGGAGGCTCTTGCAGAAACGCGGTGAGAGATGATGGTGGCCCTGAACCACAGTGGTGGCAGAGGGTACGGCGGGTTCGGAGAGAGGTTTCAGGGGTAGACCTGCCAGAATTGGATGGGGGCTACGGCAGAGGCGAGGCAGAAAATGGTGCCCTGATAGCCTGCGTCAGCAACCAGGGGGACCGTGAGAAAGCCTTGTAGAGAAGTCAGGGAGGTAGGAGAGGCCCTCCTAGGCCCTTAGCCCAGGGTGAAGAGGGAGGTTGATGCCAATTTTAGGATAAGACTCACCATGACCTCTGACGTGGTCTAGAAGGACAAGATGGGGATTGACAAACTAGATTGTTCTGGATGGCTTGTTCCCAAGAAGGCAAAAGGAGAAGGGTTTTTTTGGTGCGTGCGTGTGTGTGTGTGTGTGTGTGCGTGTGTGTGTGTGTGTGTGTGTGTTGGTGGCAAGGGCACTGCTGGCAGAGGCAGACCCAAAGGTTTTGTGGGATCTGAAACTTATACAGTTTGGGGCCCTCTCTAAGGAAAAGAATACTGTTTTGTGTGTGTGTGTGCGTGTGTGGTAAAAAGGTACAGAAAGGCCTTTGCAAGTTAAGCTTCGCTGACTTCGTGGTAATAGCCTATGGTTGGAGGTCTTGGCACCTCCCGGAGAAGAGTAGCAAAGGGGAGGGTGTGGTCAGGGAGGCCAACTGTGGGCCCTGAGAAATGACCGACATGTCTGAGGAGGCAGTTGGCCAGTGAGAAGCCCCTGTGGGAGATGGAGGGGAGAAATAAGGGCTTTAGAGAGATGGCGATGGCTGAGAGAGTTTTAGATTTTTCCTGTTCTTTACTGTAACCTCCCCTCACCCTGCCCCAGGATCCCCAGACCTCAGTAAAATGGAACAGGCTGCTGGGAGGGGGCGCAAGGGATGATCATCTTTAAGGGAGAGCTGACACCCCTGGAGGCAGACTACCACCCAGGGATGGAGAATTCCAAGTGAGGAACGCGACTCCAGCAGGGGGAGGGTGGGAGACACCCCTCAGTAATGGAACGGGAACTTGAGCCATTCCACTGGATAGGAGAGAAAGGAACCACCTGGAAGATGGGAGACTCCAGGTTATTCACATTAGTGAGTATAGGTGGCAGCGAAGGATGGACGCAGAAGGGCCTGGCTCCAGACCACTGCCGGGGTGGGGAGGGCCGCACATACCCATAGTGGCAGAGAAGATGACGATGCCCAGCACGTTCATGCCATCGATGGTGTCCGGCTCTGACTTGTAAACAACCTCAGGTGCCGGGGTCAGGTCCAGGGCGAAGTTCTGGACACGAGAGCCATTCTCTTCCTGGACCCCATAGATGAGGATCTGCTGAGAAGGGGCCTCCTCCGATGCCATCTTGGGGGATTTGATAATGGGGGTGGTCTTGGTGCGGTACTAGTGGACAACACCCCAACCAGGAAGGAGTCAGGGCCAGATACTGTTCTTAATATCATCATCAACAACAATAACATCTTGGAGGCACATTTGTACGCAGTCAAGAACTATTTGATTGACAATAACCCTGTGAGGTAGTCACGAGTATTACCAAGATTTTACCAAAAAGAAAATTGAGAGTCCTTCGTCCATGGACACACTCCCCAGCCATGTGTCTCCCCAAGCCTTCCTCCCTCTTCTTCTTTCGCTACAACATTCCACCCATCTGGGTTCCTCTCTCCCCATGTTCTCTTCTACCCAGATAATTTTCCATTCACCCATCTATCCCTCCCAAGCATCCGTTTTCCATCCATCTAATAGCCAGCCAGCCCTGCCTGCCACTGATGGAAACCTGCACCTTCTCTTTGGAAAGCTCAGCTTGTCCCAAGCCTTCTTGAAGAGTAGAAGATCCAGCTGGGAGGAGCTGAGCCTCCAAGCCTCTTCCTTTCCTCCTCTGCCCCAGGGCATCCCTGGGTCTTTCCCTCTCACTCCTTGGGCACTAGGAACCCAAACAAGGGAGCCTTCTATCCTCCCAACACCACAGTGTCAATGAGGTAGGCCTTCTGGGGGCGCAGGGTGGGGGAACCACTCAGGAAATATATGGGCCCTGAAGTTTGTGTGCTTCAGTTTCTTCATCTGTAAAATGGGGGTCACAATCGTATCTAGCTCATTAGATTAAATGAGACAACATACGTGAAGTGTATGCAACAGCGCCTGGCATGTGGCGTGCCTTATGTGGCCATTACCGCTGTTATGCCACCACCACCATCATCACCATTCCAACATTGAACATGCTGTGGTGGATGCCAGGGACACAAAGATGAACCAGACATGAATTCTGCCCTGAGAGCTTTGGGGAAGGAGCGACCTACTTTGCCTCAGGGAGTCAGACAGCTTCACAAAGAAGGGGACATTTGAGCTGGGTCTTGAAGGGTGGGTAGGAGTTTGCCAAAAGAGAAAAAGCATTCCAGGTGGGCATGAGGTAGAGCAACATTCAGTGTTTCTCTCTAATGCCTTCAATAATTCCCCATCACTGCTAGAGTAAAATCAGAACTCCTTCCCTAGCATTCAGGGCCTGTCACTCTCTGGCTCATTTCATAGATGAAGGCCCAGGAGATTAGGAAAGATACAGTGATTAGCTCAAGGTTTCACAGCTCCTTATTTTGGAGCCTTCTCTCAACCCTCAACCTCCTCCCTGTGTCCTCACTCCCAACGCAGGGCCCAGCACAGGCAAGGGGGTCAGGAAATGCCTGCTCAATTGTCAACCAACCAGCTGACATTTTACGAGGGGAAAAGAATTAGAAATTATTAGAAGGGCAGACAAAAATTGGCACACAAGGATATTTACCATCATTTTTTTCCAAAAAAGGAAAAACTTTGAAAACAACCTTGAGGCCACCGGAAGGAGGGATGGCCCCACCAAGGCTCTTATAGCCCCACAAATGTATTTTAAAGAAACACTTAATAACCAGGGCAAATGCTCAGGCTATAAAGAGTGTGGGGAAAAAGCAAGACACACACTGTCTATGTACTATTATCCTAATTTCGTTTTTCCAAAACATATTTATGCAGAGAAAAAAGACTAGAAGTGTCCCAACCAGTACCACTGTTGCTCGGTCGGTCCTAGAACAAGAGATAATTTTTATTTTCTGCCTTGTACTTTGAGTATTTTCCTAATATTTTACACTGAGCATGATTAGTATTCTTGCTCTGGTGAAAAGGGGATATTTTATTTTATTTTATTTCTTAAAGATTTTTATTTATTTATTTGAGAGAGAGAGAGAGAGCACAAGTGGGGGAAGAGGCAGAGGAAGAGGGGAAAGCAGGCTTCCTGATAAGCAGGGAGCCCGATGCGGGGCTCGATCCAAGGACGCTGGGATCATGACCTGAGCCGAAGGCAGCAGTTTAACTGACTGAGTCACCCAGGTGCCCCCAAAAAGGGTTGTTTTAAAAAGAAAAAGAAAACAGGCTTAGATGCCAGATAGGCCTGGGTTTCTCAATCAGTACTGTCGTTTACTAGCTGCATAACCTTGAGCAGGTCCTTTAATCCTTCTGAGCCTCCAGCCTCCGTTTCCTCATTGGGGACAGGGGGCTGTCCCACTGAGCACAGGCTTACTGTGAGGACCCAGTGATTCAGGGTGTATGAGCATGGGGGTGAACCTAGAGCATGGGGGCTTCCCCCCACCCTGTCAGTTATCTTCCTGAGAAGCTGGAACCCTGGGTAGGGGTGTGGCCAGGGGAGGCTGTAAGGATCTCAGTCTCCCCACCTCCCCTCCTCTCCAGCATCTGGCCCCAGAAGACAGGAAGAGTTACTGGGTAACCCTGAAACCCCCCAGCCTGGCCCAGGATGGCCCTGCCTGCCCTGCTCCTTTGCCCCGGGATCCACTCACCTGTTTGAAGGTGGCTTCCACCAGGTTGGCTGGGAACATGTTCCTGGGAAGAGAGTCAGTTACCGAAGAATTCAGAGCCCAGGACAGGAGGGCCCATGGGGTCATCTGAACGCCTCCCTTGGCAGTCAAGGCCTTCCATGACCCAGCCCACCCCGCTCTGTGGCCTTACCTCTTCCTACCACCAAGCATCCCTAACGCCTGCCCCACCTCCCAATCCCCAGTACTCAAAACTCCAACACTAACTGTGTATGGTTCCCTAAAGACACTGCATACTTCAGCACCCAGGCCTTGGTCCACACTGTTCCTTCTGCGTACAGTGTCCTTCCTGCTTCTCTGGCTAGCTCCTACTCCAGCCAATCAGAGGCCCTGGCTTCTCTGCTCGCCAGCTCTGTGGGCCTTTCCTGGGGGGTCACCCATGCTCCAGAGTGCTGCAGTGTGGCCCCGGCTCACTGGTCTGCCTCCCCCACAGCCTGGCCTCCTGGAAAACTCAATGTTTCTTGTCTTATCTGTGGTGCCCAACAAGAACCTGGCACATAAATGAGACCATAATTCCTATTAACATTATTTTCATAAGGTAAGGGAGGAGAGGTCTTGTCCTACCGGATATGAACATGCACTATAAAGATAGAATTTAAGGTAAAATATTGACACAGCTGTCAACAGAAAAATCAAGAGAATAGAACCTAGTACATCTAAGTACCCCATTAAAAAAAAATGAAGTGTATTTATTTGTTTTAGTAATCTCTACACCCAACGTGGGACTCGAACCCATGACCCTGAAATCAAGAGTCCCACACTCTTCCAACTAAGCCAGCCAGGTGCCAAGTACTTCATTTTTTATAAAAGTCACTTCACAGATCAGTGAAGAAAGGAAGGATTTGTTATAGAGTACTATGCAGCCAAACCAACTGTTTAACTTTAAAAAAAGTTAGATCCCTATTTATACTTTGCATCGAAATAAATTCCAGATAGGTTAAAGAAATAAATAATTTAAAAAATGAAGCCATAAAAAGCTAGAAGAAAATATAGGTTAGTATTTTTCAGATCTCAGAATATGGAAGGACTAAGAAAATGAGCAATTAAAAAAAATCAATAGGTTTTCCTACATAGAAATTAAGAATGTCCTAAGTGCAATACAGTATCCTGGGTTGAATTTGGGGGCAGAAAAAAAGACATTAGTGGAAAGACTGGTGAAATCCAAAGAAGGTCTGTAATTTAGTTAACAGTGTTAACAGTAATTTAATTTCTTAGTGTTGACATCCGTGCCATTGTTACGTACGCTGCTAATGTCAGGGAAAGCTGGGTGAAAGGTATGTGGGAACTCTCTCTCCTATGTTTGCAACTTTTCTGTACACTTAAAATTATGCCAAAATAAAAAGCTAAATAGAGAAGTTCTCTAAGACGGATTCAAATACAAATAAAATTATAAAGCAAATGACAAACTAGGGAAACTATGTGACAAAGTGTTATCATCCTAAATCTGTAAAGAGCTTTTATTAATCTTGTCTTTGTCTCCTCGTTCACGGTCTCTTCTCTCCCGAACGTCAGCTTCCTGGAAGGCAGAGATCTCTGTTTTGTTCCCTGCTGTTTTCCTCAGCGACGGGAAGACTGCCTGGCACGTAACAGGCACTCAATATATATTTGCTGCATAAATAATCGGACCACAGAAACATTAGTACCTCAATTGCAAAATGATTGGAAGTCATGGCCCAGCAATTCACCTTGTGAAGGAAGGACCGTAAGTAGCCCAGAAAAGCTTTTTAAAAATGTTCACCTTCATTGATAAATTAGACATTTTCACCTCTCAAACTGGTAAAGGATTTTTCAGTGACGATACTCAATACTGAGGAAGTTTGGTGACATGCCTCCCCCCCCCCTTTCTGGCAGCAACCTTTCTGTAAGGAAATATGCAATTCCTATTGTGGGTCTTAAAACCGTTTCACCTTTGTCTTTATAGTCCACTTTTAGGAATCTTTTCTAAATCAGAGGTATTCACAAAGATTTTTGTTCATGTGCTTGCATTTCCTCAAATAGGCCATGTGGACTGGCTTTACTCTTTTTTTTAAGGTTTTTTTTTTCTTTTTTTTAAGATTTTATTTATTTATTTGACAGAGAGAGAGAGATAGCGAGAGAGGGAACACAAGCAGGGGGAGCGGGAGAGGGACAAGCAGACTTCCCACTGAGCAGGGAGCCTGATGCGGGGCTCGATTCCAGGACCCTGGGATCATGACCTGAGCTGAAGGCAGATGCTTAACCAACTGAGCCACCCAGGCGCCCCTTTACTACTCACTCATGCTCTTGGCAAATCTCTTGGCTTTCAAGACTCTGCTCACACGTACCTGGAATTATATACAGGAGTATGGGTGTGCGTTGTTTCTTAACCGTACACCCCAGCAGCCGCTGTTGGAAGCGGTAACTGCTCAAATGAGGGGTTTTTTCTCCCCCCTAGTTATGAGCAGATTCCTGCCACCAGAGTATTAGCTGCCTGCATGGGCTTTCGACATCAAGCAGACCCGAAGCCCCAAAGCCAGGGTTAGCACTGGGGGTTCACCGGGCACACAGCTGCCAGAATGCACTGGTCCACCAGGCCCAGGCCCTCGTGACCAGAGGGGAGGATGCTCAGGCTGTACCCGTGGCTCAGAGTTTGAAAATCTCTCCTGGGCACAACCCCCGAGGTGCGAGGGACTTACAAGGTGGTTTTCTAATGAAACTTCATGGGAAGGCTGCTTTAGCCTGAGCAGAGACTAGGAACATTAAGTTGTTGGAGACCAAATGGAGTTTACACCTGGGGTGTACATTTCTTTACAATCTCCTTGAAAATTAGAATAATTTAAAGCGTGGGTTGTGGCCGGGACAGCTGGTTGCCTACACAGTCTCCATTCTCTCCTCCTTCCTTACAGATAGGAGCCCAGGCATGTTACTGGACTAGTGGGACTCTGCCGTCAAACCCTATTTCCCGGCCTCTCTCGCCAAAGGGGTGGCCCAGGAGATGAAGTTAGTCATTGGGTGGTGCTTTCAGAAAACTCTTGAAAAGGTGCCCGCTCAGGACCCTTTGATTTTCCTCCAATTGTCTTCTTTCTGCCTGGAACATGGATGTGATAGCTAGAGCTTTAGCAACCTTATTGGATCATGAGACACACTGATGATAAAAGCCAAGTGGTAAACATGGTGGGGGGAGCATGGGATCCTGCTGCTCATGAACTTCCCATTGCTGGACTGCTGATGGGAGAAAATGAAAGCCTTTACCGCAGTTCAGCCTCTGCTGCTCTGGGTTTCTCTTACCTAGCCGCCAACAGCAACACCTAACTAATACACGTGCTCATATTCACAATTGATGAACTCATCCTTCAGACTTTAATGAAGAATTATACTTTTGATTATTAAACTGGGAAATGTACATTTTCTTTTGACTTTGCCCATGGGAAGTCTTCCCATTTACTCCATGAGGCCTGTGCTCCCCCTGGCATAAATGCAGATGGAATGTGCTTGGGAGACATTAACAACCATGCCCATCAAGTACACACACCGTCTGGCCTGGGGCTTCCCACATGCACTTGGGGCAGAGCCACAGCCTGCCAGCCCCTCTCCTTACCTACTCGAAGTCCCAAGATTGTGACGTTCCAAACTTGCCCCTAATCCCATGTCCCGACCCCCCTACCCCAAGCACAGCTCCTGAGAGCTGCATCAGATCCCTGACAGGGTAACTTGGAGCTGTAGATAGAGCCAAGTCATTACTTCATCTCTCTGGTGTTTTAATAGGATTGGAAAGAAGGAAGGGGCCTCACTCCGATTAGCGTCCACTCATGTGGGTGGCTTTCTGCGAGGCTGCACTGTGAGCAGACATCAGTTTTCTGGAGCCTTGGGAAATGAATTCATGTCTCGGTGAGTCATCTGGGGACATGGCCTGTTGTGTTCCTCTGAAACCCACTTTGAGAGAGGGACGCGTATCTTCTTGGCCCTGAGGGATGCCGCCAGTCTTACTCCCCTGCTCTGTTGGTCCCAGCATCTCTCTGACTTTTCCTGGGTCACACCTGCCCTCACTTCCCCATTCTCTGCCCTGGCTGTCCCTGTTCTCACTCAGTTATTGACGCTTGCTGGCCACTTGCTCTGGGACACAGCGAGGGTGAGGGGGCCCCTGGGACCCTCCTTCCTGGTCTTCTCATTTTCCACGGAGCCTCCCGGAACATCAGCATCTAGGAAGAGTCTCTACGAGTGTCCAGTGCATTCTTCTTGTCTGTCTGTCCTAAGACAGAGGACAACCTGGTGGAGGACTTGCATTTGCCCCCTTTCAGCGCAGCTTCTTCACCCAGAGCAGGTGCCTTATGGGGGGGGTGGTGGTGAATGGAACGGAAGTGACTGCACCCCAAATAGGGCATCCCCTGCCTCCAATCACATCCTGACCACTGCCCTGCTCAGTCCATCCTTCCCAAACCCACCAGCTTCCTGTTTCTAAAGCATAACAAGCCAACCCCTCAGACTGGGTTCAGGATCTTCAAGGTTGGGTTCTGCACTGCCCTCCCCACCTCATCTCCCAGAACCCACCTCCAGGAGCTTCTGCTCAAGCCCTGCACCTTCCTCACTGGTGTGTAGGCCTTTGTGTTTCAGAACCACAGAGCTAGAAGGGATTTTGAAAACCACTGGGGAAACCGAGGCCTGGAAGGGCCCCACTGAGGCTTACTGACAGAGTTGGGACAAGACGTCCCATCCCCAAGGTTTTGGTTCCCCGTCCCAGGAAGCATGTGACCTCTCTCTGCAGCCCCACTCTCTGACTAAGAAAGAGCGACTGTGATGTCCAACCACTCAGCTTTGCAAAACAACTTGCCTTGGGGTTGAGAGCAACTGGGGAAAAGCCTAAAACCAGAAGGATCAACTTTCACCACGTGAAAAGCAACCAAGAGCAGGAGCCACTCCTGGAACATTTGAGTCTGACACGTGTGTCCGATCCAGAGCCCTCAGCCCTCTGCAGGGGAGGCCGCGGAGGGGAGGGCGGGGACTCCCCAAGCACCAGCTCCTTCCACCACCAGGAAAGGCCGTTTCAAATCACAGAATCCAAGAAAGGATGAATCATAGCCACCAAACCTTAGAAATAATGGATCTTAGAAATGAAGCTTCTCAAAATTCTTCCCTTGGCCTCTAGGATACCTGCTGTTCCGGTTTCCCTCCTGGCCCTCTGCTTGCTCCTGCTCTGTCAGCCCTGCACAGACCTCCACTGTGGCCGGCCAGGCCGAGGCTCCGGATGGGCCTCTGAGCCACATACCTGGCACCTGCTCCCTGTACAAGTGAGTCTCCTCTCCCAGCTCCGATCCCAGCCCCATCGGTGACCCTGTATCCCATGTTTGCCTTCAGCAAACACTGAACACCTCCTTTGAGCTGTTCTCGGCTCCAGGATGCAGCAGGGGACAGGTCTGCAAAGATCTAGCCCTCGGGGAACACATGGTACTCCAGTGAGGGAGACACAAGAAGCAATAAAACACACACACAGGGTAATGACAGGTAGTAATAAGGACTATGAAGAGAGAGGGTGACAGAGGTTGGAGGATCCCTCTGAAGAGGGGACACAGAATGGGGGTGGAGTGAGGGGAGGAGCCATGCACCCCTGCAAGAAGGTCCATCCAGACAGGCTGTGATGAGGACAGGGCACCAGGACGAGATCACACGGACATTTGGGCAATGGCAGGAGGCCAGCGGGGCTGGGGGAAGGGGAGGGGCAGTTGGAGCAGAGGTCACAGGCTGTGGGGGTGTGGTAGAGGCATCAAGAAGGAAGGGCCTGTAGCCCACAGCACTGTGGGGTGTTGACGTGATGAGTCCTGAGCACGATCCCTCCGGCCACTGTGCTGAGACCAGACCGGAGGGAAGCAGCGAGAAAGTGGGGTGCTGCGGTTAGACCCTCTAGTGAGGTGACAGTGGTCGGGGGGACGGTGAGCCTGGCACAGGGACAGAAGGGACAAGGTCTGGGATATTATTTAGAAGGTAGAACTGACAGAATTTCCAACAAACTGGATGCAGGATAAGAGAGAATGAGAGATGGTGGCCCGAGATGGGCAGCCTCCCACCCTCCGTCTCCAGCTCTGACTCTCCCGAGCACTCACGCGCCAGCCACCGGTGGGCGCCTTCCCCAGGATGTCCCCATCTGCTCCGGCACTGTCCTGTGACTCGGCGACCTCATGGCTGGGTGTTCAGGCCATGGGGATCAGCAGCACCGCCGCCTCCAACCCCTCCTCCCTTCTGTCCTGCTCGGCTCCCGCTGGTTTTCCCTTCTGAGCAGCCTTCAGTCTGCCCTTTCCCTGTGCCCAGGGCCGCCATCGTGTCCCTCTCCCTGCCTGTCCTCCCTTCCTCCCCGTTCACCCCCACTCTGCAGCAGAGCCACCCTTTTGAATGGGACCGTGCCGCTCCTGTGTTTCAAGCCCATTTCCTGTGGCCTTTGGGATAAAACACATTTTTCAGCCTGGTCACGTTGTCCTCCGTGATAGGACTCCTTTGTCTCCCCAGCAGTGACCACTCCCCTCTCCCCTGGTGCCCCGGTCACGCTGAGTGGGTGAGGATTTCTCCCCACGCTCTCCCGCTCAGCTCAGGACCTTTGCACACCTTCACCTCCACGAAGGATGGGCTCCTGGCTCCCCGGCCCCCGCCACTCATCCCTCCCTTTGCCTCCCCTGAGCCTGCTCTTGGCGCTCACCCACAGCCCCCGCCTCCCTTGTCGTGACTCCCGCCCCAGACAGTTGTTGCCGTCTGTTCACGAACCTTTCCCTCGTCCGGGACTGGGGCCAGGTCTGAGTGCCTGGCCCAGGGCGGGCACTGGCGAGAGTGAATGAGTGATGGAAAGGAGGGGCATGGCCTGCATGGAGCCTTGGGAAAAGGGGTTCAGACTCGGAGGCAGCATTTGGTCTACAGAACTTTCCTGGGAAGAGGGCTCAGGTCCCGGACGCAGGTCAGCCGCGTCCACGTGGCTCAGGCAGGGGCACCACCGGGCAAAAGTCACACTGCCTTTGGAATCAGGCCCAGGCTGACCCCAGCTCCATGACCTGCCCGCTGGGTGACCCTGGAAAAGTCACGTCATCTCTTTGAGCCTCACTCCCTCGTCTGCAAGAAGAGGACCAAGGAGGACCCACGAGGAGAAGACGGTGGGGGAGTGACGGCCGGCCTTCCCCAGTCGAGGCCGGGAGCACACGGGCAAGCTCGGTCAGTCAGGAAACACCTGCTAATGGCGGCCTGGGGCCAGGCTGCAGGCTGGGGTGCGGCTCCCAGGGGAGCCAGCCCCCGTCCTGCCCGCGAGGTGCTCCCACTCGGAGGCAGACAGCACAGGGGCTGAGGGGACAGAGACGCCATTTGCGTGGCCTCTGTGGCCACAGGAAATCGAGAGCAGGCCCCGAGCACCCCCTCCGCGTGCCCTGCGCGGCCTCCGGCAGACCCGCGGCCCCAGCCCAGCCCCGCGTTCCCAAGCGGGCCCTCTGGGCGGCAGTTACCGGATGAGGTCCAGCAGGGCGTCGGCCGAGCTCATGACGGCCTTCCCGCGCTGCTCTGTCGTCTCCTTCTGGGCCGCCCCGCCCGGGTGAATGATGGAGACCATGATGATGCCCACGATGACGGCCACGAAGGTGGTCCACAGGTAGTATGCCACGGTGAGGATGCCCAGGCGGCTGGAGGTCTTGGCATCCAGGGAGGCGAGGCCGGACATCAAGCTGGGAGAGCGACGTGGGTCAGGGTCTGGGGGTGGGGGGCGCGGGCACTCAGGCAGACCCCCTCACACCCCTCCTGGCTCTGCCCAGCACGCTCACAGAGCTGGAGGGGCCGTGCGGGCACGCGCCCCCTCCCCCCCCAGCCATCCAGGCCTGTGGCCCCTCCAGCCTGGTTTCCCCGCTCTGCTCTCTGGCCCATGTCCAGGGGCAGCAGCCACACCCTTGCACACCTCTAGGCCTTTGCCAGTGCTGTTTCCTTTGGTGTCATTCCCAGGTTCTTCCCTTTGGCTCAAGTGCTACTCACTAGGTACGACCAAGCTCAGTGTCACCTCTCAGGTGACATCTTGGACTACCTGCTTGTCCCTGGGGTTAGAAGCCCATTCTGGGGCTTCCATAGCCCCTGGCCTCTGTCATGACCCTGGCTGTCACTGTTTACCTGTCTCATCAGACTGAGGACACGAGAGGAGGGGGCAGGTGTGACATCTCTGTGGGTCCCCAGTGCGTGTGCAGCATGAACTCTCTGGGCTGCCACCACGCAGGGGGGTTACTGCAGGCTTGCTGAATGAACTAATGATGGGAGCAAGTTAGAGCCCTGGGCTGGGTCCCAGTCCTGGCTCTGCCTGTGGGACATCTTTGGGCCTCAGAATCCCATCTCTGGAATGGGGCCCTGGTTTCTTGGCAAGACGCCACCCTGTGGCCATCTTGGGCTACCGCCTGGGTCCACATTCCCCTTCGTGGGAGGTGTGCTGAGGGGCCTTGTGGGTCTCCCCCCACCCCCAGCTCCTCCCCACCCCTGCCTGCCTTGCCCTGGGCTCTGGGCCTACCAGTGTGGGTCAGCTCCTGACCTACTCTTCTCCTGGCTGTTGGCGGGTGGGGTTGAGAGATTAGTTAAGGCGATGCCTGTGTTTTGCTTTGCTGCCAAAAGCATTTTCCCCCAAAGCCCTTTCATTCTTTCAGATAAAGGAAGTATTTGTCTGGTTTTAATCATGTAAACAAGAGTGGATAATCCCTCCCCATCCTGCTCCTCTTATCAGTAGACTACAGGGTAGCAAGCTTCTCCCCACCTCAGGCTGTAGCTGCTGCCTGAGTGCCTTGCTCTTCCTCGCTCTGTCAAGACACAATTGAAGGGTCCCCTCCACTTCCAGGATACCTTCCCTGACCACTGGCTGGGGCAAAGGCTCCTTCTCTGGGCTTCCACAGGCCCAGTGCTGTCCTCTGCCCCAGCCCCCACCTCACTGAGTTGCTGACTGTTTACTACAAGTGGCCGGGGTCTTTTCAATGCTGGGACCACAGAGCGGGACACAGGGCCCAGTTGAGTGCAGCTTGGTAGCCATTTGCTGAATGAAGGAGTGAACAAATGAATGGATGGATGTTTACAGCCTCCGTTCATTCCTTGTCTGCCAGTGTGCCATATGTTAGTGACGGGCTTAGGTGGGTCTCAGACATAAATCCTGAAGGGCTCATAATGGGATTGTGTAGGCAAGGGAAATGGGGGGCAGCCCTGCAGTTATGAGCCACCCGAGAGATTATCCCCAGCACATCCGCCCCGGGCCAAACAGCCCTCTGACCGCAACGGAATCCCCCACGGCCAAGCCCAACCCCTTTAGCTCACAGGAAGCGGGGGCCCTGAAAGGACAACCTGCCCGAGGTCACACACAACTAGTGGCCAGCCGAGTCAGAACACAGGCGCCCAGCTCCAGGCCTGTCCTCTTGCCTTCATGTACTTATTCAAACCTTTAGTGCATGCCCACTCCATGCTGTGTCCCGTGTCCACAGAAGGAAATCAGAATTGCTCCCCAGCCTCAGGCTGCTCCTGGTGTGACAGGAGGGCAGGAAGGAGACTGAGACACTCTGGTACAAGTGGACTCAAGAAACCAGGAGCCAAGGTGGCTGCATTAGTACCATAGGTGAGAGGACGAAGATGTGCTATCTTTACTCTGAGGAGGGAGGGATCACTTCTAAATAGGAGAGTCAGGAAGGGCTTCCTGGAGGAGGGGGCATTTGAGTGGTTCTTGGAAGGTTGAGGAGGATTTGGAGATGGGGCAGATATCCCAGGCAATGAGAGAGCAGTAGCCAACAGTGAGGCTGGCAAGTGTGGGCACAGTGTGGTCAGAGCTCAGGTCAAATGCGAGGAACGGTGATATGGGGGGCAGACCGTGCTCAGGAGGGGGGTGTGTGGCCTTGTGTGCTAGACCAAGGGGGACAGAGGGAAAAGTGGAGTCCAGTACAATTCATCCAGCAGAATTTGCTGGCTGTCTGAAAAGGGAGAACCCCTTAAATTTGAGAACATCTAAGTGAAGTGTTCAGGGAGAGACCCTAAAGTGGTATTTGTGAGAGCGAACATCTGGGACTGACCTACGAACGTCAACACAGAATTAGACCAGGACTCAGGCCCCTAATCCATCAGTGCAGGGTTAGATGGAAAGTCACAGCATACCCACACAGTGGCATTCTAAGCAGCAGTTAGAAGCGACAGTGTCATTGGAAAGATGTTCCTATTGAAGGTTAGGTGGAGAAGGCAAGGTCTGAGCCTGTCCATAGCTCTGCAGGGAGCCCCAGTGACAGAGGTCCCTCTCGGGTTGTGGTCCAGATGCCCTGCAGACAGGCTTGGGGGATTGTGTGCAAAAGGCGTGTCCGTGACAATCAGATCGCAGAAAGGGGCAAAGGGTCCCTCAGTAGGCTGCCCTGAAGAAGACAAGGTCTAACCCGGTTCCAACTCAGGGACTGACCAGCGTGTGGGAAGGGAGGGAGCATAGGTTCTAGATAAGCAAGAGAGGGCCCGACCCAAGGGGTCTGGGAAACATGGAAATTTCCATCAGGAAAACATGGAAAGAATTCCAGCCCCTGGGCTCCAAACTGGGAGGATTTTCCTACTGGCTAGAGAGGGGAGGCAGGAGCTCCCGGGGAGGGAGCTGCTGGTAACAGCTGATGGAGCCGCCAGGTTGGTGACTGTGGGTGTTGGCAGAGGCCAAGAAGACCGGGAACTCAGTGGGAGGAAAGCCTGGACCCCACATGCATGTGGGCCTCTCCAGGGACTCTTGGTAACAAGGAGGCAAGTTCAAGTTCCTGCCTTTGACCAGAGGGGGCTCCTCGAGGTCTCAGATTTTCGGGCCAAGCTGTTAAAGTGACCTTTTTGAGAATGTGTAAGCTGGGGTAGGGTTTTGAGGACTCCCGTGGATGTACATAGAAAAAAACCCACTAGCAAGAGAGAGTTTATGGTAGCTATCTTTGGGGGCTGGGATTATGGGTGATCTTCATTCTGTTGTACTGTTTATCCGTGTTCTCTATTATTTCTAGAATGAGCTTGTCTTGCTGGTGTGATGGAAAACACAATCCCTGGAGTACCTGGCAGCCACAGAAACCTTAAATGTTCCCAAACACCTGAACGTCCACCTCATTAGATCCTTAAAAAACATTCTAAGTCGGCGCTGCCCTGTGGAATTACAAGGTAGGCCACAATTGTAAAATTTTAAATTTCTTAGTAGTCACATTTTAAGAAGTGAAAAAAAAGGTGTAATTCATTCTAATAACACTTTATTTAACCCAATCTATCCCAAATATGACCGTTTCAATATGTAATCAATATAAAAATGTTTACACTGCTTCAGGTGTTAAAATTTTAAATTAATTTCTTAAAAATGTTAGCTCCTCAGTTGCACATTTCAAGGGTTTAATAACCCACTTATGACAAGTAGCTACCATACCGGACTATGCAGTTGGAGTTACAGAGAAGGAAATTAGAGCTCAGGGAGGGGGAGGTAATTTGCCAAGCCAGCCTGCTGGGAAGCTGTGGAGTCAAGACTGGAACAGGGGTTTCTGATTCAGAACGCTATGGGGCTTCCCTGCTCCCAGTGCCTCTCTGCTCTACCGAGCTGGTTTAACTCCTGTGGAGGAAAAGTGTCTTCTAGTTTTACGCTGACCATGATTGTAATGTAAGGGAGCCCATGTCATGCCTCTACAGTTCAACTCTCAGAGTCGATGACTTGTCCCGTGATGGATTTGTGGTGGTGAGCCCCCCATCTTTGGAGGTATGCAAGTGGAGCCTGGATGGCCAGCCACCTGTTCAGATGCTCGATCAAGGCTTCTAGACTGAGGGGGAGGTTCCGTGAGGATGACTCCCAGTGTCCCTTCTGGCACGTAATTTACAGTGAGGGGAGAATAAGTAACCTTGCCTCACCTACTCCCAGTCTGGCTAGGTGCTCCTTGGAGCCCCCTTGGTCCTTCAGGGCCCTGAGGAAGAGCCTCAGGGAGCTGAGAGGTCTGGGACTCCCTTCTGACCCATATGGCCACCACCCAGAACCCAGGGATTGTGGATCAAGAAATTTCAGCGACTGGGGAGCAGGCTGGGCTCAAGGGCCCAGCCTGTTTCAGTCTGGTAACTGCTCCACTTGCAGGGGTGAGGGAGAGGAGACAGCAGCTGCCAGGGCCCTCATGGAGGGTGGAAGAGGCTGTTTACTGGCCGTCACCTGGTTCTAATGCCAGCCTCTGGGGCGGGGATCGTGCCCACCTGACCTCGGGAGCCACCACTGCTGCTGTGCGCTATGCTGGGGACACTGGACAGAGCACCTGCACTGTTGGCCACCCCCACCCTCCCACTTCAAGTCCTGGGTGGCTCTCCACTGCCCTCAGAACTTTGCACACTCCTTCATGGCCTTGGGTCCAGTGTGGCCTCAGTCTCCAGCTCCTCGCCTGCACTCCAGCCACCCTGGTCTCCCTGCTGCTCCCTGAACCACCTTTGCACAGTTATTCCTTCAGCCTGGAACTCTCTATCCCTCCACCTAACACACATTTCTCCAACCCCACCCATTTCCACTTGCCCTTTCCACGGCCAGCCTAGATGTCCTTTCTTCTGGGAAGCCTTCCTTGAGGGGCCACCTCACCCTCAGTCTGAGGGAACCCTGTGCTTCCCAGTTAGTTTGGGGGGACTCTGCGGGTCTGCCCTCCTCTGACTCTCCAGAGCCCAGCCAGTAAGCTGGCAGGGCATGAGTGCTGGTGAAGCAGGGAATTCCGGAGGAACCCAGTCACCTTGCCCCTGCCCCTCCTGCTTCCCTTTCCTGTCCTCTCCTACTGCTGCTCATCTGTCTAGTCTCCACTTGGCCACCACCTCCCTCTGAAGGCCCCTTCGAGCCCACCTGGTGGGGCGAGGCAGCTCCCGCCTGCTCCCACTTGTATCCCTCAACAGCTGGGAGCCTTCGTCAAGGTCCTGAACCCCTGTGTGCCTCAGTTTCCACAGCAGGATCAAATGGAGGTAATGACAGCTGGTGGTGAGGGTTAATCTAGGTTTAGCACAGTGCCTGGTATATCATAAATATTCAGTATTTCCAGTTATTAGCATTTTCTCTGCGATGTCATCTTCCCTTCTGAGACTGCCTGCCCCAGGGGACCACGAGCTCCTCCAGGGAAGGGCTGGATTGGGCTCAGTGCATGTCCTCAGAGCCCAGGGCCTGGCCTCGTCTGGGTGGGTGCAGGTTTGTTGAGTGTGTGGTGTTAAACCAGGATGCCATTCTGGACGAGATGGCTAAAAGGTCAACATAGCTCTGATGACCGTAGGCATCCACTGTGGGTTCCCTGAGAGCCAGTCCCCTAGACCAGCTTTGGTCCCCTCGCCAGGTTTAGGGGACTCCCCCTGGCACTGTATGTCTGTGTCACGTTGAGACAGTTGGCACTGGAACTTTTGGGAACAGATGGGAACTTCCGGGAGGGACCGTCTCAGGCAGTGCCCTCTCCCAGGTGAAGAGAATCTGAGAGGGTCCCTGGAGGTGTGATCCAGCGCTCTTCTTTCAGCCTCCCCTTCCTGGTTGTTTTTATCAATGGCTTGGCCAAAACCACTGACAGCATGTGGATCGGATTTGCAGAGGACAGGAAGCTGGGAGGAACCGCTAATGTGTGGGGCGAGGAAGTTGGGACGACACAGACCCCAGCAGGCTGGGACCACAGGCCAATTCTGACACAATAAAACCGAGCATGGATATATGTTGGGCCAGACCTGGCTTCCACAACTAGGGAGAGCACAGACTCTGGGGTGAGGGCAGGGGGCCGAGCTGCAGCAACGGCAGCACATGGGAAGGGGACTTTGGGGTTGGTTTGCTGCCAGCCTGCTGAGTCACATAGGGAATGGGGCTGCCGAAGGGCTGGTGGGCCCTCTGCCTGTGGGGCCAGAAGCCTGGGAGTTTGTGGACGAGGCCATGGACCTCTCCTGAAACAGACCCACTGGGAAAAGGACAGGGGAGGGAGGTGTGGTATGCGCCTTGCGACTGAGGTCAGTGGTGGTGACCATTGTGGGCCTGGGAAAACCGCTGAGGGGGCAGGGGCTGTGGAGCAGGGAGCAGAGCAAACCTGGGGAATGCTGGGATTGGGGGGGAGGCAAGCCACAGGGAAGGAGATCTCAGCTCAGCACCCGGAATAACTATCTGCCCTTAAAGGGACGACCTTGAGAAGTAGTGAATTCCCAGTCACTGTAGGTGTGCAAGCAACTTGCGAAGGCCACTCAGTAAGTAGATTCAGAGCTTGGTCTACTAGCATGACAACACCCAGAGTCACAACATCCTGGCACTAGGATGTCTGAGACGGGAAGGAGACCTGAGCCCCATGGCCAAGTCCCTGGGCTCTGGCCTCAGCTGACCCAGTCAGGGAGGCTCCCCTGAGCTGGCCCCAGGATGCAGCTGCAGGGAGGCCACCAGAAAGGCAGCTGGAAGGAGGCATCTGGGGGTCCATGAGAATCCCTTCAGCCCTTCCTAGTGTCATGGCTTGCTTTTTCCCCGGAGCAGATGACAGGCCCAGCAGCTGACAGCAAGTGCCACGTTAGCACCGCGTTACTCTTCCCAGATGGCTCTGCCACACCCCCCAGCCTCACGCCAACTCTTTCTAAGACCTGAGGCAGGGTGCCCAGACTCCCACTTGGCTGAAGTCAGGGTCATCTGGTCCTAGTCCCCCCTACCCCGGGCACACGTTTCTCTACCACCTCTGCTTGCACACTTCAGAGGACAGAGAACTCACTACTTTTTGTCAGCCCCTCCATCTGGGCTAGCTAAGCTTATTAGAAAGTCCTTCCCGGTGCCAGAATGAAATCCACATTCAGGGAAGAGAATTCCCCATTGTGGGCCCAGCCCTGCCCTCTGGAGCTACACAGACCGAAGCTCTTTGGTTCCGCTGTAGATATTGTGGGGCTCATAGTGCAGAGGTGGGGTGGGAAAGGAGGAGGGCTGAGGGGGGCAGGCACAGTGCCAGGCATGGGTCTAGTGGGACACCGCTGCCTTGTCATCCCCAATTGCCCTCTGAAGGTCCCTCCTTCCCAGCCAGACCGCTGGGCACCAGAACAACGCTTCACTGGGCCTTGCAAGTAATAAGGTCACAGCTAATGGCAAATAACAAGCTTGAACAGAATCAAAACTAAGGGCTGGAGGAGCCAAACCTGCAGCCCTCAGAGCTCACAGTGTGACCATCAACCATTCTCAACCACCTTCCACCAGGAGGGCTGTGTGCCCAAGTGCAATAAGGGTCCCGTCCAGGTCCTAACTCCACGAGAGCTGAACTCCTACTGCTTTCTTTCCCACAAAGCAAAGAACGTCAGGTGTGAGGGAGCCAGAGGGATGCCACTCTGCTCTACAGTGGCCGACGGTCATCTCTGCCATGAGGAACAATGTCCTTGGGATGCCTGGTTGTGACCAGTGCCACCACGCCATGGTCGGGAGCCCCCGCCCCCAGAGTCAACAGGAACATATGTCTCCTGCCTCCTCTCCCTCCCGCCAACGGGGCTCCTGCTGTCTCTCCACGGAGGGCTCAGGCTGGGCTGCCCAAGTGAGTCTCTCTCCCGGTCAAATGAGACCCTCCAGGGCAATGGCTTTCCACAGAGAAGGGCAGTGGGAGCTTTCTACAACCTTCCCCCTCCCCAAACTCTGCTGTGTCCCCAGCCTGGCGCATGTTGAACACTGGCTCTGGGTGCTGTGCGTTCCAGGAACGAATGGGGTGGGCTCGTGGCCCTCAAGGATCTCCGGCCCGTTGGTGGAAGAGACCTGTACTGGGCGACATGGAGCCCTGGGTCACGGCTGTGATGGGGAGGCGCCAGAAGCAGCATCTAGCCTGGGAATCTAGGCTTCCCGGGAGAGGTGGCTGCTGAATGGAATCTTGCAGAATGGTAGGAATTTCTACCTGGACGGAGAAAAGAAGGAGCATGGGAGTGTGTGAGGGGTGAGAAAAGCGGGGAGGTTTTCGGAGTCGCCAGGCTGCTGGTCTGACCCCACCCGCAGCCCACAGCTGGGCCGTGTTCCCCCTCCTGATGAGTAAGGCGGTCAGCTGACGGCAAGAGGGCCAAGGACAGATCCCAGGGCTCCCAGCAGAGAGGTCACAGAGCTTTGCTAAGAGAGTTTGCCCCTTGGCTGGAGGGGCAGAGCCGGCGCGCAGGCGGCCCGTTCCTCCCGCCTCCCTCCCACTCACGGCGGCCTGGGGAGCCCGGGCCGCTGCCCCCCGCACACTGGCTTCCCAACCAGACTGCAGCGGCCGCGCGGCCCAGGACCTTCTCCAGTAAGTCAGGACGTGGGTGTTTGGGTGTTTTCTGCCAAGCTAGAGTTCCTCAGGAAGGGGGAGAAGGGAGTGTTAGGTTTCTTTGGCCAAACATGATTTCCTGATTCTAAGAAAAATCAGTTTGAAATACTTACAAGAAACAGAAAGGAAAACAGCACACACCCAGGAAGGCACATGCACACACAGACGTACAGACCATACACGCCGGTGAAGACACACACCACGGGGTCCTGCACAAACCCACACACGCACTTGGATTTCTTTGCTCTGATGGGAAGCTAACAAAACATTCTGCCATGTTCAGCATCAGTGAATCACAAACACATGGATTCAGTTTCCCCTGAATGATGCCTGGTTTAAGAAATTGAAGAATGAGGGGAGAGGAGGGTTTGGCAGAGAACAAGTGGAGAATTGGAGGCCCTTGCTGGCTCCAGATGCCGGTCTGACCCACCCCTGCTTCCCCGTGTTGCTTGTCTGGGGATGTGTGAAAACAAGGCGCAGTTGACTCCCCAAGCTCCGAAGCAAACCCCAGCCCATCTGGGGCCTTGACGGGCCACCAAAGAATAAAAATAAGAAAGTACCTGCTGGAAACGGCTTTGTCACTTGGCTGACGGCATTGTGTCTGTTTTATGGCTGAGGCCAGGCATGTGGTAAATAACAGAACTTGAGTTAACTCCAGAGTCATGGGACACAGTGATGCCCCAAAAGGATATCCAGCAGCATCCTAAGTGTCGAGTGAAAGGAAAAGGGTTTCTCAAACTCTGCTCTGAGTGGAAGATTAAAACAAGATTATGGAGACGAGGGTACCGTGTGGACAATTCTTATGACATCACATTGAATGAAAAAGAAGAAGAAACATACAGACTTATTTTTGCAGAAGTAACAGTAATGTCTCCTCTGATAACTTGAAGAGGAAGTTGCCAATACCCTTTGGGATAAGCTATAAATTAAAAGCAAAAGGGATCAGAGTAGTGACAGGTGTTATAACTGAGAGAAAATCGGAAAGGAAGGCCCCCAAGGCCCCAAAGACTTGACTTTTCTAATGGAAGAGGAAGGATTAGCATGGGCTCAGTCGGCACTGGAGTACGGAGAAGAGAGTGGAGAGCGGCAGAGCCCTCAACACCCACCCAAGCACCACCTATGGGAGGCGGACCCTAGTTCAAGGATGTGACCGTGTTGCGGCAGGTCCTAACCGTTGACTATTCCTGCACCAATGTACCCGAGGCAGGATTTTCTAAATTTTTTCTGAGGCTTCTGTGTTCATAGATGGAGACAGCTAGTTTCCTTGCAACCAACTTCATTTTTAGAAAACATTTTCAGGGGCACCTAGGTGGCTCAGTCAGTTAGCATCTGCCTTCAGCTTAGGTCATCATTCCGGGGTCTTGGGGTCGATCCCCACATTGGGGGGAGCCTGCTTCTCCCTCTCCCTCTGCTGCTCCCCCTGCTTGTGCCCTCTCTGTCTCACTCTTTCTCAAATAAATACATAAAATCTTTAAAAAAAAAAAGAAAGAAAGAAGGAAAACAAAATGGCAAAGGTAAGAAGGTAAGAAGGTACACTTAGTCCAGGGGAAAGGAGAGACTTCTGTGTCTCCTTAAGAGACCTTGGACCTTAAGATCTGCACGCAGAGTTATGAAAAGTGACTGTTTGCGTGAGAGGCTCAGGGCCCTGAGAGAAAAGATATTAAGATCCCATCCCCTGGTCCCTCCAATTTGGAGTTAGGGTCAGGGTAGACTAGGGTACCTATGACCAAGATCTGCTGGTGCTAAAAGCCCCCAGGGCTAACCCAACAGGAGGGAAAAGGGATCAGTCCCAAGGAGCCAAGCTCAGGGCATGACTGAGGCTGTTTTGAGAGCAGTGACAAGGCACTTCTGGCATCTAGGAGCCAGAGCAGAGGGCCATGTGCCGACTTGAACCAGACCACGAAGGGCCTGTGGGATCCGCAACTGGTGAGCCTACAGGGAGAAGTGCCCCGGCAAGAGACTGTGTGCACCTTTCCTCCTTGGCAATTGTGTTTATCTCTGTGAATGAATAAATTGGCATTTCATCTATTTCGTTGCCTCCTGCCAGCATCCGAGGACTGCCCTCACCAGCTCAGGGCTCAGATGAGGGTGAGCTTCTGAACCAGTCAGCCAAGGACTACACCCTGGGCCTGGTGATTCATTACTAAGAAGGATAAGAGCAAACATTTATAGGGAAAAGATAACAGTGGCAGAATTCGGATTGTGGGATGAGAGGAGGATCTTTTTTTCTCGATTCTCTACTCTCAAATGTTTATAATTATAGAATTTTTAAAAATAAAAACACATCTTTAAAAGGCAATTCCAAACCATCCTCCAAGGGTCAGTTCAAATGTTGGTCACAAAGCTTCCCTGAATTATGCCCCAGCTGCCTTCCACTGCTGTTTACTCATTTAATACACATTTATTAGATACCTACTATAGAGCAGACCCTGTGATGTCCTGTAAAAGAGACAGAGGAATTCATTTTCTTCAGGATTCTTTATGATAAGAGAGTTGTCCTGTTTAGAAGAAACTCCTTGATGAGCCACATGGACCAGACATGAGCAGCACCTCCACCCCGCCCCACTCCAGGAATAGGGCAGGAGAGGCGGCAACTTTTTTTTTTTAAAGATTTTATTTATTTATTTGACAGAGAGAGAGAGAGAGATCACAAGTACACAGAGAGGCAGGCAGAGAGAGAGGAGGAAGCAGGCTCCCCACCGAGCAGGGAGCCCAACTCGGGGGGTCGATCCCAGGACGCTGAGATCATGACCTGAGCTGAAAGCAGAGGCTTTAACCCACTGGGCCACCCAGGCGCCCTGAGGAGGGGACCTGAAAGCAAGGAGGACAGGATCTGGCTGGAATAGGGGTAGAGAGAAGGAAGGAGGGGAGAGAGAAGGAAAGAGGTGGATACACCCTATGGTGACCCCTCAGTGATCCATACCCTTGTATAATCTCACTCTCTAAGGATAGATGGGATCTGTGACTTGCTTCTTTTTTTTTATTTAAGATTTTATTTATTTATTTGAGAGAGAGAGAAAGAAAGCATGAGAGGGGAAAAGGTCAGAGAGAGAAGCAGACTCCCCATGGAGCTGGGAGCCTGATGCGGGACTTGATCCCTGGACTCTGGGATCATGACCTGAGCTGAAGGCAGTCGCTTAACCAATTGAGCCACCCAGGCGCCCATGTGACTTGCTCCTAACTAATAGGATATGGCAAAAGTGATGGGATATCACCCCCATGATTATGTTATGTGAGACTGTCTCAGAAGACTGGAGAGTGAGGGATCCTCCTCTTGGCCTTGATGAAGCCAAAACCCATGTTAGGAATCACCTTTGGAGAGAGCCAGAAGGCAGGGACAGTAACCTCTAGGACCTGAGGATGACTGCCAGCTGATAGCTATTAAGAAGGTGGGCCCTCAGACGAATCGCCACGAGGAAATGACTCTGCCAATGACCCAGATGAGCTTGGAAATAGATGCTTCCCCGGCCAAGCCTTCAGATGAGAACACAGCTCAGCATACACTTTGACTACAGCCTCATGAGACCCGAAGCAGAGGATCCAACTAAGCTATGCCTGGGCTCCTGACCCATGGAAAGTGGTAGATAATTAATGGTTAACTTTGTGGTAACTTGTTCCCGAGTAATAGATAACTAATATGCAAAGAGAGAGAGAGAGAACCAAGAGATGGCCGAAGGGCTTACGCTTCTCAGTATAATCCTTCCCTGTGATCTTGCTCCCAACTGTCAGTGAAATTGCTAAATCTGTGAACTGTTTGAAGCAAGGGATCTGTGTGTGAACGGGAGACTGGCAAAGGCTGTCCTCTGACTAGTTGCAGGAATGTGAGGGCAGAGGAAAGCAAGAGGCACTAGGAATTCCTGGAGGATGAGCAACTGTGACAACCATCTCACGGGGAATGACTCTGGGCACAGGGAACACGTGAGTGTCACATGGACACGCATGGTACCTAGTCTGTGCGCCTGTGACGGCTGCCACGAACACAGGTGTGCAGGTCTGTATCGGTGTTCCCAAGGGCACCCGAGCCCAAGAGAGGCTTCCCAGAGGAAGTGATGGGTACGCGGCAGGTGCTGAGTAAAAAAAGCATGAAGGAGGAAGAGGTCACCCAAAGGGGTTGCCTACTGAGAGCACAAACTGAGGTGGAGGGTTTCATGATACATCTCCTCTGGGCCTTGGAGAAGCCTGGTGAATCTTTCACGAGTCAGAACAAACAGGTGACATTCATCCTATAACAGGTGCTCTGCTGGGTGCTCCAAGGACAGACATTACCTTACTTCATTGTCAGAAAGGAGGAGGGTGTTCTCCCCATTTTACAGGGAAGGTCACTGAGGCTCAGATGCTGAGAGCCATGGTTAGGTTCACATGTCCAGTGAGTGACTCCAAAGCCCCAGCTGGTCCCTGGGAGTCTCCTGCAGGTTCTCAGCCACGCCGGCTGATACCAAGGGCACGCTGCCCTCACTGTGAATTACAGAGCCACAACTGGCCAACAGGAGGTTGCACTCAGCTGAGCCGTGGCGTGCCCGTCTGAGGAGGGGGCTCAGGCCAGCTGCTGCTTTGGAGTGGATTCTAGAGAAAAGAGGCCCAAGAGGGGGAAGATGCAGGACTGTGGACAGACAGACTGAGCTGCGCTCCAACCCAGGCCAGCTGGCCCTACCTCCTTCTAGCTCCTTTCTCTAAAACAAAGTGACTCTGTGACTGTCTCCCTACCAGACAGTGAGACTTTTAAGGCTGGCACAGGGTCTTTTCATCCTTTGTGTCAACCACTCACCATTACCACCCAGACTTCATTACATCCTGTCATGCCTCTTTGCTTGTCTGTTTTCTGTCTTCTGCAAAAATCGGTTACCCTGACCACCACTGCTGGCAAGGGGGAACATGAACCTGACCCTCTCTCGGTCTCTCACTTAAAAACACAGTGACATACCTGGTGCTTCTCGGAGGGGTCACGGTGACTTGTGGCCTTGGCCGAGGGAATTCTCAGTCAGCAGTAGGAGTGGCTAGTCCATATAGGAATGCTGATTTATTTCTATGTTACTGCTATGCAAATGGGGTCTATACCCCGTCATGTGGTATGCCAGCAGTGACTGTGAATTCATTTCCCTGACAGTACTGAGTACCTCTGGGGAACGAGCAGCACCGCGGGGGAGACAGGTCATCATCGATAGTTATCAATAAATGAAGAGCTAGGAGAACTTCAGACAGAACCTTGAGCTAGGTCTTGAACACAGAATGGGAACTTTAATTAGGAAGAGAGGGCATTCATGGAACGAGGAACAACCTGAGCAAAGGCATGAAGGAAGAAAAGCGCATGGCATGCCTAGGGACTAAGGGGGAAACCGGCCTGGTCGCAGGGACTCGGAGTAGGGACCGGGTGGCAGGTGCTGCTGGGAAAGAGATGGGAGCATCTGGCATCATGGGTGCCAGGCTTTGGGGCCCAGAACTGCAGGTTATTGGAACCGGAAGCAAATGTGCCTTAATCCTTATCCTCCCACTGCCCTGGAGCAATTATTTACTTGTGGGGGGTTGGGGGTGGGGTGGGGAGGGCACAGAGGGAGAGGGAGAAGCAGACTCCCCACTGAGCAGAGAGCCCAATGGGGGGCTTGATCCCAGGCCCCTGCCCTGGAGCAATTACCCGGCAGAACAATCCCTGTCTCCTTGGGGCTACAGCGCAGAGCCGCTGGGGCCGGAAGAACAGCAGCTGTCTGCCAAGCTCTTTAGCTCTCTGGCCAGAAGGCTTGATCCCAAGACGTGAGGGTTTTTTTTGTGTGGTTTTGTTTAACCATTTGAACACGTGGAACTTTTAAAGCAGATGCCTGCTTGGGCCCCTTTGGCAGTTCTGGTTTAGTCAGCCTGATGTGAAGCCTGAGTCTGAATGGTCAGAGCAGCTCTGGTGACTTTGCTCTGTCCTAAGTGATGACCCCCCACACTAGCTAGCATGGCTGCCCCTGCAGGACAGGGATTGCCAGCCCAGAACTGGCCAGGAGCAAGAGCTCAGGGGGCTGTGGGTGCCCGATGGACAGATGGATGGCAGACCAGCAGCAGCCAGAGGAAGACAAGTTCAGGGATGGAGGGTTTGAGGCTCAGAAATGTGTCATTTCCGCCTCCAAGAAGGTTTAATTCTCCCTGAGTAGGAAACTGTGAAAGCACTTCCATTTTTCAGTGACACAGCCGCTCTGCACCAGCCCAAACTGTATAATAAACAAAGGAAATGTGGGAACACACACTGGCTTTTCACAAGTTAATACCGCATTCCATTCCCAGCACAGAGAATGCACTTTTTTCTAGTGGAGAAAGACTGGGCTTCTGAGAGCCAGGATTCAGAGAGCCGGACAGGCCCCTAGTCACTAGATAAGCTGGGTAAACCAAGGCCCAGAGTGAGGGTACCTTACCTAAGATCATGTGATAATTTGCGGAGGAAGCAGGTCATGGACCCAGGCCTCTGATTCTGACTCCATGGCTTTTTTTTTTTTTTTAAGTAGTTTCCATACCCAGTGTGGAGCCCACCATGGGGCTTGAACCCATGACCCTGAGATCAAGACCTGAGCTGAGATCTAGAGTCGGACGCTCAACCGACTGAGCCACCCAGGTGCCCCTGACTCCAGGACTTTTTGACAAGTAAAATGACTTGCCCAAGGTCACAGAGCCAGACAATGGCAGGGCCAGGCCAGCACCCCGGGTCTGTGTGAGCCCAGGTCTGTGCCAGGGCCTCTGCCTCTGAGGTGTTTGGGTTCTGAATAAGAGGTGACACCTGGGCAGTAAGGATGGTCAGTGGTCAAGGTCGGTAAAGCTGCCTAACTGGAGTCCCACACTTTATATCATTATAAAACCGGGAAAAGGGGAGGGAAAAAGAGTCCTGTGCTTCCTCCACCAACACAGTTGTTCAGCTGTCCTGTAACCTTGTGTTTTCTCCTCTGTCTCCCTCCCAGCCTGTGAGCAACTCGGGGATTGACCCTCAGGCATCTCCGTATCTGCAGCGCCCACAACAGGGCCACGTGCCGGGAGACCATGGAGCATAATTGTTGAACTCCTTCGAGAATTAACACCTGATAGGTGTTAAAGAGTACCTACTGTGTGCCGGGCACTCGGCTGGGTGGAGAGTGCGACCTCCACAGACTACCATCTCTGCCTTTACAGCATTTGCAGTCCTTTCGGGAGTTAAAGAAACAAGGGGCCAAGTGAGTCCAAATAGGGTGACAACGTCCGGTAAGTGCCGTGCAGGGAAAGGAGTGGGGCTTGGTGAGACCAAGGGAAGGTGCTGCTGGGGGACAGGTGGGGCCGGCCGTTCTGAGGCGGGAAGTGGAGCTGGCGATATAAAGGAAGAGGAGGAGGAAAAGATGTAGGATGCGGGGAATCGTGTTGCAGGCAGAAGGAACAGCCCTGTGGAGACCCTGCGATGGGGGAGAGGTTGGTCTGGTCTACAAGGCCTGTGGGACTGGAGTGAGTGGGGCCTGGGATGAAGTGGGTTGCAGGCAGGGGTGGATCAGGCAGGGCCTCTGAGATCAGGGGAAGGGTGGAAGGGTTGTTCGAAATGCCGGGGCAGCCGTGGATGGGTTTTGGGTTAATGGATAGCACAGTCCAGGTAGCTTTTCAGGAGGTGATTCTGACCACGGGGTGCAGAACGAGTGGGAGGGAAACAGGAACGGAAGGCAGCAAGGAGCCCGGTGAGGTGACTGTGGAGTCTGGATCCATGCGGCGGGGAAGAAGCTGGGTTGGATTTGGGAGGAAGAACGGACCGCAGTCGCTGATGGACTAGCTGGTGGTGGGAGTGGGAAGGGAATAACTAGCAGGGGGGCTTGAAGAACTGGGTGGATGGAGCTGCCATTTATGGACCAGCAGAAAACAGGAGAAGGAACTAGTTTGTGGGGTAAAATCATGGGCTGATTGCATGGAATTTGAGACATGTGTTAAGCACCCAGAGGCTACGTTGAATAGGTAATTTGAGTGTGGGGGTCAGAGGAGAGGCCTGGGGGTGCTTGGGAGTGTTGGGCTTGCAAGGGGGTACGTCAAAGCCACGAGGATGGACCAGAGAAACTCTGAGAAGCAGAGGGAGAGAGACTGGGACGGAGGGGCAGAGAACAGGCAACAGCTGGGAGGAGGAATTCCAGAGGGAAAGGGGGATCAGCTGCTCTGTCAAGTGCATCAGCTGCATGGAGAGAGAGGTCACGGAGAGCAGGAACTGAGTGTCCTTTGGATTTAGCAACATGGAAGCTACTGGTGACCTTCACTGACTCCATGAACAACTCAAAAGATGCATAAAGAGGAGACAACAGCTCAAGTGGGTTAAGCAGTCAGGGAAAGCTTTTGGAGGGAGAGAAGCAGCATTTCCAAGATTCTCTGGAGGCTGGGTCCTGAGACACCTAAATGCTGCCTGTAGGAAACTGACTGAACTTGACAAAGCCCCTCCCCCCACTGCCAGGGGAGCAGAGGGTACAGCTGAAGGGAAAGTTAGGGAGGAGCTGGCTCTCTGCTCAGCAGTGGGGAAGCCGATGACCCTGCCCCAGGAGACAGAGCCCCCTGCGCCCCACCAACACACACACAGGACTCAGAGACATGTGTTCACATCCCTCCATGCACTGAAGTCCTAGGCAGTGAGGATTCCAAACCCACAGCCTCAGAGCAAAGAAGGGCTCTCAGACACCACCTGGAGAGGCCAGTTCATTACACAGAGAGGGGCAGGGGCCGGCTCCAGGTCACCCAGCATGTCAGTGGTAGGGGACAGGTGATCGCCACTGGTACCCAGTGGCCCTCCCTCAGTGAGTAAGGTGTGAATTCTTTAGCCTGGTCTTTCCTGTTTGAGCAAGAACCCGGCCCCTCCCCAACATCCAGCACACACAGGTATGTAGAGCTGTGGGCAGTCCTCCCAACAACCTTTTAGAGTAGCTGTTATGGTCCTCATTTTGCAGACAGGGGTACTGAAGCTCAGAGGAGTCTGGGCGCCTGTCCAAGGTGGCACAGCTGAGCCAGGATATCATCTCACAAGCGTCTCCAAAGTTGTCTTTCCCCCATCCCCTGCTGCATTCGCCATAAAGAGTCTCTCCTCTTGAGAAGCCACCCTGACCTCCCTGGCCCTGAGCCAACCAGGGAGTTGGGTCACGTCCCCCCTGACAAATCACTTGTTCCAGTCACAAAAAAGTCCACTGAATGGGCCTGAAATCAGCAGTGCCCCTGACGCCCAGGCCCCGGCAGCGGGAGACACCACCTAGTGACCGCAGGGAACCCACGGGCACAATGTTGCCAGGGCCCGTGGCCGCAGGCCAGCCACCCGCAGCCCCGACCGCCCCGCCGAAGCCCTGCCCCTTCCTCACCTGGAGACCACCAGTGGTAGGATCAGCATCTTCAGCATCCTCATCAGGAGCTCCCCAGGAAACTGGAAGTAACTGATTTCCTGGAAATAGAGCGCGAGCGGGGGTTGTAGCGCGCTGCGCGCCGTCTGCGAGCCCTGTTCCGCCCGCGCGGAGGAAGCGCCGGCTCGGGAGCCAGGCAGACGGGTTCTAATCTTGACGCCCGCAACTAGCTGTGTGGCCTAAGCACGTTACTCAGACTCTCTGAGTTTGCCTCATCCGTAACGTACGGGTTGCAGCCACTTGGTAGGAGCTCTCGGAGGCCTCACCGCGAGGAGGCCCAGAGAGCCTCTGGCGGGCGGCATGAGAGGACATGCTCCGCATCCGCAGGAGGCGCCGGCCGTCCCCGACGTCTGCTCCCGCGGCCCCGGTTCGCGGTGTAGGCGCGTCTCCCGCAGCAGGTGGTCAGGGGCGGGCGGGCAGGGCCGGACGCTGCTCCCGCAGTCTCTCAGCCCAGGCCGGCCAGGTCTCGTGCGGGGTACCCCAGAACGAGACGTCCTCAGCCCCGCGCGTGAGGAGGCGGCCTCGGAAACAGCACGGCCTGCTTGAGTCAGTGTGCCCCGCACCGGCTCCCCCCCGGGCGCCTCTCCCCGCGCGCGGCC
>LNAC01000087.1:1721367-1743114 GCA_002007465.1 Ailurus styani | reverse complement strand
GGGGGGCGTGCTGGAGGAGAGCTCACGCGGCGGAGCGGAGCGACGCCTCTCAGCCCGAGAGCCCCGGCGGCCGCGGTGGCTGGCCCTCGACCTCCTCACGGGCCGCTCGGCCCAGCGCACCCATGGCGCCTGGGATTAGGGGCCCAGGTCTGTGCCGTCTCCAGCGCCACATGACCAGAACCCGACCGCGAAGTAGAAGGCGCCGCTAAGCCCAGTTAACTTCAATTTCAGATGAACAACAACTGAAATTCAAATGTGACTGTGTGGTTTTAAAATTTTTAAATTTAATTTAACCCAGTTTTGCGATTTCTGGCAAACTTAGCTTGAGGCTACTTTCCTGAGGGTAACGTTGTGGGAGAGGCCAGTACAGGGACTTTCAAGCACCATCCAAGTTAAATTTTTGTACTTGCAACCATTTTTCTCTTCCTCCCTCCCTCCCTTGCCCCCTTCCCCGTTTCCTTCCTTCCTTCCTTCCACCAAAGCTAAACACTTGGTTAATGGTCTGATGCTTTGGAAAGCCCCAACTCCTAGAATTTTGGTGCTGAGAAGGGGTTTTAAAGATCTTCTAGTCCAGCTGAGCCAAGAGACGGAGAGGACAGAGCAGTGACAGTGCAGGCCCAGAAGTCAGGCCTCCTTGTCCTGTTCTACTACCATCGCCAATGCTCCAGAAATCTTTACGAAATAAGGGTGAATGGGAGAGGAACTTTTGAGTCCATACGTGAGCAAAAATGCCTTTATCCTAACCTTACCTCAGAAAGTAGTCTGGCTGTATATAAGATTCTTAGTTTGAAAGAATTTTCCTTCCAAACTTCAAAGGCATTTATTTCCCTTTGTCTTCTGGATTCCAGTGTTGCTTATGATGTTTGGAGCCATTCTTCCTGTTCCTTACTGGAGACTTGTTTCATTCCCTCAGAACCATTGAAGGATTTTTCTGTTAATTTCCAGTTTTCTGTAATGTTCATGGTGATGTACCACAGCATGAGATTTTCTTCTTTCTTTTCAAAAAAAATTCATAGTGCTGCGTGCATACTTTCCACTTCTGAGAAATTTCTTACATGCTCTGTGAAATTTTCTCTCCATTTTTTCTGTTAGCGCTCTCGAAAACTCTTACTAGAAAGTTGGATGTTGGACACCTCTGATTCTCCTCTATTTTCATCTCGTTTTGTTTTACTTTCTGGGATATTTCTGCAACTTTATCGTAGCTATTGACATGTTTATCTTGCCTCACCGATTTTTAATTTCTAAAAATTCTTTCTTGTTCTCAGATTGTCCCTTCTTTTGCATCCTGTTCTGTTTTACGGTCACTATATCTTTTCTCATATCTCTGAAGAACTTAAGACAAGATTTTAAAATTTTTCTTCTATTTCCTGCATTGTCTCAGTTTCATTAGAGACCCTCTTTTCTGTTTGTTTAGTCCCTGTCTTTCTGTTAGAAGCTTTGACTTTGGCTTTCTGCTTGTATGTAAGTGTGAGGCGCTGAACTTGTGTGTGCATGAGTGGCAATTGTCAGGTGATGGTTCCTGAGGACAGGTGATGGGTGACAGTCTGACTTATTTACTCTGGATAGGATGGGATAGGGGAGGACTCCCCTGTGCAGCAGAATCTGGAGATCTTTTCCCAGAGGCTCAGTGAGAAGTTTCTTCCCACCTCTGGGAAGGGGCTAGGGGCCGAGGGTGTGCCTAAGCCCAGGTGATGGCAGCCTTCCAGGGATCCCACACTCCAATGCAGATGTCCACTCATTTGTGGGACGCATGTGCCTCATTACCTCCCCTCCCCCAACACACACAGAGGGACCGAATTTCCCTAAGTCAAATTTCTCTGTGAGACACAAGCAGGTAGTGATGGGTGGATGAAGAGTCCCCTGATTACATGAACTGGAAGGGATGACTGGCTTAACTGCTCCAGTTATGAAATCCCAACCATTGACCCTGATTTCACCTGGTCTCCTGTAGCTCTGTTGCCCTTTCAAGTCCAGAACCTTTCTGGAGTTCTCTGAGCCAAACTGACGTGGTGGCATCTACTTCTATAGACACAGGCTTTAGCCTTCTGTGCTCTACTAAGTGAGATCATCCAACTCTATCCACTTCCCATCTTGCCTAATTTACGGCACTCCCCCAACTTTTCTCAGTTGTCTCCTTTTATATTCTCTTGGGAGTTTATATCTTTAAAAAATCCCAATAGTATAATTTTAGCAGAGTTCCAGGAAAGAAAGGAAAACGGATGCAATTGTAAATTCACCATGGTTTAACTGGAGCTCTCAAGATGATCTCTATTTTTATTTATTTATTTATTTTTGGAGAGGGAGAGAGTGTGTGCATGCACGAGCACAGGACAGGGAGTGGCAGAGGGAGGGAGAGATTCCCAAGCAAGCTCCATGCCCAGTGCATAGTCCCACATGGGTCTCGAACTTACAACCCCGGGATTGTGACCTGAGCTGAAATCAAGAGTTGGACACTTAACTGACTGAGCCACCCAGGAGCCCCTTAAAATGATCTATATTTTTTCATGAGATAGTAGTTCCAAAAATCTGTGATCTTGTAAGTTCTTTTCACAAGTGGGACATGTTTCCATTTTGCATATTGTTTACGACTTTTGCCTGTTGCATAAGCTTACAAATTAAGAAGGGTTTAGTTTCTGAGTCACAGGCAGAGATCATAGAAACAACTCCTGCATTTCAAAGTAAGATGCTGAGAAAGCCAATTCCTGCCAAATAACTGCTCTAAAACTCCACAGCCTTTCTTCGGTTTATCTGGCAGGTTAATCCAGACCGGAACACATTTGCATTTCCAAGCAGATGGGGCAGGCAGCTTTGGCAAAGGAGGCCCCAGATGAGCTTGGCTTTTAATAATAAGCATTCCAATTTGTTTTCACAAAATAATCTTCCTGCAGGAAATGTATTTTTTGTTGCTCAGGGAAATTAAAGAAAGTAGATTGTAGATTGTGCCGTTGCCTGTTTAATTCAGCAAAGAGGCACAGGCTCTCTGCGGCAAGCCTGAGCTAGACTCACATTTTGGCTCATGAAAGCCCATGTGATGTTCAACAAGTCAAAATCTGCTGGGAGCTCCAGACACCTGCACAAAAGGCTCCGGAGCGGGACAGCCGGCCGCTGGTTACAGGGGAGGCCTGAGTATGGCGTGAGCATGGGAGCAAAGGATTATTTCAGGTGGGGGGCAGCTCTGGGAGAATTTTGGTAAGGTAGGGAATATGAGATGGCTCTTGTAGGACTTGGTAAGGGAGGGAGGAGTCGAGTACCAGCCACTCAGTGCCGCTGCTTGCCAGGCCCTGCTGAGTCCTTGTTTTATGCTCACAACAGTTCTAATAGACGTACAGTGCCCCCACACCGGACAAGGAAAATGGGCCCCAGAAAGAGAGAGGATTTTGCCAAGGGCCACACAGCCGTTTACAAGTAGAGTCAAAGTTCAAGCTTCTGCAGTCTCCAGAGTCCAAGTCTCCCCTTACTAGCTGAGAGTGGCTTAACAGTGTTCACCTTGTCAGAGGGACTCAGTTTTCAGGGAAGGGGTGTTTCCCTTTTCACGGAAGATGAAATCTGACGCTTGAGCCCCGGATGTAGATCCTATTAGGTGTTGGTGAGCTGCAGGAAGAGGAATTTTGGGAAACAGAGGATCTTCCAGGAGCCCATCGACAAAGACACTCTCCTTAAACAAATGTGAGACTGGCCACTGGGGCCCTCTTTTCGGCCAGGCCTCATCCTTGGGCCTTGTCTTTGGCCTGCCTGGCCCAGTTATAGCAAAAATCCTGCCACGTCAGTTTAGTGAGAATGCCCCCTCTCTACCTTCGGCAAGAATCCCTCTACCCTCCACGTCTCCTCTTAGCAATGTTCTCTCAGTTGGCCCCCTCACCATGTTCCCTGTCTCTAAGTCCCCAGCTGTCTTTGTTGTGTGGGGACTTGAGCCTGATCGCTCTCCCCATTCCCATGGTCTTGACACCTATCCCAGTAGTCCTGAAAGAAGTCTCCCTTCCAGTTTTAACAAGGCTAGGCTCAGAATCGTGTTTTCTCCGGTGCCATGCGAGTGTCCCTTCCTGTCCGGTGGGAGATGGGAGAGGGAAAGGGGCCCTTGCTCAGAAAAGGCATCGCCACCCTTGTGGTTACACAGACCAGAACCCCGGGGACCTGCCCTGCTTCCCAGCCCCACATCCTGAGGGTTCCTTTTCTGGAAACAGTTCCCACAAGGGCTCCGTTCATCCTGCTGTTGGGTCTCACCCCTGTAAACACCTCCTTATCTAGCCTCTGCCTGGCCCACCCCTCCCTCATCCTGCACTCAGCACCAGAGTGATCTCTCCAGGCTGAGAGCTGACCGTTTCACTCTCCTACCCAAAGCCTTGCACCCCTGAGGGCCCCTGGGCTCCAGCCCCTGCCTCGTAGGGTATATCCCTCTGCTGCCGTGAACAGTCTGCTCCACACACACCCAGGTCGTTTACTCGCTCCAGCTGTTCCTTCTGCTCGGAATGCCCTTCCTGGTCTCTCTTCATCTGAGCTACTGTGGGAGGTGTTCCCTGATGCCTGCTTTGCGCTCTTATGGGACCCCATTCTGCTTGCTCCTGTGCCTCTTCACCCTGTGCTTGTTCCTGAGATGCCCTGGCCTCTCGCACACCTGGCGGTGCAGTCTGTAACTACTTCCTCCGCCATTTTATCAGCTCTCTAGTCCTGCGGTGTTTCATCACAGCCTTGCTACAGATGAGAAGACTGAGACCCAGAGAGGCAAAGGGACTCCCCCACTACCATGTCACCAGGGAGCCACGGAGTGGGACTGTGATTCCCGGATCCCTCAGGCCCACATACCCCTCCTTGACGGGGACCCCAAGAACCTCTGGGTGGCTGACCTGTGGTGAGAGGCGACGGGTCCTCAGGAAGAAGCCGAGAAGGCAGCCCACGGTGACAGACAGCACAGACAGGATGAGCAGTCCATTTCGTTTGCACACATCCTTCCCTCGTGCCAGGATGGCACCTGGTACCATGGTGAGCCCAACCTGCTGGCCCGGGGCACAGCACCATTCCATGCACGTGAGGCCAGCCCAGGGCACAGGGTCCCAGCGGGGGGCTCTGGCTGCTCGGCAGGCTGGGGGCCAGTTGCTAAGCACTGGTCACCAGCCCCGCGGCCATGGCCTGCGTGGCTGCCCCAGAGGGAAGCCACAATCCTATTACTGGCTGCATCATTAGGAGCCAGAAACAGATTAGGGCCTGGGAAATTAGAGCAGGCCACGTGGTCTGGACGTTTGGACCTCAAAGCCAAGTGCACCTCTTAAACAGGGGAGGGTCCCAGAGACTTGTTTGGTTGGTTTGCTTTTTACCCCCACTTTATTCCTGAAAGAACTGAAGGCAAAGCAATAAGCTACTAGCAGTCACTCACGTTAATTAAGCATTTACTGTGTAGTAGGTGCTGTTCTAGAAGCACATTACTTGCACTAGAACATTTAATCCTAATACCAATTCCTAGAAGAAAGTATTAGGAGTGTCATTTTACAGATGAGGAAACTGAGGCAAAGGGCATGTGCTGTGTTCCAGGCCCATTCACCTGCTTGACCTCTGTGAGTCGTAGGGGTCATCACAACAACCCTAAGATTCCAGCGTTCATTTTACTGAAAGGGAGACTGAGATCCTGGGAATTAGAGTCTCTTGGTCATGGTCACGGAGCTCACAGTAGCAGAGTGGAATTGATGCCTGTGTTGGTTTGATTGGTGCCCCAGGGGCAGATAGATGGCTTCAGAAGTGCTTAGCAGTATTGTGGGGCATGTAGGATCTGAGTCCAGTGGACCTGGGTTCAGACTTGGGGCCTGCCATTCACTGTGACGTGTATCCTGTACCGTTGCTTCAGGCCTGAAGCCGGGAACTCTGTAGGCTCTCAGGGCCTGTTATTTTTAAAAACGACACAGCCCAAGGGAACTATTCAAGTCCCAGCTCTGCCACTGACCAGCTGTGTGACCCTCGACAAGCCATATAAGCTCACGGTGCCTCAGTTTCCCCATTCATAAGACAAACATAATAATGGCGTCTGCTGGGTTGGGCCTGGTGCAGCGTCCCTTCCCAAGATTATTTGTGAAAGCACCGGCCGAGCAGGGGAAAGGGCTGTGAGGATCATTGTCCGCATTTAGCCATTTTTTGAGAAAGGTTTCCTTTTTGCTCTTTCTCGTGGCCCCGCCTGCACTTTAAAGCTAGAGGGAATTAACTCTAGTCTGTTTCCCCGGGAGTCTGTAATCTCATTAGCGCAGTCTGGCAGCAGGGAGCCTAGTCTGTGGTAGGGGGGTTGTGCATGGAGGTGGGGGCTGCCTCCCTTGACACAGGGGACAAGGAGGACAGTGGAGAGGATGGGGCCAAGGAATCTCTGAGTCCAGGCAGAGGGGCCAGGGTGCAGGCCCGAAGCTACGCACGGAGCTCCCGACTGCGAGGGGACCCTTGGATGTCGGTCCCAACCTAACCAGCTCTGTGACCGCGCCCTCTCTGGGCCTCAGTCTTGCCGGCCTTCGAGTGAGAGAAGTGGGGGGTGGGGTGGCCTGGCTGACTCAGTCAGTAGAGCATCTCAGGGTTGTGAATTTGAGCCCCATGTTGGGCATGGAGCCTACCAAGAAAATAAATAAAATGTCTCCAAAAAAAAAAAGAGAGAGAACCGGGCTAAGTGCTTTCTAAGGACCCCTTGGTTCAACAAGCCAAACTTCTGAAGGCCCTGCTTTTTGCCAGGAACTTTAGGGAGTGAGGGTGGAGTGAACACATGTCTAAGAGGTGTTTTCTCCAACTCTGATTCTTAAAACCAAGAATTTCATGATACACCTTTGGCTCCAAGGAATGCCTCATTTTCCAGTTTGGTTTAGTTACTGTCTAAAAGAGAAAATATTCTGAGGAGATATTTGGATTCGTGTTTTAATCCATGTCCAGGCCTGGCCCTCAGCCACGCCACTGATGTAGGTGAGCCTTGCTCTCCCCTTCAGCCCCAAGACTCTGACTCCCATGCTGCCCCCACAATGGCTCCTGCCTCCCATCCCTTCCCCTCTGACAGTACCATCCCCTACCTCCCAGACTCCAGGCCTTTCTTTCCACTGCTCCCACTGCCTTCAACAGGCAAAATTACAACTCATTCAAGCATATGTTTTTATAGCACCTTGTCATGCCACCGGTCCTGGGTACTGGGCACACAGCAATGAGTTGACACAGTACTTGCCTTCAGGAGGCTTGCAATAAAATTAAGGGGGCTCTAAGAAAGGACCAATTCACACTCAAGTGTAAGTGACTGAGAATGAGCTTACTAAGGATATTTGTAAATCAAATCGAAAGGGTCCTAGATAAGAACTCTTGCCCACAGAATCAATTGCCTTAAAATGTTACAAGATATGCAAAATTTTTTCAGTAATTAAAAACAAGTTGGGAAATGGTGGATGAAACAAAGTTAAGCAGGTTCTTTACTCCAGATGAGTTCAAAGTCAGACTGCTCAAGTTCAAGTCTTCGGTCTACTGCTTACTAGCTATGTGATCTTGGGCAAATTGCTTAGCTTCTCTATAAAATAGGAATAATACAACAGTACCTCGCTGAAAGAGTTGTGATGTGGGTCAAATATGGTGACACAAGCTAAGTGCTCAGAGCACTTAGTGCCTTGCAGACACTCACAGGGAGTTACTACTAGTTTCACTATTTAGTTTTACAATACTGACATATGTTGGAGGAAGTCTCCAAATGGAATACGGAATGTCAGCCCTCTTCTGGAACAGACGTCCATGGGTCTAGTGTTTGGGGAATACAACTTTGGAACGCTCCAGCCTCCGGGATGAAGTCCTTGCTGCTTAGGGAAGCATTTGAGGGCCTCAGGGGCTTGCGTGTGCTCACCTCCCCAGCACATCACCTCCTCCCATGTGATACACATGGAGCTTTTGGGACCCACCATGAGTCTCTCAGCCCCACACCCCTCTCGGGCCTCCACCCCTGCGCCCACGCTGTTTCCTCTGCCTGGAATGTCCTTCCCTCTGACTCCAAAGGCACAGGTCCAATGCCTCATCTTCTCTGAAGGCTTCCTGACTCTCTCAGATACCGCATTCCTTCTCTCCCTCCTGCTCAGGCCCTTCTGCTGTTGCCACCTGCGTACTAACCCTGGCTCCCTTCTAAGTCGCTCTGATAAGGAAGTATTTATGAGAACAGAGTGAAGTCTCTGTTTGTTACCACATCACTTGAAAACACCTTGATATATCACCTTCAAAACTGAAGGGTATGCTGCGGGGTTGGGGGGTGCCGCAAGGAGCAAGGAGTTGCCCTCCAGAGCAGCTGAAACTGATGGGCAGCAAGAAGTCTTCGAGATGCTTCCTGGGCAACTTGAGCTGCACAGATTAAGATGCTATGGGCAGAGAAGATGAACAGTCTTATCAAAAACGATCCCCAAGTCACAAATCCCAAAGGCAGCTGCCCCACTCTGTGGAAGTGAATTTGTAGGCACGCTGTTTCCACTGAGGCAACTCTGTATCGGGTGTGAGATGGGGCAGGGGCTGCAAGGTAGATTTATTTGCTAGTGATTGATGACTCTCCAGTTCCATCAGAGGGATCCACTCAGCCTGGGGAGACAGGGGTGGGAAGGCTTCCTGGAAGAGGAGTCACTTAGAGACCTGAGCAAACCAGGAGTTAACCCAAGGAAGAGGCAGGAAGAGAGCCTGGTCAAGGGGGAGGCAGGAGGAGAGCCTGTTCTGGAAGAGGCGCCCAGGTTGGAGGTGCAAGGGCTGGTTCTGGAACCTGCCACAGAACAGTGCTGGAGTGGCAGGTGGGCCTGGGACCTCACCCCTCCCACCATGTATCAAAATAAGTTTGAGCTGTCTGAGCTCCTAGCTGGGTTATGGTGATGACAGCTCTGGGTTTTTTGGCGGCTTTCCAGAGACATACCAGAGGCGCCTTAATCTCCTCCCTGACAAGCCTTCCCAGCCTACTACAGGCTGGGTCCTTCCGGGAAGGTTTTCTGTGGACAACTTAGCCATCTTGGGGTGGATTCCTGCGAGCATTAGTCACGGGGGGCTGTCCTGACCTCCGCTGAGGCTGGTCCTTTCCCATGTTTGCCTCAGACAGGGGATAAAGTGACTCTCATGGCGCCTTGCAGCCCCTCCTGTCTAGACTGTTCATCTCTAGAAACTGGGCCTGAACACTCATGAAACCACTTAGCTTCTGTTTGTTGAGACCTACTACATGCCAGGCTCTGTCAAAGAGCCATGTACTGGAGGGAACCAGTGAGCAATCCAGCCCACTCACGGAATCCATCAGGTGTGGGGTTACAGGGTGAGGACATAGATTCTGGATCTGGGCAGTCTGATACAGACAGTGGCACTGGTCACACTATTTACATTCAAATAAATGACAAGTAAAGTTTAAAATTCAGTTCTTTGATTGCAGGAGCCACATTACAAGGGCTCGAGAGCCACACGCGGCTCGTGGCCACCATATGGAGCAGCACAGCTACAGAACATTTTCCTTATCACAGAAAGTTCTATCGAACTTTCTAGAGTCACAATGAGCCAGAGTCAAATCTCAGATCTTACCTTTGGAAGCCCTGACTTTGCCCCAACTAGTAAACCTCTCTGAGCCTCTTTCCTGCGTGTACAAGAGCCCGAGTTCTTTACACTGCGTCACGCCTCCATTCACTTGAATACAATAGCTGCGGCAAGTGTGAAGTTATAAGCCCCAGCAGGTTCGAATTAAGATTCCAAATTAGTTAGGGTTCTTCATAGCAAATAACAGGAAACTGAATCAAACTGGCTCAGGTAAAAAAGGAACTTATAAGCAGACTGATGACATAATTTGTGGAACCCAGTGCAAATGGAACATGTGGAGGTTTTTGTTCAAAAAGCAGTAAAAAAGTGCATTAAAGGTCCCAAAATATGAAGCTTTTTTTATTTCTTCTGCAGTCTCTTTTTCAACTTATTATGGTGTTTCTTGTTTGCTATTTAATGTCATTCTTAAATAATACAAATTAAAAATTTGGATTACTCATATGAATTTTCCCATTCATCTTTATATTTGCAGGGCTAGTTTTTTGTTTGTTTGTTTGTTTGTTTAAGATTTATTTATTTGAGAGAGAGGGAACATGAGCAGGTGAGGGGCAGAGGGAGAGGCAGACTTCCTGCTGAGCAGGGAACCCGACGTGGGGCTTGATCCCAAGGCTCCAAAACCACGACCTGAGCCGAAGTCAGACACTTGACCGACTGAGCTACCCAGGCATCCTGCAGTGCCAGTTTTTTTTTCCAAGAGATTTATTTATTTATTTGAGAGAGAGAGAGATCATGAAAGAGAGAGCAGAGGCAGAGGGAGAGGAAGAGGGAGAAAATCTCAAGCAGATTCCCCACTGAGCGCATAGCCTGATGCAGAGCTGGATCCCACGACCCTGAGATCAGGACCTGAGGCAAAATCAAGAATTGGACGCTTAACCGATTGAGCCACCCAGGTGCCCCTGCAGTGCCAGTTTTAAATGCAAATATAAGAGCATTTATCTTGTATGCAGAGTGACCAAAATCACACAATTTGTATTTAGTAGTCCATACATACGTATGTGTTTTGTTCTTAACCACACAGTGCAAACACCATATAAAACTAATTCAGTGATCTTTATTTCACTTCTTGACACATATATATTCTACCAGTACATCCTCTACCTTTGGCTTGCTGGTGAGTAAGGAAGGAAGTCTTTCCTTTCTCTTCTGTGCCATTTTCAGTATCGGCAGTTGGCTAGCACAGGGAAGTTATACCGGTAAGAAAGGATATGATAATGTTTCTTGACTGTTTGCCTTCTTCGAATGCCATCGTCTCCTTTCTGTGTTCAAAGCAAGTTCTGGCTTGAGGAAAGCATGGTTTCTCATGGCTCACAGCACCTTTGCTTACTCACTTATAGACATAACATGCTTTCCTTGGATTTGACTTTGAGTCTTGCTGAACGTCCATGCATTGCCAGTTAACCGAATTCTGAGCTCATGGAGTGCCACAGACGCTAATAAGGCAGAGTGGCAAGAAACTGGGCAGGACATGTATACTGTACTTGCCTTCTCTGCTCACATGATGCTCCATTGGCCTGCCAGACCTTGCTTATGAGCCGTAAGTTCAAAGATAAAATTATTAAGAATTCAGAGATGATGACAGCAGAGCATTAAACCAAGCACAAGACCCTTTAGCTGCCCATGGAGCCAATCCTGTTTGTAAGACTGGATGGTGAGGCTTGCGCAGAACCCATGGACAGAAGCAGAGCTGGGCTGCAAAGACCATCTGGACGAGGTGCTCTGTTGTTGGCAGAATTCTCTCTTTCCCTTCTGAGAGAAAGTGCCTGATCTGAGAGATCATGCCTGATCACTCATTCATTCTGCTCTCAGCATGTTTACTAAGAGGTAATGTGTAGAGTAGTGATTAAGAGCACAGATTCCAGAACTAGATGACTTGTATTTGCATCCTCAGTCTCAGACCAACTATTTGTGTGACTTCGGACAAGACATCCTCCGTCTCAGTTTTCTCATATGGAATACTGGAATAATACTGTTTTATCTTTTAGGGTTGTTAAGGGAATTAAATGAATTACATTTGTGAAGTACTTAGGACAGTTATACATGTTCCTATTATTATCACATGCCAGGCATATTCTAGGGATACAGCAATAAACAGAAATAGATAACATTCTCTGCTCTCATTGAGCCTATGATTTTCGTGATGACATTTGTGCTTTATTATTCATTGTCTAATGGAGAAATAGAGCATTTCTCCTACTGCACTGATCCTTGTGGAGGAAACATGGCTACCAGCAGCTCTGTTTCACTCCAACTCCAAAATTCCCAGGGAAGGTTCTGATTGGCCCCGCTTGGACCAATCCCCTGTGCCAGTAGGGGCAGGGGGCAGGGTCACGTTGTTTAAAATGGCCCCTTCTCCAGTAATCCTGGAACTGTGTGTGGTAGCAGTTACAAAAGTGGATGTATTGTGCAGACACAGCTAACATCTAGCACATTGTCCTAGTCCCTCGCCTCTTGGCAAATTGTACTTAACCTTGGCTTTCTTTTCTTTCTTGTGTAAATTGCCTAACATCTCCCATAAGGCTGCTCCAGAACTTAGGATCAGCTGCTCAAGGTTCCCTGTTGCTCTGCCTTCCCTGATGTCTACCCTTTCCCCTCATGGCAGCAGGCCCCTGCACCCTAACCCCGCCCCTGCCCTGCCCTGCAAGCAGGCACAGAAGAGACTGCAGGCCACATCCAGTCCATGTGATTTCTCACTCCTTTTCAGACCACACAGACACTAAAGTCAGGGATCCAGGGTACAAAAGCTAGGCCTAGAGCCCACAGGGAGCCCCAGAGACATTCTGCTCCACTCTCTGAGGCTCAGACAAGGAAAGAAGCCCAGGCAGGACCACTTGGAAATCAGAAGCCAAGTCAGGAACAGACCTGGGCTCTCTCCCTTCCTACTCAGCCCTCCCTAAACCCAGAACGCTTCTCAAAGAGTCCCGTCATTGGCTGTTAGTCTTCAGCGTCTATCTCCTTTATGGTGCAGAATCCCCCCCACCCCCTAAGCTGCAGGGCAGGAACTGAATAGACTCTCTCCCCTCTCCCGGAGCCACCCCGTCTACCTCCACCACCTCCTGAGCAGAGAGCGACCAGCGTGCAGGTTGCTTTCTGCTGTCTCTGGCTGCCGGGTGCTCATATCGTTTGGGAAGGGGCTGAGGTTAGTGGTTGCTGAGTGGGGGAGGCAGGACGGAGTGGGGGTGGGGGGAACACAGGGTAGCTGTTGGCAGAGCCACTGTGGCCGGTGGCTGGGGAAAGGATGGTCTTGGACCGTTGGGACCACGGGTGTTAGAAAATCAGATTAAGGAATTGAACAAGAAATGACTGAGCCTTGGTTTCTGGAAAAAGTCAAGAAGAGAGCTGGCGACACGCAGAGGCTCTGGGCAGAGGGTGACAGAGTCAGGAGAAGGGCAAAGATTCAGGTTCATGTTCTGACACTGAGGCACGCAATCAGGAAGTCATTTGAACTCCCTGAGCCTTGGCTTTTTCAACTCAGAGATGACTCCTTGCTTCATGAGGCTACAAAGAGGCTGTGGGAATGGTTTGGGTGCCAGACAGATGGGGATTTATACCCCAGCCCCACCATTAGCTAGCTGTACAACTTTTAGCCATGTTGCTTCACTGTTCTGGATCTCTATTTCCTTGTCCATGAAATGAAAATGTTAATTATACCCAACTCGTCGCGGTTGGGGAAGTTTAGAATCTTATGTGAAAAATAATTAATGGGCTTGGCATGTAGTAACTGCTCAGTAAATGGTTGCAAGATACAGAGACCTCAATTAAGAAAGCTCAAGCAGAAAGAACAGTTTATTCAAAAGCTCTTCCACCCTCCCTCCTTCCCCCTGCATCACGATTTTCTAAGGCCTGACCCTCAGCATTTTGGAATCTGACAACCATAAATGTTTGAAGATGGAATGGGCTCCCTTTGGAAGTAGTAAACTCCCCATTCCCAGAGAAACACAAACAAAAGCTAGATGATGTCTTGAGGGCACGGAGCAGGAGGGCTTCAAGCAACTGATGGGATGGGGGTGAGGGGAGGAAGGCAGTGGGCCCTCATCGTCTTTTCCATACCCTCTCTCCCATGGTGCCCTCCTACCTCCAGATTTAGGGGTGGGTGGTAACCCCCGAAAACTCTCATCTGGGCAATGCTAAGGAAAATCTTCCTGAAAACCGGCCATCATCAGGGAAGCTGAGATACACACAGGACCCTCCCCATCATCCCGCAGGCCCCTGTTTGGATCATTTCCCTTTCTTAGAGCTGGGGGAAGGCGAGGGGGCTGATTCTGCAGGAAAACATGGTGCAGACGGCTGGTTAGTGGAACCACTCCGTCAGAGCCTGGCTAAAGAGGGATTTGCAGTGATCATGGAGAATCTTCAGACCAGAGATGAGCCTTCTCGAAGGCGGGAATGAGGAGCTCAGGAGAGCAGCTCATTAGCCTTCCCTCCTGGATCTTCTCAGGCACCTAGACCACATTCCAGAGCTGGGCACAACCGCAGACCAGTCGTCTGATTAAGCGATGCTCCGCTCTGGGAGGGAGGGGGTGCAGCCCCACCTCTTGAGGGCCGTGGTGGCAGAACCTCCGAGGGAGGTTTTACTTTATAAAGCATAATTTTATTTTTGGAAAATAAGCACAAATCCTCTCTTTTTTTAACTCCAGGAACAACAGAGTAAAGCTCAACAAAACCTTCTTGGCTAGTGGTGGTGTTTCTACCTAACCCCACCAGCTAGGAAAATTCCCAAGGTCAGGGGAGAGGAGAATGTTCTCGGGTAAAGTCTGCATCCTTATCTCTGGAAAGGGTGAAATTTTTCTCTTCCTCTGAAGAAGGTATGTGTTCCAAAGGGTCAGGTGCTCGGATCTAGACTCAGCCAAGTTTTGCAGAGGACGGAGGAGAGGCCAGCGAAGGAAAGGGACTTGACCTAAGGTTAAAAAGTAAACTGGCTCTAACTTTTAATTAAATCTCATTTCATCTCACTGTTAAGTCCAGAGTTTATTAGTGATTGATCGATGGTGAATGTGGCACTCGAGGATGGCAATATGGGCAATAGTGCTAAGAGTCATTACTTATTAGCTCAAGAATCAAGAGGTCAAGATCGAGAATTGACTCCTCTTGGGGTCAGTAAGGCTGCCCTGAATCCCTGACCACTGACAGCATCCAGACTCTGAGGAGGGTTATGGGTCAGGGCAAATTTGCTTTAGTAGAGGGGTGTTATGTTTCCCTTGGCCCCAACCTATGAATAATAAAATCTAAGGATGCCACAATAAGAATGGAGGTCTTGACACCTCTTGTGATGATTATTTAAAACAAGAGCTGTCGGGTGCCTGAATGGCTCAGTCAGTTAATCGTTTGCCTTTGGCTCAGGTCATGACTCTGGGGTCCTAGGATCGAGCCCTGCATCGGGCTCCCTACTGAGTAAGGAGTCTGCCTCTCCCTCTCCCTCTGCCCCTCCCCCCAGGCTCACGCTCGCTCACTCTCTTTCTCTCACTCTGAAAATAAATAAAATCTTAAAAAAAAAAATAAAGAAGAGTTGTTATTTTATTTATTTTCTCCTCTCCCAAGTTTTGTGTCTTATCATTCCATTGCTATTCTATATAGATTTTATTATATTATTTGCTTTTGCCTGTTTTTGAACTTACATAAACTGAATCACATTGAATTTTTTTCACTCAACATCATGCTCTTGAGATTCAATGTCATTAAGTATAGCTGTAATTTATTTTTTTTTAAAGATTTATTTATTTATTTTTAGACACAGAGAGAGAGTGCATGGGGAGGAGAGGCAGAGGGAAAGAGAGAGACAATCCCAAGCAAGATGAACGTGGAGCCCAATGTGGAGTTCAATCCCACAACTCTGAGATCATGACCTGAGCTGAAATCAAGAGCCAGAGGCTTAACCGACTGAGCCACCCAGGTGCCCGCTGAAATTTATTTTTTACATTGCTATATAGCATTCCGTGGAATGAGTGGAATATTATTTATCATATCTTGTTGATGGACACTTGTGTTTTTTCCAATTTTTGACTATTACAATGTCACTATAAACATTCTTGGATGTTTAGGGCGCCCGGGTGGCTCAGTGGGTTAAAGCCTCTGCTTTCGGCTCAGGTCATGATCTCAGGGTCCTGGGATCGAGGCCCGCATCGGGTTCCCTGCTCAGCGGGGAGCCTGCTTCCCCCTCTCTCTCTGCCTGCCTCTCTGCCTCCTTGTGATCTCTCTCCCTCTGTGAAATAAATAAATAAAATCTTAAAAAAAAACATTCTTGGATGTTTATAAGCACATGTGCAAGACTCTCTAGGTAATATACATAGCAGTGGGGTTACTAGGTCATTAGGTTATACAGAAGTTCAACTTTACTAAGTAATACCACCTGTTTTCCAAATTATGTTTACCAATTGATGCATTCATCCAAAATGTGTGAAAGTTCCCACTGCTCCACATGCTCTGCAACATTTGGTATTAATTACTTTTTAACTCTTGCCAATCTGGTAGGTATGAAATAGTATTACATTATAGAATATATTTGCATTCCCCTGATTATGGAAATTATATACATTTTAATGTGTTTGTGACCCATCTATGTTTCCTCTTCAGTGAAATTTCATTTCTTTTGTCCATTTTTAATTGGGTTTGTCTTTTCAGATTGATCTTCATATAATCTGGATATTAATACATTATTTATAAAAGTTTCCCTATTGATGGCTTCTCTATAGCTTTAGATGTAATTTTTAATGTAATCAAATGTATCAGTCTTTTTCTTTATGATTTTTGTCCTCTTTTTAAAAATCTTCCCTACCCTAATTAAGTTACTTTTCTATGCAAATTTCTAAAAGTTGTGTACTTTTACTTTTCTCATACAGGTCTGACCAGCCAGGTTAAAGACTAATGTAAGAGTCAAAAACTATGTTTTCCATAAGGTTAGTGAATTGTCCCAGTACTACATGTTGTAAAATCTATCCTTTTACCTTGAACTAAATGCCTACCCTGTGATAAAACCAAGTTCAGTATATTTTTGGGTTCTGTATATATTTGTCAATACCACTCTGTCTTAATGACTGTAAGTTTATAATTTTTTAAAAGGATTTTGTTTATTTATTTACTTGTCAGAGAGAGAGAGAGAACAGCAGGGGGAGCGGCAGGCAGAGGGTGAGGGAGAAGCAGGCTCCCCACTGAGCAGGAACACAGATTCGGGGCACAGTCCCAGAACCCTGGGATCATGACCTGAATTGAAGACATATGCTTAAAACCAAGACACCCAGGCATCCTGTAAGTTTATAATTCTTGATATTTGCCAGGTAAGTCTCTTTATGTCTTTCTTCCTCTTCAGGAATGTATAGGCCTTCAATAAAAGCACACGAAATTTAGTATAAAAACTGTCAAGTTCCAGAGAAAACAATTCTGATTTTTATTGTAATTGCATGGAAATTATTAATCAATTTGATAGATTTGACATCTTTATGTTACTGACTTTTCTAATTCATGAGCATGGTATATATTTACATTTATTTAGATCTTGTTTCTTTTTCTTCCTTTCTTTTTTTTTTTTTTTTACATTTTATTTGACAGAGATAGAGAAAGCACAAGCAGAGGGAACGGGAGAGGGAGAAGCAGGCTCCCCGCAGAGCAGGGAGCCTGGTGCAGGACTCCGTCCTAGGACCCTGGGATCGTGACCCAAGCTGAAGGCAGATGCCCAACCACCTGAGCCACCCAGGCGCCCCTGCTTTTGGGGTTTTTAAAAAATATGTATGTTTTTTAACTTCCCAGCATAAGGTTTTCCTATTTATCTTTTGTTTTTTTTTAAAAGCTTTATTTAGGCATAATTTACATATTGTATGATTCATCCCTTTTAAACATACAACTCAGTGGTTTTTAGCAGTCATCAGCACAATCCAATCATAGGCCATTTCCATCATCCCCAAGAGACTGGTCACGCCCATCTTTAGTCCATCCCTGTTCCCACCTCCATCCCCAAGTGAACACCCACGTGCTGCCTGTCTCCCTAGATTTGCCTTTTCTGGACATTTTATGTATGTGGAATCATACAATGTGGACTTTTTTTTTTCACTTGCCTTCTTTCAATTGGGGTGATATTTTTGAAGTTCATCCATGTTTGTAGCATATTCTCATTAGTTCATTCCTCTTATTGGTGAACAGTATCGCATTGTATGGGTAGCATACATTTTGTTTTTCAGAATAATGTTGCTAATGAACTTTCATGTACAAGTCTTTCTGTGGACACATATTTTCATTTATCTTTAGTAGATATCTACAAGCCAAATTACTAGCTTGTTAAACAAATTTATGTCTAACTTTTAAGAAACTGCCAAACTATTTTCTGAAGTTGATACACCATTTTAAATGCTGCCAGCAATGTATGAGGGTTCTAATTTCTTCACATCTGCTCCCACAGTTGTTACTGCCTGTCTTTTTGAATATGGCCATCCTGGTGGGTGCGAAGTGGCATCTCCTTATGTTTGTTTTTTTTTTTAGATTTTATTTATTTATTTGACAGAGAGAGACAGCGAGAGCAGGAACACAAGCAGGGGGAGTGGGAGAGGGAAAGCAGGCTTCCTGCCAAGCAGGGAGCCCAATGTGGGGCTCGATCCCAGGACCCTGGGATCATGACCTGAGCCGAAGGCAGATGCTTAACGACTGAACCACCCAAGTGCCCATCCTTATGGTTTTAATTAGCATTTCACCAATGGCTAATGATGCTGAACACCTCTTAATGTGCTTATGAGCTCTTTATATATAGTCTTTGGTGAAATGTCTTTTCAAATCTTTTGCCTATTTAAAAAGTTGGGTTGTCTGCTGCTTGAGTTGTGAAACTTCTATATATTCTGGATAGAAGACCTTTATTAGAATTAGGATTTGCAAATATTTTCTCCCAGTCTGTGGCTTATCTTGTTATCTTCTTATTAGTGTCTTTTAAAGTACAAAAATGTATTAAGTTTAATTTATCAATTTTTTTCTTTTATGAATCATGCTGTTAGTGTCATATCTAATAACTCTTTGCCTAACCCAAGGTCGTAAGATTTTCTCCTATTTTTTTTCTAAAAGTTTTATCATTTTAGCCTAAATTTTGGTCTGATCCATTTTGAATTAATTTGTGTGTGTGGTATGAGTTAAGTGTCTAAATTCATCTTTTTGCATGTAGATATCCAATTGTTCCAATAACATTTGTTGAGAAAACTTATTATTGATTTTTAGTAACCTTTTAGTGAATGGAGAATAAAGACTTACAACAACAGTCCTTTGAGATTTGTAGAGATGTGCTTTATGATCCAGTAAATGTTCCATGTTCATAAACATTCTGCATGTGCTTGGATGGAATGCACATTCTGCCAATGGTGGCACACTGTTATATGTATATCCATTCGATCAAACTTGAGAATACATTAGTTCTGGGGTACATGGGGGGCTTAGTCAGTTAAGCGTCTGCCTTTGGCTCAGGTCATAGTCTCAGGGTCCTGGGATCGAGCCCTACATAGGGCTTCCTGCTCAGCGTGAAGTCTGCTTTTCCCTCACCTTCTCCCTTTGTGTGTTCTCTCTCTCTTTCTCTTTCAAATAAATAAAATCTTAAAAAAGACAGAAAACATTAATTCAAATCTTCTGTATCTGTACTTATTTTTTGCATCTGTTTGAGCTAGGAATTACCAAGTGAGTCATGTTAAAATCTACTGACATGATAGGAGATTCGTCTTTTTCTTCTTGTCCTTTCAATTTTTAATTTATATATCTTAAGGCTGTGTTATTAACTTTCATTAACTTGTGATCTGATTATTTTATCATAAGATAGCGACCCTCTTTGTCTCTGTCAATATTTTTTGTCTATTTTGTCTGAGATTGGTATCTTTCAGGAATAAAGTCCAGGGACCATATACTTGGAAGATTTGACCTGTTGAGATAATAAATTCTGCCTCAAAGTTAGCTTCTTGGCACAGCACCTTTCCTCCCTGCCTCCCAGCCAGGCTCACATCTGTCCTAATCTAAGGCCATCTTAACTGGGTAGGCAGCACCTTTCCCTTGGCATGCCAGAGAATATTAACAATTTTAACAGGTCATTCAAACCATTTGTTTGGTATAAGAAAGCCAAATATGACAGAGAAAGGTTCTGCCTTTCAAAGCCAGACAGAACTAGGAAATTTCAGTATGCCAGTAGAAGTAGGTGTATGTCCTAGAGGAAGGTGAACTATTTTGGGTTCTAGATTTCTTGTCGAACACAAAATATCTCCACATATGTGGACTGTAAAGCACAGACACCGATGGCCCTGCCAGCTTCTCCTGCAATCCAATCTGTGCTCAACAAGAAAGGCAGCCAGGGGAAGGAATGGAGGTGCGGACGCCTTTCCTCCCACTCCCTTCGGAGCCCTGGCACTCGGTACACGAGAACATCAGGGAGGCACCATGGGCCGGGAGTGGTAGAAGGAGCATTTGATAGCCTTGCCCACAAAAAGCACTATGTTGTGTATTTCCATAGATGCTGTATTTATCTATTTGGCCTCCATTCATCATAGGACCAACTACATTAACTACAGTTGGTTGTATTCGTGATGCTCTGGCTTCTGGGGGCTTCGCAGACCCAGGAAGAGGCTGCCCATCCCAGCTAGCTAATTTCTAAAGACAATATCACCCTACCCATGAGCTTGCCTTTGATATGCAAACCGGTGAGTCCTGAGTCTATACCGACTTAACCCACCTCCTTACCTAACCCTCACACACCAGGCCCCGAGTCATCCCAGGGCAGCCTACCAAAGTGACTAGAGGCCAACCCTGAGAACCCAAAGCCTTCCAGAAGGACTCAAACTGTTTACCCTGCCCTACCTTATCTTTCCTGAAGAACCCCAACCCAAGGCTCTGGCCTAGGCTCTCCCTCACTCTTTTCTGTCCCCTGACCAGCACCGGTGCTTTCCCCTGCTTCCTGCTGTGGCCACACCGTTTTTACCAGACCACATCCGTCCCGCACGGGCTTAGAACAGCTCAGCAGTTTCAGTCCTGTGGCAAACTCTCAGTAACTGTTAGCTGTTACTGACATTGCTATTATTCTACAGGTCTCTATTAAGTCTGTGACCCTACAAAAGCCCCCTTCTTTTCTTTTCTTTTTTTAAAGGATTTGATTTATTTATTTGACACAGAGAGAGAGATCACAAGTAGGCAGAGAGGCAGGCAGAGCTGGGGGGCGGGGGTGGGGGAAGCAGAAACCCCCCACCCCCGCGCTGAGCAAAGAGCCCAGTTTGGGGCTCAATCCCAGGACCCTGAGATCATGACCTGCCCGAAGCAGAGGCTTAATCCACTGAGCCACCCAGGCGCCCCAGCCCCTTTCTTTTCTGAGCCAGTTTCCTCAGGCTACCAATGGGGATTCATGGTACCCCGAACTCACTGGGATGGTTTTGAAGACCAAAACTGTAAAATGAAAATATTAGTTTATTTTCTCTTTTCTGTCTCCATCTCCTTCCAGAACCTTCAGAGAGAGAAGGGCTATTTTGAGCTCACAGGGGGTTTTATGGTCACAGGGGGCCTCCAGTTCACGGCACTGGGCCGGTGAACTCTGCCCTCCAAGACAGTTCTCAGTCTCTGGCCAATCACCTACTTCTCATCTGCGGGAAATGGTCCCTCCCGGACCCAGAAATGACAAGGGCCTGGTTTCCCAAGGCCCAGGCTTTGGAAAATAGGGACAGGGAAGCCCAGACCACGAGAACAGCTTGTGCACATGTGCCGCATTTACACACCTGAAGCACCCAGGCCGCCTTCTCCACAATCAGTCAATGAGCAAGTTGTTCTCCGAAGTATTCGGTGAGCGCTGTGGGGGACCTGGTCTCTGCTTCACAGAGCTGAGTAGTGAGCTGCAGACATAAAATGTACCAAACCACTTGTTTGGAACCTGCAAATGGGCTGCATTCCAGAATTTCAGTTATAAATCAGTCCTTGGGGCGCCTGGGTGGCTCAGTGGGTTAAAGCCTCTGCCTTCGGTTCAGGTCATGGTCTCAGGGTCCTGGGATCGAGGCCCGCATCGGGCTCCCTGCTCACCAGGGAGCCTGCTTCCTCCTCTCTGTCTGCCTGCCTCTCTGCCTACTTGTGATCTCTCTCTCTCTGTGTCAAATAAATAAATAAAAATTAAAAAATAAATAAATAAATCAGTCCTTGGTTCTTACAATAATTTGTTCTTTGGGGGAATAAAAAAAAATTATACCCTGCACTGTATGTTGTATTCCTGGCTTCATCCATGGAAAAATCTTTTTTTTTTTT
>LNAC01000087.1:1702777-1721262 GCA_002007465.1 Ailurus styani | reverse complement strand
AGAGCCCGATGCGGGCCTCGATCCCAGGACCCTGAGATCATGACCTGAGCCGAAGGCAGAGGCTTTAACCCACTGAGCCACCCAGGCGCCCCATCCATGGAAAAATCTTTCATCCATTGGATATAATTCCATACAGTGGCAAGTATTTGTAATGAAATATTATAGGAAAAAATATACAACTCAAAAAAAAACTATTTTATTTGTTCCTGACACATAGTATATACTACATAAACGTATTTACACAAATATTGTAGACCAAAGACTAACCTTTTTTGGGTCTCAGATGTCTTTGTCAAGACTTGGTCACTTGCTTCTGAAAGGCCCTAGTGAGTCTTGTAATTGATTTTGGATGAGTTACAAAATTCAGATTTTTCAAACACTAAATGTTTAGGTTTGATTTTAAAAATTGGAAACGAAAGTAAATCAAACAAGCAAAAAAGCTCCATGAAGTCAAAAGGCAAGTGACAAACTGGGAAAAATTATTTGCAGTTCATATCAGAAAGGATGAATCCCCCTAATATATAGAAAGCTTCTAGAAATAGAGGAGGAAAAGACTGTCAGTCTAATAGAAAAAGATGGGCAAGAGACAAGAATGGGCGGTCCACAGATGACCCTTAAACACATGCAAAGATGGTCAACTGCCTTCAAAGTAGGAGATATACAAATTAAAACAGTACCAAGCTACAGTGATTTACCTGACAGATTGGAAAAAATCCAATACACCTTGTTGGTAAATTTGTGTGAAACAAGATGTTCTCATCCACTGAGGCCGAGACAGTAAAAACCTCTGTGGGCAGCAAACACCAGCTATGAAATTTCCAAATTCAGCTCCCTTCGCTCCTACAGCCGGCCTCTAGGAATCCATCCTCTGTCTTGTATCAGTGTGAAATGGCATGTGCACAAACTTATTGGTTGCTGAATAGCATGTTGTAATAGCAAAAGATGGCAATAACGGGCCATCGTTAGGCGGGGGCTGGTTATATATTCTATGGTGCGTCCGCAAGATGGAGCGATAAGGATGTACAGAAAGTAATGAACGTGGTGTTGAACAGAAGGATTTCTAAAATATATTAAGTAATAAAACTAATGTGCAGAAGGGTAATTGTATAAGAAGCAGGAAAACAAAAATGAATATTTGTGCTATGAGTAGTTATGAAAGAGGCACTGGCAGGATACATGTGAAATAAAGGGAAATGTTTATTAATTAGGTGCAAGCAGCAGCTCTTAAACTTCAGCCTAGACGGGGATCACCTGGAGGGCTTGTTAAGCACAGATTACTGGCTCCCACTCCCCGAGCTTCTGATTCAGTAGGCCTGGTTTGAAGCCCAAAATGACTTCTAGCACGTTCCCAGGTGGCCAACCAGAAGGTTGGATTTGGAGACCAACTGGGTCAGAAAATGGGATAAACAGGCTGGAGCAAGGCTTCTCCAGGTATATCTTTTTTTTTTTTTTTTTTTAAGATTTTATTTATTTATTTCGAGAGCGTGTGAGTGTGAGCAGGGGGGAGGGGCAGAGGCAGAGGCAGAATCTCCAGCAGACTCCACCCTGAATTCAGACCCCGACTCAGGGCTCTATCCCATGACCGCGAGATCAAGATCTGAACCGAAATCGAGAGTTGGACACCCAGGCACCCCTCCAGGTATATCTTTTTATCATTTTGATTTTTTTTAAACGTGTGAATGTTCAATAGAATAATCTGCTCCTCATTCACTCTCTATCCTGTTTAATTTTTCTTTCCAACAATTATTATACCTGAAATGATGTTATTGTTTTCTTTCTCCTCCCCTCCCCCCACTAGACTAGGGTAAGCATGTTGCTTTTCCATTGCTCACTGTATTTCCAACACTAATATTATGTCTGGCGCGGAGTAGGTGCTCAAGAAATAGTTGTTGGATGAATGAAGTGTCTGCTTCGTTCTCTTGGTCGATACTAGATCCAGATCCGGATGCCTCACTGAAAGGGTTCCCTAATGCCTGAGACCCTCTTCTAGGTGAGGGCCAATTCAGGCATCGAATGTCGAAGCCCAGTTAACTTTAATGGTCTTCATGTAGCTTTCCCTTTGGCATTTTAAGTTCTGCAATGAAGTCAGGGGGCCAGTGGGCTCAGGTGAGACTGTGCTGCTCATCTTGCCACCCGGTCAGGGTGAAAAGAGGTTGGGTTTGGGAGTCACAGATACATGGCATCCAACCCCCCAGGCCACTCACCCGCTCTGTGACCTTAGACATCACTGGCTTTCAGTTTCCCAACTGTAGAATCTGGGATGCCTCTGCCTAGCTCTTGGGGTCGCTGAGAGACTCAACTGCTGTAACATGCAAGACACGTGGCACCCAATTCATGTTAGTTCTTTCTTGGCTTTTCAGCTGGCTTATTACATCAGCTGTTTTTGCAGTTCTCCCCCTACCTTGGTTTATTAAGTAATAGTTGTAAAAGTTTATAGCAAGTCACAGATTGGCAGCCTGCACCCTTGTTTGGATTGGCTCTTGAAGTGTTTAACAAAAATCTGACTTAATTGCCAACATTTAGAAACTGGAGATCTTACATAAAAATCTGGATTTGTGGCTTCATTGGAAACATCTGCACGACCACAATCCCTGGAGCTCGCTGTTGGCGTGGTGCTCCGCTCACGGTCCCCGTGAGTCTCTACCACCTTCCGCTGCGTCACCCCTCGTCGCCCTGAACAGCTAGTCCCTAGAGGCTTTGAGTCCCTAGTTTACAGAGTGCTTCCACTTTCTTCTCTCACTTGAACTTGACCCTTGAGGGTGTTGTTACTATTAACCCCTATCTTACAGGGGAAGCTGAAGCAGATCTGTGATGTTAAACCAGCAGCAGCAATAAATAGCGAGCCTTTACTGGATATTCAGCATGTGCCAGGAATTATTCTAAGCACATCACATGTCTTAATTAATTTAATCCTCATAACAATTTTATTTAATCTTTCCATTATCCCCATTTTACAGATGAGGACATGGAGGCAGAAAAGTCAAGTGACTTTTCCAAGGTCACACAGCTAGAAAGGTCAAAATGAACCCATCCTTTGCATCCTAATGTGCACTGTAAGGCGGTGTAGTCTTTCCTTGCTTCCTCCCTTTCTTTCTTTTTCTTTTTCTTTTCTTTTCTTTTTTTTCAAATAAGCAAATCAATGGACCCAGATTCTGGTAAGATTTTATAATGGTTTTTTGGTGTGTTGGTGTGGGGGGGCAGGTGGGTTTTACATTTTGTAATATTTATGCCCTGCTGTACCCCTATCACCTAGAACAATGCCTGGCATGTGGCAGAAGTGTAAGAAATATTGGAAGAATACAACAGTAGAGGCTTTCATTATTCATTACCAGCTGTCCGTACCCCTGGTGTCTGCTAACTGTTTAATTATTAGCCAGAGATGAGGACCTACTATGTGGGCATATGACGGGTTCCCTGCTCTTGAGTAGCTCAAGTCTAGGTGAAAAACACAGACAAAGTTCAAATACAGGACATATGCAGACATGTCACTTGCCAAGAAAGTTACATTTTCCCTTCAAAATGAACGATTTTCAATAAAGGCTAAAAATGGAATCAAGCTGGGACACCTGGGTGGCTCAGTCAGTTAAGTGTCTGCCTTCCACTCAGGTCATGATCCCAGAGTCCTGGAATCGAGTCTTGTGTTAGGCTCTCTGCTCAGTGGGGAATCTGCTTCTAACTCTCCCCTTCCCCCTTGCTCGTGATCTCTCTCTCAAATAAATGAAATCTTTAAAAGTAATGGAATCAAAGGGCACCTGGGTGGCTCAGTCGTTAAGCAGGGTTGTGATCCCAGGGTCCTGGGATTGCTCCCTGCATCGGGCTCCCTGCTCAGCAGGAAGCCTGCTTCTCCCTCTTGCACTCCCCTTGCTCGTGTTTCCTCTCTCGCTCTATCTCTCTCTGTCAAATAAATAAAATATTTTTTAAAAATGGAATCAAGTCAGTTTAGAATGCTGATTATCTTACTGAGTTTATATTTTCAATGGTGAAACTGGGTGCTTGAGACAGTCTTTCCAGAGACTGGAAAAGTTTTATGACGAAAACCCAGGACAAAATGCAATTTGAAAGAATTTCCTGCTATGATATCCCCCTGTTGCTAGGATAGGCTCAGTGGGATCCAGCAGAGACAGTGAAGTTTAACATGTTTGATCCAACTAATCTTTTTTAAAAGATTTTATTTATTTGTTAGAGAGAGAGGGCACAAGCAGAGGGAGTGGCAGGCAGAGAGAGAAGCAGACTCCCCACCGAGCAAGGAGTCCGATGTGGAGCTCGATCCCAGAATCCTGGGATCATGACCTGAGCCGAAGGCAGCCGCTTAACTGACTGAGCCACCCAGGCAACCCTTTCCAACTAATTCCTACCTCCTGTTTCCCCTATGAGGGCTTCTGGAGAGTCTAGGCAAGGACTGTAGACTTCTGGCCTTTTGTTTGTTTGTTTGTTTCTGATATTGCTGTGCCCTGGAGTTGGCTCTAAAAAGCTGGTGACCTAGCCCTGTCTGTCTCCCTTTCTCCTTTCCCTCTCTTGTCCATCATCCCCCTTCATTTCCTTCCCTTCCTCCCTCCCTATCTCTTTCCACCTGTCCATCTTTTTCCCTCCCTCTCCCTCTCTTCCATCTTTTCATTATCCGTTATTTCATTTTCTCCCACAATAATCCTGCAAAGTAGTCTGGTCTGAGATTATCACTGCAATTTAATGAGGAACTTAAGTCACAGAGAAGTGGAGTCATTCTTTTAGGATTACCCGCTCCCCATCACGGTTCCCCCCACGGATCTGAATCCCAGCCTGTGTGTCCTCTACCACACCACGACTTTATTTCCCTGCAGGAGCACAGCCTCTGTCAGAACCTTTCTGCTTTCACCTTATCATTAAAGAAAGAAGCAAGATGGAAAAAACCCTAGATTTATGATTTATCTCCTTTTTTTACAAAAATGGAAATTTGATGTCATTTTCCAAATGGGGTGGAAATTAAGCTGCACACCTAGCTGTAAGCCCTGGGGCCTCTCCGTCAAGAACTCAGCTCCATCTCCAGTAGGACATGGGTTCTTTCAGCTCAGCTAACCCGAGTGCCTACCCCAGCTGGGCACAGTGAGACCTGCCACTACCTCAAGTTGCTCATGGTCTGTGTGACACGTGTCACATAGAGGGGACTTGGGAGACTACAGAGGTAAGGAGGAGCTCTAAACACAGTCTGGGGGTCAAGGAAGGCTTCCTGGAGGAGGCATCAGCTGGGCTTTGTCTTGCTGATGAACAGATGTCCTCTGGTGAAGGTGAAGAAGAAGGGAGAAATGAGATTGCTTGTGAGCAAAGAGTAGAAAAAGCTGATCAATCTCCTATTGCATGTATATGCCACATTCGTTTATCCATTCATCCATCCGTGGACACTTAGGTGGCTTCTGCCTTTTGGCTCTTTGTGAATAATGCTGCTATGAACACGGGTGTGCAAGTATCTGTTTGAGTCTCTGCTTTCAATTCTTTTCTTTTTTTGAGAGAGAGAGAGAGCAAGCAAGAACTCATGCAAGTGGGGTGGGGGGAGCAGAGGGAGAGAGAGAGAATCCTAAGCTGAGCGTGGAGCCCAATGCAGGGCTTGATCTCATGACCTGAGCCAAAATCAAGAGTTGGGTGCTCACTGACTGGGTCACCCAGGCACCCCTGCTTTCTTTCAGTTCTTTTGAGTATATGTCTAGAGGTGAAATTGCTGGATTACATACATATTGCTTTTTGTTTCCAAAATTTTTTATTGTGGTGAAACCCAACATAAAAATTTCCACGGTAATCATTTTTAAGTGTAATTCAGGGGTATTCAGTACATTCATTTGTTGTGCCATCTTTACCATTTGTTTCCAGAACTCTTATCATCTTGCAAAACTGAAACTCTCTACCCATTGGACAGGGACTCCCCACCCCCCTCCAGCAGCCTGCAGCAGCTGCTGTGCTACTTTCCGTCTCTATCAATCTGACTACCCGGGGAACTGCAGGTGTGTGGAATAATACAGTGTGTGTGTGTGTGTGTGTGTGTGTGTGTGTGTGACCGGTTCATTTCACTTAGTTTCACGTCCTCAAGGTTCATCCATGTGGTAGCATATTACAGAATTTCCTTCTTTTTTTTGAATAATATTCCACAGTACGTATATACCACATTTTGCTTATCCATTCGTCTGTCAGTGGACTGTTGGGTTGCTTCTTTGTTTTAACTACTGTGATACTGCTTCTTAATATATTATGAGCATCTTGTCCTACGAATAACCTAATTTCCTCAAGGCCTTTTTTTAGTGGCTGCTTTATGTCAATTGGCTGTCCCACAATTTAGTTAACTAACCCCTTATAGCTGGAAATTTGGTTTATTTTTAATTTTTTATATTATATATAGTACTGTAAGAGTACCCTTGTGAATAACACCTTTGCACAGCTGCTTATGACAGATGAGAGTATGCCCAGTGTTTAGGCCTTCGGTACACACTGCTGGGCCGCGAGTCACAAGCAGCCTCCCTGCCCTCCACCTCCAGACAGTAGCCTAAGGCGGGCAGGCTGTTGCACACACCCCTCCAGACCGGGGAGCACCGTGATGTCCAGGCATCCCTGCACCTCGCAGGTGTGAGCGCCACAGGGGCCCTGTAATAGAGGCTGATTAGACCTCACACCTGCTTACCTGTCATGGGGTCCTTAGGTGGGGCTCTCCTCAGAAGGTCAAGTTGAACCTTTGGGTCATGTGGCAAGTGGGTTTTTGCCAGGGGAAATTTGGTTCAACAGAGATATGTTCAAACTGGCTCAAACCAAAGGGGGGTGATTTATGAGAAGGGAAATGGAGATCAGAGGGCCTGAAGACTAGGCCACTTGGGCATCACAACGGTCTAGAACTAAGAACTGAAAAGGCAAGAGTTCAGAATCTTTCTTTACCCCTTCTAGAGTAATCTCTACCCTCACACCTGCTTCTCTTGATGCATCCCCTCAGTCTTCTGTCTTTCTGTACAGACCAGGACACAGCATGTCATGTGGACCACTGGTCCCAGACCCAGCAGTGCCTGCTTGGCTTTTCTGCTTCAGCACCATCATGAGGAATAGCAGCCTCTGAGTCCCAATCCCAAATTCCTGGAAGGTGGCTCTGTCTAGAAGAAGCATCTACCTGGGGAAAGAGGACAGGGTAGCTGAGCCCACATTCCTCATGCAAAAGTCATGGCTGGGGGACGGGACAGAAGAGTCATCCAAAGCGATGCCACACCTGTCCGGCAAATTTTTCTTGCACTTCCAGACCTCAGGCTTCGATGGGATCATTCATGGCCAAGATACTTGTGAATGGTACAAACATTCTGCAGGAAAAATGGTGTACTCAGAAGGTTAACTCGAGGGAGAGACCGAGGGGGCTTAGGGAAGAGTGGGCAGAGTTAAGGACACCAAGTTGAGATGGTGAAGCACTCTGGGGCCAGCACCAGGAGAACAAGACCCACCCATACATGGGTGAGAAGTGAGAGAGGGAGGAAGCTGTCACTGCTGAAACCAGAGAGGACTGAAGCCAGCAATGGTGGGTTAGGGTGCGAGGGTCCAAACTACAAGCAGAGCAGAGGAGGTAGAGCAAGAAATACCCAACTGCTCTCTCCCCCCTGCTCCACCCCTCCCTCCAACCTGAAGCCAGAGGACGAGGCACTTGGGTGATGAGTTTATAGGGTCCAGCCCCCTGGATCACAGAGCAGGGCAGAGAGGATGCCAAGTGGATGCAGTTGGGGAGGGAGGATGGCGATTACCCAGCCCAGGTGGTTATGACACATGTTTTTAGAACATGACAAGTGTTTAACTCCTAACTTTGTCGTCTCACTCCTAGAAATGTGGTTTGAAGCCATGAGGCAAATTAAAGTTTTTATTTGTACTACCTTTTGGGAGGCAGTGTGGCTTAATGACAAAATGTGGGTTTCGGAGTCAGAAAGATCAAATCCCAGTCCAGGCTCTCCTGCTTCTTAGCGTTATGGGACTTGGCCTCTCAGAGCCCCATTTTCTTCATCTCTAATACCTGTCTCCCCCTCAAAGAAACTTTTATTTTTGCTTCAAATAATTCTTTATTGAGAGGCTTAAATAAAACCTTATGAAGTGAAGTGTCTGAGCACGAGGCATCATGAGTGCACCACAAATGGTGGTCATTATTCCTGGAATTTTTTCACTGTAACATTATCTGTAACAAAAAGTATGAAGGTAGGCTGGAGACCTAGCAAGAGAGGGGTGATTAAAGAATCAGTGCTTGCTGTCCCACTCTAGAACCACAACCGTGACTATCATGGTGGAGACAATGAAGCCACATGGGACCGCGTCTCCATTGTAAAGTTGAATGAGAGCGAAGCATGGCCAACACTGGGTTTACAATCCTTATTAGTGCAGCGAATACAAGAGAACCTGAATAGAAAGAACCTATATGCCTGGTGAGGATTGTGGGTAGGATTGTGGGTATTTCATTTGTTTCTTCTGAAAAAAACTTTAGATGATTTTAACAGTGTTTGTACAAACATAGTATTCAAAATCATACAATTATTTGACCTGAACAAAAGTAACTCCTTCCTGTGGGGGACTGTATTCGTTTCCTGTGGTTGCTGTAATCAATCACCACAGAACTCAGTGGCTTAAAACAACAGAAATCTAGCTGCTCACGGTTCTCGTGGCCAGAAGTCCTAAATCTGGGTGACAGCAGAGCCATGCCCTCTCCAGAGGCTCTGCTCAAGAATCCAGTCCATGCCTCTCTCTCAGCGGCCAGTGACTACTGGAATTGGTCCTTGGCACTCCCTCGTCTGTGGCCATATCCCTCCAATCTCTGCCTCCATCTTCACACTGCTTTCTCCTCTGTGCCTGTGTGGTCTCCCTCTGACTCACTCTTACAAGGACACTCATCATTGAATTTAGGGCCTGTCCAGATAATTGAGAATGATCCTACCCTAAGATATTTAATTATATTAGCAAAGACCCTTTTACCAAATAAGGTCACAGTCACAGATTGCAGGGATTAGGATGCAGACATATTTTTTTTCCTTGAGTGTGTGTGGTGGAGTAGGATACCATTCAACCCATTTAAGAGAATTCAGAAACTGGAGGAAGGGAGATTCGGAAACTTGGGGGAGGGGGCTCAGCTGACACATCAGAACAGGTGGTGGTTAGTGGGGGAAGCACATGGAGGAAAGAGAAGACAACTTTTCACACAAAAGTAACAAATAGAAATATTTGTTGAGCGAACAGAATGAATAGAAAGAAATTAAGGATGAGCCATCATGGAAGTCTGACGTTCCAGACTCATCTCCCGGCCTCACTGGACAGAATGTGGACGCCAGTGTCTGCTGTCTATCCATCACTGTCCTCAACTCCACTCCTTGCTTCTTAGTGGAGTTTTGCCTCTGGCTTGTGTCCTATTTGATGAATGTCTCAAATAGTCTGAGAACGAAAATCAGGGGTGTGTGTACTGAGAGACTGAATATATAGATAGACCACGGCCAGACTGTAATGACAGTGGAACTCTGACCCATGACCTCTGCAGCAGCCAGCTTGGGAAGAAAAACCACAAACCTCTACAGTAATCATTCCAGAACAGTCAGGACTCAGTCAATGACTGTCAACTTTCCTATTCTTTGCCCCTATGTCCAACTCACAACTAGCCAGAGAAAGCCCAAGACATCCCCAAGCCATTCACATACAGACACCCCCCCTTCTAGTCAGCTGTTTCCAGCTTCCCTTTGCTAACAGGCTCCCACAAGGCACCCCTGAAGCCCTCCTTTTTTTTTTTAAACTATAAAGCTTTCAGACTCCAATGCCTGTCTTTGAGTCTCTATCAAATGCAAGCGATGGGGGCTGACTCCTTTGTTACAGCAAGATCTAAATCGATAGCCCCTATTTGTTCTGGCTGGGGTCTTTATTTCTATTGGGTAGTGTCTCTATTCTTCTCAGCTGAGTGCATTGGCTCCTACTCCTTGGTTCTGAGCATTGCCTGTGAAGTTGAACCACTACAACCAGTACATATGTGCCTGGCACATAGTAGACACTAAATAAAATATTGTCAAGTGAATGAATAGCTCTCTAGGTTAAGGTGATATGTATTGCTGCAACTCCAAGTTCCTTAGATGAAGTTTAGGGGAGTAAATCCAGAAGACTTATTTTAGGGAGATTCCAGTGAACTCTTGGTTATTCTAAATTCTTTGAAAAACGGAATTTTCTCGTTAATAGAACTTTCTGGTTAGCTTAGTCAGAGGGTGTAAATGCCCTTAAATATGGTCCTCATTGAACAGACTTTAATACTTCTTAAAGAGGCAGATGGCATGCTACTGTTTTGCAAATAGTGCTGTGAAAAGCCTCAAGAGCCACACAGAATGGGCAGAAGTTGGATGGTGTTGGCTGGGGGTTCCAGTAGCCTTGGGGGCTATTGTTGAGCTAAAGGCCCAACTGGAGCTTGTGTTCTTATTATTTATTGCCCATAAAATGGAATGCAAACTACCCTCATTACCTGCCACCCCCCACCTCAGCCATGGGGTTCCTTGGTTATTTAGATGGTGGGTAAACAGGCTGTTGGGCTGTTGGGTTGTTCCTGAGGAGAAAGGTTGGAGGTAGCAGAGGTGAGGAAGGCAGAGGACCTGCAGGAAGGAGCTTCAGAAGAGGCTCCTGAGAGACCATTGTGCCCATGAGATGCAGGGACCACAGGGCCCTCCACTTCTGTTCTCTATGCTAGGTGGTAGGCACCATTTTCAAAGCACAGAGAAGACCATTTCCTTGAACAGCAAAAAGTTTTTTGACTCTGCCCTTTTAAAAAAAATTCAAAACATCCTCTCTAAGCTCTGTTTATAGCTGTGTTTAGAAAAGCTGAACAAATGACATTTACTTAACACTTCAAACACTGAGCTTTTAGTTGATCACTGTATACTCTCTGTTTTGAGTATAATTTTGAATTTCACATCAGCAGGAATTCTGCCTTGAGAATTTATTTACCACAAAAGCCAAAGACTGTTCTTGTCTCCATCTCTCTTTACTTTCCCTCTCCTTCCTCCTCTTCCCATGGTCCCATGCATGTACTAAATTTCTCTCTGTTTCCCCAGCAGACTCATACCCGATCTTGTCAGTCTTTGCACAGGCTATTCCCACCACCTGGAACACCCTCTTCTTTCCATCCATCTGATGAGCCAAACAATCCTCTAAGACTAAACACAAGAGAGGGTTCCGGGAAGATGGAGCAGTAAGCAACACCAGGAATCTGTCTCCCCACCTGGACGACAATTACACTGGAAGAATCTGTCTGATGTAACTATCTTGGAACTCTGGAGTCTGTTTAAGGCTTTTAAATTCCAGGCGAAGACTTGGACAGTAAATTGTAGTGAATTTTGATCAATTTTAGCTCTTAGCACAGTAGCAGCTGCCCACCCCTGACCTCCTACCCCCCATCCCCAGCCATATGGCAGACAGCTGTGCATGTGTTCCTGGAGCAGACTGCGCACAGCTCGCAAGAGCCAGAGCAGACAAAAAGAATCCTGTTCTCCAAATATCTGTGCTGTGACATCGACTGCTGCTTCAGATCACAGAAGGTGCAAAGAGGCAGCTGCCATGGCTGTCACACCTCCCACCATTGGTGCAAGCCCCTCCCCCTCCAGCTGAAGTGAGTTGCTGGGAATTTTACTGGCTGGTGCCCACCGCCTTTCATTTTTCTCTTTTCTTCCCTTCTGGGAGGCAGACATTAATGACTAGGACGTTAAACAAAACAAAACAAAACAAAACAAAAAACAATTTTCAAGTGAAATTAGAAAATGAAAGCATGTGCCCAGAAAAGACCTGAAAAGATGTTTATACCTCAAGCTGAGCCTCAGCACAAAGACAGCCTATGACAATCAAAACAACAAAACCAGTAAATGAAAATAACAGCAAAACCAAGCAAACCCCAGGGAAGGAGGAGGATCTGATTTCCAGAGTTACCATATTATTAGATTCAAATGTCTAGTTTTCAACCAAAAAAATCACAAGGCATACAAAGAAACAGGAAAGTATGACCCATTCAAAGGGAAAAAAAATAAATCAACAGAAAGTGTCCCTGAAACAGAACTAACAGCAGATATACTGGATGAAGACTTTAAAACACCTGTCTTAAAGGTGCTCAAAGAACTAAAGGAAGATGTGGAGAAAGTGAAGAAAAATGATGTATGAAATAAAAATGCCAGTAAGATGAAAGAAAACTTAAAAATTAAGCAAAAAGAAAATCTGGAGCTGAAAAAGCCAATAACTGAAATGAAAAATTCACTAGAGGGATACAAAGGCAGATTTGAGCAGGCAGAAGGAAGGATAAGTGAACTTGAAGATAGGACAACGGAAATTGCTTCCTTACTTATATGTCCTAGCCCCTGGGGTGAGGAGAGAACAATGGATGGCATGGCCTATGTGAACAATACAGGGCTGGAGATATCCCCTGAAATTTCCCCCAAAGTGACCCTGTTGGAGTGTGAAAATAACCGAGAGAGAGAGAGAGAAAGAGAGAGAGAGAGGCTGTAGATGGCCTGCCCATGTCAGGAAGGTGACTGATTTCTAGAGTACTTTGATGGTCAGTTTAATACATCAACTTCGCTAAGCCATGGCACCCAGATATTTGATCAAACACTATTCCTGGATGTTTCTGTGAGGGTGTTTTGGGATGAAAAGAACATTTAAATTGGTGGACTTTGAGTAAAGCGGGTTGCCCTACATACTGTGAGTGAGCTTCATCTAATAAGTTGGAGGCCTGAATACAACAAAGACTGATCTCCCCTGAGCAAGAAGGAATTCTACCAGCAGATGGTCTTTGGACTTGAACTGCAACTCTTGCCTGGGTCTCCAGCCTGCTGGCCTACCCTACAGATTTCAGATTTGCATCTCCATAATCATATAAGCCAATTCCTTAAAAATAAATCTCTGTCTCTGTCTCCCTCTCTGTACACACACACACACACACACACACACACACACACACACACTATTTGTTCTGTTTCTCTGGAGAACCCTGACCAATACAAGTAGCATCCATGTGAGGAAATCAAAATGGGAACCAATCAACCACAGCAGAATGTCAGAGGCCCCATTTGAATAAATATTTGTTGACTCTTGGCAAACATGGTAAATTATCCCAAAGCAGGAGGCCAGACAGGGATGCAGCAGCCATCCCCAACTGCTTCCACTAACCCCTCACCCCCACAAGTCCACTTAGGGACGGATCCTTTTTTTCCCCCACATTTCATCTCTCTCACCGCTACCACCCTCATCTGAGCCATTCAGAGAAATCCCCTGCCCACCCTCAGGGCTTTTGACGTCCTAACCACAGCTAACTTTCAGCTTTGACCCCTGCCATTTCCCGTGTCTGCTGACATGCCAGCTGGCAGAACTCTTCCCCACTGCTTGTATCCCCTGTGCTTTTTTTTTTCCTTTTCTTTTTCCAAAGATTTTATTTATTCATTTGACACAGAGAGAGAGAGATTACAAGTAGGCAGAGAGGCAGGCAGAGAGAGAGGAGAGAGGAGGAAGCAGGCTCCCTGCCGAGCAGAGAGCCCGATGTGGGCCTCGATCCCAGGACCCTGGGATCATGACCTGAGCCGAAGGCAGCAGCTTTAACCCACTGAGCCACCCAGGCGCCCTCCCTTGTGCTTTTTTATGCTTCTGTGTTTTTCAGGCACCTAACAGATCTCTAGTGAGCACTGTCCTTGTGGATGCCCCAGCGCTAAGGGCTGACCCCACACGTCCAGGCCTCAGGCACTCCAGTCTCAGAGGAAGGTAGGCTTGGAGGCACATAGGTGCACCCCCGGGTCAGCAGTGCCTCAGAGAGACCCGCGTGGGGTCCAGGCGCGTCACACGGGGCAGGAACATCATCGTGTCCCCCACACTTCCCTCTGATGCCTGTTCCTCTTCCCCCAGGGAACCTGTCCCACTGCTCAGGATCACCTACATACCATCTCTGTTCAGAAGAGCCTATGGGGGCCTCACTGCTCTCTCCAGAGGGCACCTGCTCTCCCTAACAGTTTATAGTTACCACCTTCCTCACTTACCACACTGAGTAGTAATACCACCAAAACCTGCCCATCAAGTGTTCACTCTGTGCTGAGCTCACCCTCCAACCCCCCTGCGCAGCAGGGACCAGCATAGCACCCGCCACTCACAGGGGTGACATTCCTTGCTCAGTGTCTCGTGGCTCATGAACTTAATCATTGAAAACCTCCATGCTGAGCACTCTTCCTGGCATGGGGTAGATAGAAAATGTTTGTCAAAAGGAACCACAGTACACTGTTTTAAAGTGCATGGCTTTGCTAGCCAAATGGAATGGAATAAAGTAAACTAGAGGTATTTGTCAGGAAAGGCTTCAAAAGCAGAGGCCATTGGTTTTTCTTTTGCCATCACTGACATTTCTCACTGTCTGGGTGAGGGCTGGGAGAGAGATGTCAGATTGTCCCCTCGTTGGTTCAGGTCACAGCACCTAGCTGCCACCAGCCGGAACAGCGTGGAACTCAGCAGTTCTGGAATCAGCCAGGCAACCAGGCGCCATGTCCCTCTCCCTTCTGGGTGCCAGCTGGGGTCTCTCCTGGCTGGGGCTGGAGCTGCTGAGTGCCAGACATCTGCAGACAGGATTTGCAAACAACTGGCTCAAGGTTCTGAGTTTTGTGATCTCATCCAAATGCCTGACTGTGGGGGGCAGGCTTATTTTCCTAGGCTACCAGCTCCAGGGGTGAGGGGGTGGGGGGTGGCAGTGGAAATTGCACTAGACTTGGGGCTAGAGGCCTGGGGTTGGTTCTCATCCCTGCCACTTTACAGCTAAATGATGCTGAACCTTAGTTTCCTTTGCTATAAAATGGAAACGATGACTGTTCCTACCTCACAGGGTTGTTATGAGAAGTAAGACGATACATGTGGGACATGCATTTGACTGCTTTTTGCTGTAATGTGCAAGAGATTGTCAGTAATTCAAAGAAGCCCGACTTCCTCAAGCCACAGTCTCGGGGCGATGTACCCACCACGGCGAGTACGCCCTCAATAGCAAATGCCAAGATGTCTAGACAACCCAGTCGGTTTATCTGAGTTCATTACTGAGATCCACATAACAGAGAAACTACTTGTTGAGCTGATTTGGACCAGTTATTTATAGAGGCACCTTGGAACTAGACCAAGATATGGAGGCAGAAATTCTGGAAATGAATCCGAGATCCCCAATTTCTGTTTGTGTAACGTAAGCATTGTTTTTCAGCTCTAAAATGGGGACTTACAGGGGCGCCTGTGTGGTTCAGTCGGTTAAGCGTCCGACTCTTGATTTCTGCTGAGGTCTTGATCTCAGGGTCGTAAGATTAAGCACCATGTCCAGCTCTGGGCTGGGCATGGAGCCTGCTTAAGATTCTCTCTCCCTCGCCCCCTCCCACTCCCCCACTCCCAGTAACACATGCACATGCATGCTCTCTCTATCTCTCTCTCTCTCTCAAAAAAAATGGGACTATAATCTCTGCTTTGCCTGTGCCCTATGACCCAGCAAAGCTACTTTTGAATGATATCCCAGGGAAATTCTCTTACAGGGGACCTAGAAGGGGCTGGGTAGGAGGGTATTCATGGTGGTGGTGTCTGTGGTAGCAGACAGCGGAGGGACAGAAGTCTTTCCCTACCGGAGAAATGGACACGTCAGCTGCGGGGCTGCAGCTGTGGGATTCTGTCAGCAGGCAGACGCTGCGGCTCGACACACATGCAGCCATGTGGGCGACTGTGCACAACAGTGTTGGGTAAATAAGAAGCAGAACACATGATACCTCACGATATCGTGGACATAAACACAAAACACAAGCACGCACAAGACAAGGGAACACACTTTACAAGAATACATGCACACTTACAGATGTATCAAAGGGGTTAGAATAGATGCTGTGAGAGGAGGTGAAGACGAGCGGAGATTAGTGGCGGTCGTGGGAGAGCAAAGCAGAAAAGAGAATTGTGCAGACCAATGACAGCGATGAGCAGTTAACCAGAAGGCATAATCAACTCAAGTCAGGATCATCTACATACCATCTCTGCTCAGAAGAGCCTATGGGGCATCAGAAGTTAAAAAGAAATCCCACCTTGAAGTGTTTTCAGAATTATGCAAATGTTCAGAAAAGTCCCTGGCACAGAGCTGGGCATGTGGGGCATGGCCAGCAATGGTAATATTTTTATTATTCACTCACTGAACACCGAATGTACCAAGTATCTACTCCATGCGGGAAGCTGTGCAAGGAGCTACGGCAGAAACAAAGACTGAGTGTCTCGCAGGTCTGGGGGTGGCACAGCATCACGAGAAGGGAGCCCTCATCCGGGAGCGCAGAGATCATGCTGTCAGACCCCCTCACTTTCTAAACGAAGGCTGGAAAAAGTCACTTTCCCAGGGTCACACAGCAAATTAGTGACTGAATCCTAGAGCACTGGAAGGCTTGTATCTCTCGTCCTGGCTTTTACCCCAACATTCCTCCTCGAGACCCGTCTCTTGTTTATATCTCTGGGTGTGTGTGTGTGTGTAATGGAAAAGTGAATAGACTCTTTTGAAAATGCAGTTTGGTAGCTAAAACTTTTGAGGTCTATGGGGAAAAAATAGAAAGGTTCTGGATCCTGGCAGAGCCGGACTCCAAGCATCCCTCCTGCTCTCCATCTCCTGGGCCTTTGCAGTGGGTTAGTGGGTCCGCATTCAATCTCGCAATCAGAAGCAGCCTCCACTCCTACCCTCAAAATTGGCCCCGTTAAATCTTCCCACCTAAATGCCACTCTGAGGAGGGGCAGACGTGTCCCTGTAATCCCCTTCTTTCCTTTCTCACCCTTTTACACATCTCTAAAATGGCCCGTTCCCTAAAGTTGGCAAGAAGGCCTCCAGACGAGGAGTACGGACGTTCCTAACGGAGTGCAGCTCTCGGAGATTCAGTGGAGGTCCCGGGAGAACTCTGGGCCTGGACCATGGGGTGCCGTATCCAGGGACGTGAGACGGTGGTCAGAGAAGCCCGGAGAAGGAGGGGTGGGCATGGCAAAGGGGAGGAACAGGTCCCTGAAGACTCTGCCAACATCTTGCCAGCCTTGATTCCTGGGGCTATCACAGCCTCTCCTATGATTTCAGGAAAACGCAAAAGTTTTCCCACGGGTTCCAAAATGAGATTGGCAAGGAACTGAATAACACGCTGATTTTTCCAAGAAGAGTGTGGTTAGTTTTGTGTCAGATATGAATAGAGATGAAGAGGAAAGAATTCTCTCTGATGGGAACTCTCCATCTCCGGGGGATTGGGCGCAGCCCCGAGCTGGGACAATGGCTCGCTGAGGAGAGAGTGCGCTAACACTTAATGAACACTTACTCCATCCCAGGCACTGTGATAGGCCCCTACTAGATTGTTTCATTTAGCTCTCACACACAGCAACCCTGGGAATCAGGCACCGTTAAGAGCCCAGTTTTCTGATAAGTTGCAGGGAGTTAATGAGTTGCCCCAAATCATGCTGCTGCGAAGTGGTGGGAGCAGGACTTGAACCCAGATTGTCTCTCCCTGGTCCGTGGGCCTAACTGCTAAACAAACCAGCAGCTAAGCCATAGTCTGGTCACTACGGATCTCCCAGCATGTGGCTGAGAATGTGCCATAAACCCTTTCTACTCAGGGCGGGAATCCCAGTGCTGGTCACTCATTGCTCATTTTCGCTGAACGGTATTTCTTAGGGCAACACATTCTAGGAAATCATCAATCAACAGCCTCTGTAGCATACTTTTGCTTTGTAAATTCTCGGTATTCTCTTTAATATTTTATGGCGTGGTCTCTGCTGATGAACAGCAGAGGGTATTGCGGGGTTTTACACGGCTCCCTTTATTAAAATCGATAGTCAGCCCTCTCAGCACTGTCCCTTATGGAAGGTCTGGATGACATCGTTATATTTAAAGAGATTTTAAAGCACAAAAACTACGTAAAAGCCACCACCATTATTAGAAGACACTCTGTAAACTACAGCCTGGTTTAGACAATATGGACAGGACCTGGCAAGGATGTCTGTTTAATGGCTTAAGTGGCGCCACCGTGTGGCAGGAATGTAAACACCAGTCACAGTTTACCCCAGCTTTGAAATTGTATGTCCTAATCGATTTTTTTTTTAACTTCAATGAGTTGCGTTATTTTAAAGTTGTATACATAGAACCAGGCTTTATTGTAATCTCCTATTATACTATTTCAAATTATTAGGAAGCCTGTAACATACAAGGAGGGTAACCCATAGATCCCAGTTCAAAATTGCTCCAGCCGTTTGAGGTTGATGGAAATTCTGATAACCTGACATTAGGTGTATCACAGGCCTTGGCTGCACCCCATCTAACAGATCATCAAAAATATGGTAACAAACTGACTTAAAGTAGCACTCTGAAATTGAACCAAAGAACCTTGGGATCTCTGGGCTGAAAAGAAAGTGTCAGACGATATGGTGACCCTTTAGGAAGGTACATGTTAATCAGGTGAATTTAGTCACGGTCACAAGCTTGCACTGGCTCAGTAGGATGTCTTCAGATCAGC
>LNAC01000087.1:1613895-1689859 GCA_002007465.1 Ailurus styani | reverse complement strand
AGAGAGAGAGAGAGAGAGAGAGAGAGAGAGAGAGAGAGAGCCCAAGCAGGGGGAGGGGCAGGCAGAGGGAGAAGGAGAAGCAGGCTCCCCGCCAAATGGGGAGCCCGATGCGGGACTTGATCCCAGGACCGTGAGATCATGACCTGAGCTGAAGGCAGCCACCCAACCAACTGAGCCACCCAGGTGCCCTGGTTTTATGTCTTTGGATACTTCTCTTTCTTCTGTGAAGCAGGAGCAGAACTACCTAATAGTTTAGCTGCTGCCGAGAGCAGGGATTGGAGTGGGTCAGAGTTATTTGTTTTGTGATGGGCGAAGGACCACAGATCTCTGTTCCAGTCCTATAATCTTTTTTTTTTTTAGATTTTATTTATTTGAGAGACGGAGAGAGAGCAAGCGCGAGCAGTGGGGGAGGCAGAGGGAAAGGGAGAAGGCTCCGCGCTGAGCAGGGAGCCTGACACAGGGCTCCATCCCTGGACCAAGGGATCATAACGCGAACCCAAGGCAGATGCTTAACCAACTGAGCCACCCAGGTGCCCCAAGTCCTGTAATCTTAGAGTCAGAGTTGGAAGGAAACTTGGAGGTGATTGGGGTGACGGGCAGCTTCATGTACTCCACAGAGCACAGAAGTCTCCCTAGAACCAGCGGCAGAGCTTCCTGCCTTTGGAAGTATTCAAGCTGAGAAAGCATGTCATGCAGAAGAGATCCTGCTCAAACGTTCTGCACAGAACAAGTGGCTGGGCGGGCGACTCCATGGTTTCCGGCTCCTGCACACATTTCCTCTTGTACCACCTTAGGCGACGACGCAGGGCAGCAGGGCTGGGAACCATGGTAGGTCAGAGATCTTCCACAGGGTGAACGTCACGTGACCCTAGGAACACCAACAGCCATCCTCACCAACTACTGCTCACAGCGCCAGGCACTGCACATACCAAACTATCGCATTTCATATCTGGAATCGTGAAAGGTACGTTGAGTGATCGATCATAAACCTCTATTTCTTAGAGGAGGAACAGAGGTTTAAAATCGTGCCCACAGTGTCCTTGGGACGGAGCCTAGATTAAATTTAGGTTTATCAGATCCTTTTTTCCTTCTTTTCTTTTTCCTTCCTTTCTTTTCCCTCAGCTCCAATTTCTATCTTGCGCGGAAACAGAAGGGAGTGGCTTTGGCGCTCCGCTTCCCGCCGCCTCGGGAGCTGAAGGGTGACGGGTAGGAAGACCAGCCGAGTGGGGAGGCGGTGGCGCTCCCGGTCCCGCAGTGGGCTGGACCCTGGGAAGTACTGGCGCGCCCGGGGCGGGGCCGGCGGTGGGCGGGCCCTCCCGTGGGCGGGCCCTCCCGTGGGCGGGCTCTCCAGTGGGCGGGCCTTCCCGTGGGCGGGTCCAGGGGCCGGAAGTGGCTGTGGGACAGACCGAGCAGGGCGGGGGCTTCTGAAGCAGCGACCCGGGGACCTAGGGGTGGCGGCCTTGTCTCTGTCCCCGCGAACTCCCCTTCCCCCGCCTTCTCGCCGCCGCAGCCTCTCGGGACGATGGTGGCCCGCCTGCTGCTGCTGCTGCGCGCCTGGCCCCGGGGCCCTGCAGTTGGTCCGGGACCCGTGCGTCGGCCCCTTAGCTCAGGCTCGGGGTCCCGCGAGTACCTGCAGCGCAGCATCGTGCCCACTATGCACTTCCAGGACAGCCTGCCCAGGTGAGCCCGGCCTCCCGGTCCCCGCGGCCTGCTGGGATCGGCCCCAGCTTTCACACCAGTCACTCACGACTCTTGAGCTGAACGCGCTCCCATCCCCCAAACATCTACTTGGGACGCTGCCGCAACCCGGAATCTGGAAATCCTGTCACTTTGAGAATCTCCTGGCACAGGAACCAGAACTTTCGCATTCCCTACCAGAACCCCCCATTTCTCGCTCAGATTCTCCGTCTTGAGCCCTTTTCAGATTCTCTGCAGTGACCCAGCTTCCATCCAGATACCGAAGAGTCCCTCTCATTTCTTCCTGAAAAATGCCCACCCTGCATATCTCCCTCAGCACCCTTACCCTCCCAACTAGGGTGTCCCCTGAAGTACTTTCATGACTGTCCCTCGTTCCTGCTCAGAATATGGACAGGCCAATTCCTGATCCGTAGTAGTTACCCTCCCTCAACTTTTCCCAGCACTCCACCTTCTTCAGGCCTGTTACTCAACCCCACTCACCATGCCTCCAGTACTCTGCTCTTTTAGCCGCCCATGGGTCACCCATCACACTCCTCAAGTGCTTGCCTTACCTTCCTCCAGCCTCAGCACTCCAAGTCCTGTCCTCACCGGGGGTGCCTTTCACCCCTTCCTAACCTTCCTCAACTACCGCGATGTTTCTCTCCCTAATATGTGCTCCCTAACGTACATTAACTTATGCAGCTTCAGCCCCCTCACAGAATTCTATACACCACCCTCAGTGCCCCTCCCAAACTCGAATTCAGCTTAGATCCAGAACCCCCCCCCCAATTTTTCTGTGTTCCTCCTCACCCGAACTACCTCCTCCTCCTAACACTTCGCCCAGAGTCTCCTCTGTTGGGAAAACAGTCCCATTAAATCTTCCTCTCCTTTTTCCTCATCCAGTATTTTCTTTTCTTTTCCCACCTGGTATTTTCTTTAATTCGACTTCCAGTTTTCCCAGACTTTGAACTCCCGGCCTTAATCTGAGCCTTCCAGGGTTCCTTTTCCAATGTTAGAAATTTTCTGAAATTCATTCACCCTCTAAAACTGGACTTTTCACTTCTCTGCTCACTCACTGGTTAGCTCCTGGTGCCAAGTCCCAAGATTGTTTCAAAGACCCTTTTCACTTCCTTTCTCACCATACTGCCACCAGGGATCTCCCAGTCCAGGGACTGGAGGCCAGGGCTCCCCATCCCACAAACAAAACAGAGACTGTATCATAGGAGTCCCCCCCCTCCCCCAGCTACTAGGTTGCTGATTTTCTCCACATCCAGCAACAGGGTAACCCACTGTCATCTTTCCCCACCCCCACCCTCTCAGGAATAGCGTCTGAGGTGACTCTTGTGAAATAACAGTGTGCAGACATCTAACGCAGACTGAAATGAAATTATCTAGCTCCAACCCCACTGGAGGAAGGGAGAAAAAATAGTGACCTTTATGCCTGTGGGGGAAGCCTCCTGAACAGCCCGTGTGTGAGCTGAGCCTGTATGTGGGGGAAAGGTGAGAAATGACAGAACCCGTCTTCACTCGCCAAGCCCAGTAGCATTTGACTTTCTGGCAGGCCTGGGCACCACTTGGCTTTAAGATCAGAGGGATTTTCTCCATTTTAGAATTGGAAAGCTAGGAGTAATACTCAAGAGCATTTCCTTCCACTTACAGCACAAAAATCTGTAGGAATTGAGCTACAAACAATAGTACGGAGTCAGCACCCACGCGGAACTCTGAACAAGAACCACCAGGCCTCCATTACCTTAGCTGTACATTGGTGGTTAGATAAAATGAGATTCCTTTTATCTCACACTCTAGACTGGTAAAATGTATTATCTTTGGCACTCATTTTGATGTCCCACTTGGTGAAAAGCCCTGGCTTTGAAGTCTGGTAGAACTTGGTTTCAGAGTCTAGATGTGATACTTAGTATCTTCAGGCAATTCAGTTAACTTCTTTGAGCCACAGTTCTTACCAGCTAGGTAGGAATGAAACACACACTTCATAGGACTATTGTGAGCACAGAGTGAGGTAAGATGCCAAAAATAGGGAACTATCCTAATTAGTTTTCCTGGGAAGGGCTAGTCCTTTCGTGGTAGTCCAACTGGATCTCTCTCCCTCTTCCTGTTCTGTCATATCACTGCTTCCTTTTTTTTTTTTTAAGGTTTTATTTATTTGACAGAGAAAGAGAGCAGGAGCTGGGGGAAGTGACAGAGGGAGAGGGAGAAGCAGGCTCCCCACTGAGCAGGGAGCCCAATTCGGGACTCGATTTGAGGACCCTGGGATCATGACCTGAGCCTAAGGCAGACGCTTAACTGACTGAGCCACCCGGGTGTCCCCATCACTCTTGCCTTTTCACCACTTTCATCTAGGTACCCTTGCAGTGTCATTTATTTGTTTTTTGAGTGTTACGATTTTTGTCTTTGCTCCTTTTTAGCATGCTCAAATATACATCATATAAAATTTAGCGTTTTAACTATTTTTAGGTGTATAGTTCAGTTAGGTGTTATTTTTAAGGGCCGTATTTATATACACTGAAGAGTTAACTTCAGAATATAAAACTGCAAGTCCTGGGGGGACAAAGTGCAGATCAACCTGAGCTACTCACTCACATTATTAACTTGAGAAACATTTATTGGTATGGATTTGGCGACCTGTCAGTCAAGGTTGGGAGCATACTGCACAGTGGGGGAGATTTGCATCGCTAAGTTCTTTTTATTTTATTTTATTTTATTTTATTTTATTTTATTTTATTTATTTATTTGATATATATAGAGAGATTACAAGTAGGCAGAGAGGCAGGCAGAGAGAGAAGAGGAAGCAGGCTCTCTGCGGAGCAGAGAGCCCGATGCGGGCCTCGATCCCAGGACCCTGAGATCATGACCTGAGCCGAAGGCAGGGGCTTTAACCCACTGAGCCACCCAGGCGCCCCATCGCTAAGTTCTTGATACTCAGTTTGATCCTCACAGTAGCCCAGTGAGCTGTTATTTAACAATGGAGAAAGAAGGTGGCAAAGAGATAAAAAATTTGCCCAAGATCACATGAATAGTAAGTGACAGTCCCGGGTGCAAACCCAGATCTGTGGGATTCCAAAGGCTGTGAACTTCACCTCTCTCTATGCTAAACATGTTGGTGATGAATTTGTGCTAGATGGAGCTGGAACTTGATAGATAGGATTTCAGTCCTCTCTGTGAGGCAGTTCCTCTCTTCATCTCCTGCCTAGGACATCAAGAAATTTGCCACCTGTAACCCTCTAACTAGAAATGAAGTGCAGAGCTGTGAGTCAAGCCTGGGTCTCCATCTGTTTCTCTCCACTGTGCCAGTAGTTCTCACACTTTTGCGTTTTATATATCACTAAAATCATGAGGGAAAAATATTGTTACTTCTTCAAAGAAAGGACCACCATGAACCAGAAACTTCATAACCATGGCCATCATCTGCCAAAGGACTAGGTAATCCAGTGATGTGGACAATATCGCTATTTGGCATTTACACTGAAGTCATTTTATATAAGGCAAAATGAAAACCTGGTAAATTTGGCATATTCATTATTTTCTTAAAAAAATGTATAAAGAAGAGTGCCTGGGTGACTCAGTCGGTTAAGTGTCCAATTCTTGGTTTCTGCTCAGGTCATGATCTTGAGGTTATGGGATCCAGTCCCGCTATGGGGCTTGGTGCTCAGTAGGGAGTCTGTTTCGGATTCTCTCTCCCTCTCCCTCTCATTCACTCTCTCTTAAATAAATAAATAAAATCTTTTTTTTAAAAAGATTTTATTTATTTGAAAGAGGGGGAGAGAGAGAGCACACAAGCAGGGGGAGTGGGAGAGGAAGAACCAGGCTCTCCGCTGAACAGGGAACCTGATGTGGGGCTCGATCCCAGGACCCTGGGATCATGACCTGAGTTGAAGGCAGATGCTTAACCGACTGAGCCACCATGGCGCCCCAATAAATAAAATCTTTAAAAAAATTTTATATAGAAAACAGGTGATTTATAGAAAACTGGTATCCATGATAAAAAGTTTATACTTCTTTTATCCATACTTCCTTAATTTAGTTCCACTGAGAAAATTTAGTTCCATTGAGAAATTCAGTTTCTGTTGTATTAATAACCCCAAAATAAATCATCATTCTGAAAACTTGCTTTTCCCCACTAAAGTAAATTTAGTCTAGGGTTAACACTTGAGCTTTCAGTAAGGACCGTTTTTATAAAACCGCCGGTTGCCTCTAATTGAGAATTTTGTTTAAAGAGAAGAACTTTCGTTAATGTCTCTATTTTGTTAAAACAAAGTCTTGAGAAAGGTAAGTAGGTAACTTTGGAATTATGAGGTAGCTGAGGTAGTATTTGGGATTTGCTGTGTAAGTCCATGAATTTAAGAACAGTACTCGGTGTTAGTGTTAACGTGTTACGAGTGGTTACTCAGTGCAGCCTAAGTCCATAACAGCTGTAAATAATTCAGATTAATTTTGACATCCTGTTTTTGATAAACGTGCATTGAAAAATAAACCAAAGAATCACAATTTATCTTATAGTAAGGTTTTAAACTATGTTTTATGGATAACTTTTCATTTTCTGAAATGGCTGCCATATTTAGATATTTTGAACGTATCAGTCTTAATATTAAGTTGGCAGCGCTAAGTTGGCCACCTATGAGTAAGTTTTGGTACACCAGGATATAGTGTTCAGTAAAATCACTGACATGAAAAAGCAAGTACACCTCACTGGGCTGTCTGTATGTTTTCATTTTGCTGTGGACCAGTAACTCATCAGCATCGCTGTTGTTGGGGATGCAGTGGTAGAGAATGATGAGTAAGGAAGCAAACAGGAAGATCTGGCTCTCCGCATAGGACTCTTGGTGACCGGGTGTGGCTTGATGGTCGAGCCTATATTTGGCCCTTGGACAGACCTGTGTTTCATTTCTGTATGATTCTCTATCATAAAATGCCCAAGAAAATTTAAAAAGAGAACTTTCTTTTTTTCATCTTGGGGGAGAAAAACGCAGTTGTTCAAACTTAGAGTAGAACTAAAATCAGTGCCGATACAGGGATAGCAGAGGTATCATAATTGTGAGCGCAGGTAACAAGAATGCTTCAGGCAGCTTCTGCTTCCCCATTTTGAATCTATTATTTGAATATTTTGCTTGTAAAATTCATCATTAAGACATTAACAAGTTCTTATTTTACTTTTAAAAAAGTTACCATTGATGTTTGCATTAGTAAATCCTATTCTGATTGGCCTATGGCTTCCCATTTTTGGTTTTTTGGGGACGGAAATTAATTATCCAGTAATTATTTATTAGTTTGGGTTATGAAGCTAACTGACCTCTTCCACATATTGTCAACCTTACACTTAACTTATTTTCTTCCCAGGCTTCCTATTCCCAAGCTTGAAGACACCATTAAGAGATACCTCCGTGCGCAGGAGCCTCTCTTAGACGATGGCCAGTTCAGGTAAATCGTGAGAACCCCGGATGACCGCGGTTGGGTGGTTCAAGAGAGGCTGGCAAGTGCTAGGGGACCAAGCTCCAGGGAGTGTCTGTGATTTAGTTGGGTCTCCAGGGACCTGGCACCTAGTCCTGACATTTTCAAGTTCAGGAAATAGGTTTTCACTCAGGAACAACTGAGAAGGTCCTGAAGTGAGATTCTTTTAGACCAGACTCAACAGGCAATGGTTTCTAAGCCAGAATGCCACATTTGTACTGTATGTTGTCAGGTGGACCTGGAGGCAGGCTGGCACTGGTCATCGGCAGGGGGCATGTGCTCTTGGTAGGGAGTTCACTGAGGAGAGTGTATGGCAGGCCAGAAGTTTGCCTGGTGAGCATGTGTACTGAGTCGGACAGTATGCCCCCCAGCTTCATTCCCTTCTTGGAACCTTTTACGGGACTTTATTTGGAAATAGGATCATTGCAGGTATAATTAGTTAAGGTAAGGTCATACTGGAGTAGGATGGGTCCTTAATCTGGTTTTACTGGTGTCCTTATGAGAAGAGAAGAGACAGAGACATGGCCATTGATGGCAGAGGCAGATTGGAATGTATCAGTAAACCAGGGAATGCCAAGGACAGCTGGTAACACCAGAAACAAAGAGAACAGAGTCTCCCCTAGGGTCCTGAGGGAAAATATGGTCCTGTCAACACCTTGACTTTGTACCTCAAAGAGCTATGAAAGAATACATTTCTATTGTTTTAAGCCATGCAGTTTGTGGATGTTATGGCAGTCCTAGGAAGCTAATCCAGCATAGAATTGGACAGTAGTATCGGATATTGTGCAAAGTGGGTCGTGTTAAGCTTTTATATCCCAGTGCAGTTTACTTGTTCCATATTGGAAGGTTTGTGCAAACAAGTGGCATTGTCATTGGAATCACAGAGCCTTTCCCTGGACAGTGAAGGAAAATGTGGATGGGTTGTTCATAATCTAGTCCTCTGCTTTTAAATACTCTATATTAGTCACTTGAAGCTTCTCTTGACATGGTAATGATTTAGTAGCTACCAGTTACTAAGTATTATGTTTCAAACTATCCTGAGTCCTTAGCTTTAAAAATATTTTTTATCCTTGTAAGGTGGTATATTATCCCAGTTTTACACATAAAGACACCAAGACTCAGAGAGATCAAGTAACATGTCCAAGGTCACATAGTGTGACCGTGACAACGCTAAAATTAAGACTCAGCTCTTCTGGACTCTAAAGCCCATCTCCTTTTCTCCATGCCAAGATGCCTTCTAGATTACACATTGTTTATGAGATGTTGATTAATCTTCCCGGTCAGTCATTTTTAGACGATATCCTAAATTTATCTGTTTTGGATTGATTGCTGTTCTGATCAGAGGGACTCTCTGATCTCAGTCCTAGGTTCTAGGCGTATGCTACCAGGGACCCAAATCTTAGTCTAAGAGTCCTTGGCCATGAGTCCAGAAACCATGTATTCCCCGCCATGGATTGATCCTATCTTTTTGTGAATATTTCAGGAAAACAGAACAGTTTTGCAAGAGTTTTGAAAAGGGGATTGGGAAACAGCTGCATGAACAGCTGGTTGCTCAGGACAAACGGAATAAACACACGAGCTACATTTCAGGTAGGTGGGCTGGGCTCAGGTGTGGTAGTCCCTGAGCCCTCCATGGTGGAAAAGAAGGCATCTTCTCTCCTGTTTTGGTCTCAAAGTATTTTTGGTGAGACCAGCCCACCAGTATAATGCTTCATCCACTCTTTCTGAGGTAAACTTTAAGGCCGAGGAAGCTCCTCGTCCACTAAGATCTCACCTAAAGTTTGTGCTCAAGAGCAGTGTTTTGCCTTCTCTGAAAGTAGGCTCCAGGCAAAGCCTAATCACTGGTTCTGTGAAAAGGATGCAGGATTAAGTCCAGTGCCCCGTGTGTGTCACCCTGGATCCTTCACAGTCTGGCATAAATGCCCTTCCAGCCTCCCTCATCCCTTGTATTGATCACCCTGACACTCTCATGCCTCGACAAAATTCGACAGCTCACTGTTCCCTCAACCCTTTAGTCTTTCATTCTTCTGTGTCTTTGTCCGTGTTGTTCCCACTACCATTTTTTAACCTAACAAATTCTTTAAGACACAAGTATGTGGTTGCCATAGGTGCTGGCGGGGGTGTGGGGTGTGGGGGGCAGAGTGGGTGAAAGGGGTCAAAAGGTACAAACTTCCAGTTATAGAAGAAAGAAGTCATGGGTATAATATAGAGCACTGTGGCTGTAGTTAATAATACTGTATCGTACATTTGAAAGGCACTAAGAGTATAGATCTTAAAAACTGTCATCACAAGAAAAGACAATTTTGTGACAATGTGTGGTGACGGATGTTGACTAGACCTATCGTGCTGATCATTGTACAGTATATCCAGATACTGAATCATTGGGTTGTACACCTGAAATCATGTTTTATGTCCGTTGCGTCTCAATTTTAAAAAGAAAAAACAAACAAACAAACAAACCCAGGTGGGATGATTTTTCCAGGAAACCTTTCAGTCCTCCAACCTCTCCAGAGCTGGTTGTTTCCACCTCTGTTCCACAGCACTTCTTTTAATTTAGTTTATGTTTTATTAAGGTTATACATCCACATAGTTTAAAGAGTCAGAGTTCTATCAGGCTGGTCTGGGAAAACAGCAAGTTCCTGACCCTCCCCTAGTTTCCCACTCCTCACCTGGAGCTGCTCCTTCTTCTGGCCTATACCCCCATCCTCCAAATCCCGTGCCTGAATCACTGCGTCTTCACTTTTTCAGTGGGAGGCGTTATCTCTGACGTCTCGCCGGGAAGACCAGAATCAGGCAGTCTGTCCCGTCCCCACCACACGCATACACGCACATGTCCCATTCCGTGATGGTCACGGGGCTCGCTTGTCATTTTGGTTTGCTCCATACTTAGTGTTTATACTATTAGGACCATATAAACACCATCGTCAGCTGAGCCATGGAGCCTGTTGAAATAGTTTTTCCTGTTCTGTATGGACTTGTTTCCCCTGAAGTTAATAATTATCTTATGCTTTCCTTTGTTTAGTTTTCTATGTGCTTATTAATAAGTTATAGGGGAAGTTTTTTTACACTCTCATCTTCCTTCATAGTCTATCTCCAAGGTGGTTTTTTTTTTTTCCTGTTTGTTTTGCCCTCTTTTCTTTCTTCAGATCCTTCACATTCCTTCTCTGTTGCCTTAGATTTGAGTAAGATATTAAAAAGCTTTTGGAAGCTCTGTGGATGAGGGTGGGGCCCATCATCACAGCTTCACGGGCATGTGACCTGGCTGCGCAGTTTCCTTGGGGGGCCCCTAATGTTAATGTCTCTGGGTCAGACTCCCAGGAAAGGCCTTTCCATTAAACTGCCAGTTGCTACTGTTGAGGAGTAGGGTAAGGAAAGAAAGCTTGTGATCTCAGCGATGACTTCTGTCCCCCAGTTTTACTTTCTTCAGAGAGGAAGACTTAAGTCTTCTACTGGCCCAGAGAGGGAATCTGGGGGAGGGTGGGAGTGGGGGTCTAGTTAAATAGCCTTTCAACCGGATAAAACAAGGCTGCTAATTCCCGAACCCTCTGGGGGTTCTGCTTTGTATGTCATGTTACCTCCTGCCTTCTCGGCCACCGGCTCAGGCTTAGCGTTCTTGAGTCTGCCTTCGTCATTACCAGTTGTCTCAATGCTTTCCAGCTTCCAGTATTTGCTCTTGGCTCCTCTTTCATTCTCTTTTCCTTGTTGGGTTATATCTCTTTGAAATTCTTTCACTGGAGGGATCAGAGACATAAATTCATGTCTTCTTTCATCAAATGGATCTTACCCCCAAACTTTTTCTCTTTCCATTTCAGTGTGTTACATCATGCTGTAATTTTCTGTTGGTGTCTTTCACCAGAGTTCAGCCCCATCAGAGCGCCACCCTATTCCTCTCTTTATCCCCCAGGCTGGGCAGGACCTGGCACAGCATATTCTCAAGGAATGAAATGGAATGAATGGACCAACAAATGAATAACAGATTAATGTGTGTCCGTTAATCCTTTCCCCAGTGTTTTACCTGTGAAAATTATCTCCTTCAGTGGGAGATAGCTTTTATTTGTAGACTTTGTCCATGCTTGCCAATCTCAACGGGAACTTCCCCTGAAGACACATTTTCTGATAAAATATTGCTTCTGGAATTTTTACAGGTAAAGAATCCACAGGAATGCAGAAGGCTAGTTTAAATGATCCACATGAACTGATTGTTATTTCTAATTGCTTTTCAGACATTTCTTAAAAGAGTGAGGGCACAAACGTACAGAGTTTACAGAATGATGGTGAATACTTTCCCCCACATGAGGGAGACAGGCAAGTGTGGATGTTGTCCCCGAGAGGAGATGAAACAAGAGAAACTTAAGGAAACAGGGTGGGAATGAACAACTATTCTGTTCGAGATGAATGCAAGTGAGGTGTTACTGTATTTCTTTAAGAGTCAAGAAAGGAGGGCGCCTGGGTGGCTCAGTGGGTTAAAGCCTCTGCTTTCGGCTCAGGTCATGATCTCAGGGTCCTGGGATCGAGGCCCACATCGGGCTCTCTGCTCAGCAGGGAGCCTGCTTCCTCCTCTCCTTGTCTCTCTGCCTGCCTCTCTGCCTACTTGTGATCTCTCTCTCTGTGTCAAATAAATAAATAAAATCTTTAAAAAAAAAAAAAGAGTCAAGAAAGGAAACAAAATGAGGAACAAAAAGCAATAAACCTAGGGAAATGCAAATCCAAACCACAATGATACACCCACCAGAATGCCTCCAGTCAAAAAGACAGTAGCAATAATAAGTGTGGCCCAGGAGTGGTGAAATTGGAACTCTCATGCACTGCTGGTGGTCACGGTGCGGCCACTTTGGAAAACAATCTGGCAGTTCTTCAAAAGGTTAAAGTTAGACTTACCATGTGTTCTAGCAATTCCACTTCTAGCTGTTTCCCCAAAAGAACTGAGAACATCCATCCACACAAAAACTTGTACATACAAGCATTGTTCATAATAACCAAAAAGTGGAAACAACCGAAGGTCTACCGATGGATGAATGGATAAAAAAATATGGTGTATCCATGTAATGGGACGTTATTCAGCAATGCAAAAAAGTGAACTGATACGTGCTACCCCATGGCTGAACGTCAAAGACATAGTAAGTAGTAGAAGCCACATGCGAAACCACATGTCGTGTGGTCCCGTTTACATATCACGAATTATTGCAGATCAAAAAAATAATTAGGAAATTTCACCCTCTGGAGGTTGACGTCATTTTTTCTGCATCTTCTTGATTATTTTTCTTTTCTCAGATTTTAGTTTTAGGGCCTGTGTTAACTTCTTACGATGTTCTTTTTTACTTTTTTATCTTTTAGCTCCCTGGTTTGATATGTACCTAACTGCTCGAGACTCCGTTGTCTTGAACTTCAATCCATTCGTGGCATTCAACCCTGACCCAAAGTCTGAGTATAATGATCAGCTCACAAGGGCCACCAACATGACTGTTTCTGCCATCCGGTTTCTGAAGACACTCCGGGCTGGTCTTTTGGAGCCAGAGGTTTTCCATTTGAACCCTGCCAAAAGTGACACTGATACCTTCAAGAGACTCATACGCTTTGTGCCTTCCTCCCTGTCCTGGTATGGGGCCTACTTGGTTAATGCATATCCCCTGGATATGTCCCAGTATTTTCGGCTTTTCAATTCAACTCGTTTACCCAGACCCATTCAGGATGAACTTGTCACTGATGAGAAGGCCAGGCACCTCCTCGTCCTAAGAAAAGGACATTTCTATGTTTTCGATGTCCTGGATCACGATGGAAACATTGTGAGCGCCTCGGAAATCCAGGCTCACCTGAAGTACGTTCTCTCAGACAATAGCCCAGCCCCTGAGTTTCCCCTGGCGTATCTGACCACTGAGAACCGAGACGTCTGGGCAGAGCTCAGGCAGAAGCTGGTGAGTGGTGGCAATGAGGAGACCCTGAGGAAAGTGGACTCTGCCGTGTTCTGTCTCTGCTTAGATGACTTCCCCATTAAGAGCCTTGTCCACTTGTCTCACAATATGCTGCATGGTGACGGCACCAGTCGTTGGTTCGATAAGTCCTTTAACCTCATCATAGCCAAGGACGGTGCTGCCGCCGTGCACTTTGAGCATGCTTGGGGCGACGGGGTGGCAGTGCTGAGGTTTTTCAACGAAGTGTTTAAAGATAGTACTCAGACCCCTGCCATCAGCCCACAGAGCCAGCCGGCCCGCACTGACTCCTCTGCGGCCGTGCAGAAACTTACCTTCCAGCTGAACGACGCCCTCAAGACTGGCATCAGCACTGCGAAGGAGAGGTTTGATGCCATTGTGAAAACCCTCACCATCGACTTCATCCAGTTTCATAGAGGGGGCAAAGAGTTCTTGAAGAAGCAGAGGCTCAGTCCTGACTCAGTGGTTCAGCTGGCCTTCCAGATGGCCTTCCTGCGGCAGTACGGGCAGACCGTGGCCACCTACGAGTCCTGCAGCACTGCGGCCTTCAAGCATGGCCGCACCGAGACCATTCGGCCAGCCTCCGTCTTCACGAAGAGGTGTTCCAAGGCCTTCGTCAGGGAGCCCTCCCAACACAGCCCTGGAGAGCTTCAGCAGATGATGGCCGAGTGCTCCAAGTATCACAGCCAGCTGACCAGAGAAGCAGCGATGGGTGAGATGGGGGTGGGAGCCTGCCCTTGGGTCGCGTTGCCCTCCGCTCTGGGGTAGGCCTCAGTAAGATCCTCCTCCATGTCTGATTTCCGGCACTTCACCAGTTCAGTCCATCTGCCAACCCCCTGGTGGTGATTATTTTCTACCCTAGCAGTCCGAATGGCCACATCAGCCCTTAGGGATCAGAACAGTCTTTTCTCCTACGCAGGGATAGAGACATGGATCTGACTTCATCCTCATTTAAGGTCACCTTTCAGCTGTGACACACAATTCTCTTTCTGGTGTTTGTTAGTCATCTCACTCACTTTGGAGAGTTCAGGGTTTCTAAGCCTGCAGCCCCTCTCACTTAACCTCACTTACCGTGTATTGGCTTCCTAGAAAGAAGCCATCTCAAAAGCTCTTCCCAAATCCAAGTGTCATCCTTCCTTTGCCTCTCTGTGGTAAAATTCAAGACCTGGAAAGGACCTAGAAGGTCACATAGTCCCATCCTTTCATGCAGCCAAAAGTCCTGGGAGGAAAAGAGATCTCTGAGACATTCTGGTCAGTAGGAAACTGAGGTCACTGGCTCCGTATTACATAACACACGAGTAGTAAAGCTGAGATTAGAACCCTGGTCAAAACCCTTTCCATTTTGTTCCAGTGACTCAATCTTGTCTTATACACTAGACTTAGACTTTGGATTTTATTTTAGTTTTTGAATCCATAGCTCTCTTCATGTATTTTTGTTTTTTTGACCATTTGACTAAACTGATTCAGTTTCAGAATTTTTTAAAATCATACTTTCATTTTAGGCTCAGCTACAGAGGTCAGTGAGTTGGAGGTGTGCATATGTAAGCAGATGGAGCTTTCTTCCACTCTCAAAGATGCTGCGAAGGCTACTCCAACTACAGGCGGGGATTTTACTAAGGGCCCTTTCTGTTCTGGGATTCTGAGACTGTGGTTTTCTATTTTGTCTCTGACAGGCCAGGGCTTTGACCGACACTTATTTGCTCTCCGGTACCTGGCAGCAGCCAAGGGGACTGCTCTGCCTGAGCTCTACCTGGACCCGGCATATGGGCAGATAAACCACAACATCCTGTCCACAAGCACGCTGAGCAGCCCAGCAGTGAACATCGGTGGCTTTGCCCCTGTAGTCCCTGATGGCTTTGGCATTGGATATGCTGTTCATGACAACTGGATAGGCTGCAACGTCTCCTCCTACCCAAGCCGCAATGCCCGGGAGTTTCTCCAATGTGTAGAGAAGGCTTTAGAAGACATATTTGATACTGTAGAAGGCAAATGCATCAAAACTTAGCTTCTGGATGGGTGAAAAGCCTCCATCCCTTCATTGACATGAAAATTGGAGCTTAAAGGTGCTATTCTGTATACGAACGAAACTAATCATGAGGTGCCTAAGCAGCCAGTGCTGTAGGGCTTGAGCTTTAAAATCATGGTTTTAAAGCTAGACATATAATTGCCAAGTGGGACTAGACCACAACTAAAGAGAATGGGAGATTTCACTTTTAAGGGCATTTGAGCAGGAGGTGGGATGTGGAAGGATAACTTAGCTGTGTTTATTGTTGAAGCAGAAATAAAATTTAATTGTTGCTTGAAGATGGTTTCTTTTAGTTGCTGTTGTTGTCCAACCTAATTTCGTAATCCCCACAAAGAACTGTCCGACATTAAGTTCGGTAAGTTCAGGTAGCAGTAAGTTCCCACTGGCTCCTGGCTTTTCAGGTGAGGTGGGAAGTGCTGTTTCATCTTCCCTATTAACTTCTCTCTCTCCTGGGACTTCCTTTCTAAAAATCCTCTTCATTTTTCTGGAAAGTGGTCTGCTGGTGCTTGATTCTGATAGTGCTGCAGCAGTAAAAGGTATTCTTATGGATTTGGGGAGTACTATTAGACTATCCCAGCCAAATGAAGATTTATAATTGGCGTGTATTTAGTCAGTTGATTCTTTCCTGCCAAGGAAGGATGTTTGGTTCTCTTCTGTCTTGTGTTTGGAAAAGGAAAGGTTTTTGTGTTTAATTTTAGCTGCAATTGTGGTGGATCACCCAGGGGCTTACTGGGCAGGGGGGATTTGAATTCTGGTATGAGCTAGTCACAAAGCACTTCCAACACACTATCTCACTTGATTCTCCTTACAGTCCATATAAACACGCCTGCACATCTTCATAGTCGACTCCACCCGTCCTTCACTCAGTAATCATTTAGTGACTACCCAGCAGGTACCAGGTCCCCTGTATTCCGTGGTTTAATCAGAGAAGGACATCTGATGGCTGCCAGTGCACGTGAACATCACGTTGTTCTCATCTATAAAGCACGATCAAGAAAACCTGATCAAGCCACCGGAACCGGATTTTGGCTGCAAGCGCCTGCGTCACCCGGAAGCACTAGCCAAGGCCCCGCCCCGCCGCCTGTATCGCTGCCAGGGCGTTGCGCTTCCTGCACTCCCACTCTTAGCTCCACGTAGCGTCGGTCTTGTGCTCTGGGCCGCAGAATGAGGCTGGCGGGTTCGTTTACCTGTGCGGGCTCAGGAAGTGGTTGACAAGGCAACAGTCAAGTTCAAAGGCGAGTTTAAAACTTATGCTATGTGTGGGACTGTTTGCAGGGTGGGTGAGTCAGATGACTAATTCTCTGACTGTCTGAGGCCGACGGCAGTGTCTCAAAGAACTTCTGACAGGAGAGGATCGTGGGTGTGTAACATTTATCATAAATAGTGACTCTTCTCTCCAAAATACCAGAACTAGTATCCTGGTTCTACCGTGTCCTCCCTGTATGACCAAAGGCAAGGTATTCCGCCTCTCTGGTGTGTGTTCCTCTTTGTAATTGAGGACAGTTCCTACAGCATGGCGATGAAGTGAGAGCTAGCTCTAATGATACAGGTAAAGAACCTGAGCTGAGGCTCAGTCTGTGTTCTCTTGCTGCTCTGTGATGTCTGTGCTGCTGCTGTTACATTCCTTATCAAAGCGTTGACCTCACTTTAGTAGCGAGCTCCCCATAGTATGAGCTCTTAAAACTAAAACCTTGATTGAAACTTGCAGGGCTGGGGCGCCTGGGTGACTTAGTCGTTGATCGACGGCCCTTGGCTCAGGTCATGATCCCGGGGTTCTGGGATCGAGGCCTGCACTGGGCTCCCTGCTCGGGGGCAAGTCTGCTTCTCTCTCTCCCACGTCCCCTGCTTGTGTTCCCTCTCTCATTGTCTGTCAGTTAAATAAATAAATAAAACCTTAAAAAAAAAACAACTTGCAGGGCTGAGATGCCCTATTGCCTGCATCTGTTCATGATGAGTGTACCCTTCAGCAGTACACCTTGGGTACGTGCAGTTCTTTAAAGTAATCTCTTCTATGGTTTGTCTCCGTGTTCAGCATTCCTACTTAAAACTTACCCCACCCTTCCTCCTGGTCTTGGATTCATGCTGTGAAGGCTTCTACAGTGGTACCTGGGATGGCCGTAACCCTTAAGTATTAAGTCTCAACCCAGGGCGCCTGGGTGGCTCAGTGGGTTAAAGCCGCTGCCTTCGGCTCAGGTCATGATCCCAGGGTCCTGGGATCGAGGCCCACATCGGGCTCTCTGCTCAGCAGGGAGCCTGCTTCCTCCTCTCTCCTCTCTCTCTGCCTGCCTCTCTGCCTACTTGTAATCTCTCTCTCCGTGTCAAATGAATAAATAAAAAATCTTTAAAAAAAAAAAAAGTCTCAACCCAGTTGGGGCTCATACACAAGTCTTGCACACTTGTAAAGCATTCAGCTGGTTTGATTCCCTCATCTCTGAAATGGAGAAGTTACTGTCTCCAGGTTACATTCAGAAGATGGATAGTTGGGGAATGTAAGAAGGTCACTTGATAAGTGGTAGGCTCAGGACAGGCGTTTTTGATTCCTTGTCCAGGGTTCTTTCTAATATGTTTCTGTTCACCTAGGCTTCTAGTAATTACATCTTAAACTAGTTGGCCTCCTCTCTCTTCATGACTTCAGAACAAGTGTGGCACATCTCCAGATTCACAGCCATACCAGCCTCTGGAGATTATCTGCTTCTCATTGAGATGCCCTCAGGATCCCCAAAGCAAGTTTTGCGTATAACATGTAGCTTTTTTTTTTTTTTAAACATCATCTTAGCGTATCCACAGTTGTGCAACCGTCACTACAATTAATTTTAGAACATCTTCATCCCCAAAAGAAACTCTATACCCATTAGCAGTCATTCCCCTTTTCCCTCAACTCCCCGTCCCCCAACCAAACACTAAAAACACTAATCTGCTTTTTGTCCCTATAGTAATTTTCTTCTCTTGGACATTTCACATAAATGGAATTATACTATATATGTAAGTTCTTTTGTGATTGATTTCTTCCACTTAGCATAATGTTTACAAGGCTTACCCATGTTATAGTATGTATCAGTACCTATTTTATTGCTGAATATTTTAGCATATGGATATACCACATTTATTCATTTACCAGTTGATGGTCATTTGGGTTGTTCTACTTTTGGCTATTATGAATAATTCTGTGAATATTTGTGTAGAAGTTTTTGTGTGAACATGTTTTCATTTCTTTTGGGTACAGACCTAGGAGCAGAATTGCTAAGTCACATGGTAGCTCTATTTAGTCATTTAAGGAACTGCTAGGGTGTTTTCCACAGTAGCGGAACCATTTTACATTTCCAACAGCAGAATATGAAGGTTTCAGTTTCTCCACATGCTCACCAACACTTATCATCCATCTTTTTTTTGCCATATAGCCATTCTGGTGGGTGTGAATTGCTATCTCATTGTGGTTTCTAATAGCTTATGTTTTAAGTTAGACCACATCAAACATACTTTCCAAATCACCTCTCCAGTTATCTTCATGTGATACAATGACAAAGAATAGGAGCCAGGATTTGAGGAGGTAGACATGAGAAGGATGGTAGATGGGGAAATTGAGGGAGGTTATGGTGTTGCAGGGTCATCCTGTCCTCCATCCTCCTACTCCTAGCTTTGACTTCTGTTTTAGCCATTAAGGAGCCTGACACAGAGTGGGTTATTGCTGGAGATCTCTGTCTTGTTCCCTCTGGCACCCATACCTATGAAGGTAATTTTGTGGCTCCTATCAAGAGGTGGAGACTATTTCTTCATTCCTCACTGGCCCTCCTGCCTCTAGACTCCATTCATTCCCTTCAGTCCATTCTCTTCACTGAAGCCAGTGATTTTTATCATGTTCAAGCCTGATCATATCCCTGTGTAAAATTCTAAAATGGTTTTTCATTACCTTGGAAAGAAGTTCACACCCCTTAATGTGATAGTTGAGTCTCTGATGGAGCTGACCCAGCTAATCTTTTCAGCCTGATCTCTCTTTAAGGCTACACTTCCTCAGGGATGCTATGCCATGCTGTTGCCTCTGCTTGGAACACAACTCCCTCCCTGCCCTTTTGGCCATCTTCTGCTCAACTTTCAGGTTTCAACTAGATTTGACTTCCTCTGGGAAACCTTCCCTCCACCCATCCTCTGAGACTGAGTTAGTTAGTGCCCCTCCTGAGTATGCCTGAAGCGTCTTGGCCATCTCACCTTTCCCACAGTACTTTGCAGTTTCTGCAACTTTCTCCATTGTTAGACTGTGGGGAACCAGAGGGGCCCCAGGGCTTGTTAAATATTTGGAAACTATCCCTCTGAAGCCCTGTACTGTGATTATCTGTCACAGCAAGCATCTTGAGGGCTGATGGCTATAGCCTGTATCCCCATGTTCAACATAGTGCATGGCACATGAACTGTGTAGTATGTGTAACAGCAGGATGGTGACCGTTGGTGTAGAGGTTCTGAAGCTGGGCAGACAGAGTGAACAACAGTGCTTACAGTTAAATATGTAGAATGTACTGAAGCAGTCTCTCCATACTAATGCTGGCTGAGTAAGAAGAGCGGCAGCAACCTGGTGAGAGCCCAGGTCTTCCAGAGGTGCTAGCTCATTGAATTGATGGCAAATTCGTTTCCCTCTCTAGTTATTGTAAAACGTTACTAGGATATTTCAACAGGGAGAAAAAAGTTTCTAGTTTTCTCACCAGTTAGCCTTTGACAGTTCCACTCTGTATTTGTCTGTAGCAGTAGTGATTCTTAACTGAAGTTCGCAAAATTCCTTAGATTATCTAGCCCAATAATTCCTGCCTGGATACATCAAAACCAGAATTCTGATGTGATAAATCTGGTTTTGTGTAAGTCACATGTAAGGCCGAATCCTCATAACCTTTTCTTCTTGAATACCTCCGGGGATTGGGCGATTCCAATCTATAATGTATCACATTCCAATTTGGGGCAAACATCGGGAGGGTCTCTCTTATATTGAGCTGATACCCATCTCCCTGAAACTCTACACTTGGTGCTAGTTTACCCCTGTGGAGTCAGTCTTTGCCCTTTCCTGTATGGGAATCCTTCAGCTCTGTAAAAACTCATCATGTCTGCTCCCCACCCCCTCACGCCCTTCCTAGTGTTTTCTCCTGGATAAATCTCTCCTGTANGGGAATCCTTCAGCTCTGTAAAAACTCATCATGTCTGCTCCCCACCCCCTCACGCCCTTCCTCACGTCCTCCTGGATAAATCTCTCCTGTACTCATGCTGTACCCCCACAGGAATCATCTCCAGGCCTAGTGAGTTTTGTTTATAATTGCATTGAAGTACAGAGCACCAAATGAAACAGCCCCACAGCATGGACTGACCAATGGTGGGGCTGCTGCTCTCACCCTCCCTCTTGCCATATTTCTTTTGATCTAGCCTGTGACCACTTTTCATTCGGTTAGTTTGCAGTTGGCATAGGTTGAATTTATTATGGATTAACCCAAAGCCCCCAGGTCTTTCTCACGTACAACTCAATCCATGTCTGCTATAACTCTAAGTAATTGGCTTTTATAATCAACACCTGGCATTTGTCCTATCTTGTTAGATTGTATCTTTTGGTTCCAAACCAATTCTTTCTAACTAGGAAGCAGTAGGCTCAGAGGAGGGAGCTGTAACAGCCATACTTGGGGAATTAGGACATCTTTAGTTATTCATTGCTGTTTCCCAGTTTAGGAAGCAGCAACATGTGGGCAGTCGGTCATTAGAGAACAGCCCAGACTGTCTGCATTTCTAACAAAGTTGTCACTGCTTCCATTCCCTGCTGTATGGTGCCCCTGACATTGTGCTGACCATGTTGCCTTCATTATCTGTTAGTCCCTGCAGCAGCCCAGAGCACATCCTGCTGTGAAATCAGGGTGTGCTCTGGTCATCTGGATACATCAGATTCATTCGAGAATGCTTTTTTTTTTTTTTAAGATTTTATTTATTTATTTGACAGAGAGACAGCACAAGTAGGCAGAGCGGCAGGCAGAGGGAGAGGGAGAAGCAGGCTCTCCCCCGAGCAGGGAGCCCGATGTGGGACTCGATTCCAAGACTCCGGGATCATGACCTGAGCTGAAGGCAGCAGCTTAACCAACTGAGCCACCCAGGCACCCAAGAATGCTTTTAAATAAAAGAAAATCTCAGGTCTTAGTCCTGAGGTTCTAATTCAGTAGGAATGAGGTAGGCCCAGGAAATGTCTTTTTCAAAAGTTTTCCCAGTGATCCAGGGCACCTGTTTGGGAGTAACTGTTTAGTTAGTGGGTTATAGTTGCTTGGCTCTTGAACAGGACAGCTTGGGTCTCATTCATGTTCCTCCTGGAGAGCCTGCTGCAGCAGAAGCCCTCAGGGGAGATGGCTGAATCAAAGTTCAGATGTACATTTAAGTGTCAGGGGAATGGAAATGGTCAATGTTGTTGAGTCCTGAGCTTTCTGAAGGCCCGCCATGCGGCCTTCTCTTGGGCTCTGATGGCTAACCAGGGAAAAGGCTCAGCCCAGGGTGACTTGGCTCACAGAGGAATGGGGACAGCACTGTGAGATGATCAGTCCGCCTGGCCAGGCAGAGATCCTCAGTGCCTCTGCCCTTCCTGGGAAACAATAGAAATGACTGTTGTACCCGAGGATGCAGCTTAATGTTACCCAGCCGTTGACTCGTTATTCACTAACAGCCAAGTTTAAAAAAATGCTTTTGGATAAAGATGGTAACATTTAAACAGCTGTTCAAGGATAATGTTAGAAGGGCATACTGAGGACTCACATGGTCTCATCTTCCACTTGTCCCTGAATCCAGCAGCTTTACCTTCTGCTATATGGACAGGAGACCGGTCCTGGAGTGTGGGGCAGGGAACTAACTTTCCTGATGATGAGGGGTAGGCCTCAGACATGCCACCACCATGTTGACTAAATTTTATTTAGTAATGTCAGAACTGAACGTGCCCTTTTTTTAGATGGAGAAATTGGGGTCCCGAGAGGGACAGTACTTACCAGTGTTTACAGTGAGCCAGACACTGAGCCCAGGGTTCTTCCGCCCCAACATGCTGCTGCACCAAAGCACCCCAGATAACTAACCATGGAACAGACTTTTATGTGCAGAGACAGGGTCTCAGTAGCATTTACTGTGCACATTCAAACAACCGCCCCAGCACCATTTACTGGCGAGTTAAAAATTTCCCCACTGATCTGCAACAGTACCTTTCCTAAACCAGTTTTCATACATGCAGGGGTCTGTTTACTGTCCCACTGGTCTATTTGTCCATCACAGTGCCAGTATGGTGCTGGCTTCATTGCCACTGCGCTGTCACTACGTCGTGGCATCTGGTAGAGGGGGACTCCCACCTGTGTCGCATCACACATTTCAGAACTTATGTTCTGTTAAAAAAAAGAAAGTTGAAATTTGGATAAGAACTTTATAAATACAATTGTTGAGAAGGATTATAATATCAAGTCTTCCTATCCACCAATAATAGTATAGGTCCCCATTTATTTAGGCTTTAACACCTTTCAGCAAAGTTTAATAATTTTCTCACACATTAAGGTCATGAACATTTTTGATAGATTTAACTCTCCCTTACTTTTGGAGGTATTTATTACTATTATAAATAGTACTTTTTTCTTGATTTACATTTTGCATATCATCAGTGTACTGAAATGGATTTGATTTCTGTATATTGATCTTAAATCCAGCACCTATTAATGCTTTTGTATTTTGTAAGTGGAAAATCACAATCCATGAAAATGATTGTCTTCTCCTTTTTGATACCTTCCCTTTACTTTCTTTTTGTTGTCTTAGCGCACTGGGTGGGACCTCAAGCACAGGGAAGAGTAGCGGTGATCAAGGGTATCCTCAGCTCACCCTGACCTTGAGTGGACTACTTCACACATTTTATTTGCTCTACGTTTTCTATAGATCTATTTTGTGAGGTAAGCGTAGTTCATTTCTATTCCCAGTATGTTACGAGTTTCTATAGTTTGTTGTTTTTGTTGTTAAATGGGTATTAAATTTTATTGAACACATTTTCTGCATCTGTTGACATCATCTAATTTTCCTTTAAACTATTAATGATTATTTGGGTTCTTCCACCTCCTGAAAAATGAGAAGATAATCTAAAATATAAAGAAAACCCTGAGACCCTTTTATTGTCTCTTTGTGAGCTTCACACACACTGGCTGTTGTGTAAGAGACTAAAAGCCAGAAAGGCTGCTTACTCAGACTGCTTCCACTTATTTGCTTTCAGGCTGGACAATGGACTAGACCCTGGGGGTGACACACCGGACAGACCTGCTGGCTGAGGGCGGGCCAAAGAAACTCTGCTCTATCAGATGCAGTAAAGAGCAGATCCATGGGCCAGGAACACAGGGAACCTAGAGGAAACACGATGTAGATGCCAGATTGGAGAATGGACAAGGTAGGGATTCCTTTACCACCCTTGGACACAGTCAGCTTTACCTGAAATCTGAGGTGGTAGTGCCTCTTTCTAGTGCCCCCCACAACCAGTCTGGAAGCAGGCATACTTTTTTCTAGTGGGCCTCTCAGAAAACGAAGGTAATCATTTTTACTTCCAAAGAATTCTGACTCCAGCAATGCTGGAGAAATAAGGTCTCTCACAACAGGTTTTCCAAATGGTGGATTCACCAGTGTGAACACATGAGTATGCCCTCACCATCTAACTGTGTACAAAACAACTCTCTCTACTCTGCAGGGCATCTTCAGACCCAGCGAACCAGGCCCACAAGACTACAGGGCCATGACTCCTGTCTTCAGAACTGCACAGGGCTGTCCAGGGGCTGAACATGGAAGCATGACCACAAAGGTGACAAACCAGGACCAGCAGGAGCTCTAGGGAACACAGATGCTGAGTTGGCATAAGGAAGAACTTTCCTATTGACTCCCCTGATGGGAGACGATTGCCCCATCACAGCAAATGGACAAGGACTTGATGAGCGTCCAGCAGGAACTTCACAGAGCAGATTCACGCCAGGACTGGGCTGCTGCCTCTAAAGTCCCTGCTAGTCATGGACCATGAGGTGACACCAGATAGAAATGCCTGGGTTTGAGAGTCAAGGTGGTCAATGTAGTGTTTTGGCTCAGGACCATGGGGCTCATGGCATCATTCCATAGGCCCACCTGCCCTTTGTACCATTGGCCTTGACACTTTAGGTCCTTTGGGTTGACCTACCCACTCCCCAAGAGCTGGAGAGCCCTCAGAAGCTACGTGCTCCTGCATATTTTACAAATTGGATCCTATACTGTGGGAATGTGCCAGGAAGCAACCGGAGACTTCCAATATAAATTCTTATTTGTGGGGGGAGTTGCTGTTACCTGACTCTGCCTTCATGCACCAGTGTAGCACAAACAGGGGCTTTATTGGTGGGGCTTGGGAAGCTGTGACAGAGCCCAGCATGCAGGCGGTGAGGGTTTGGATAGCTTCCAGGAGACGAGGGATGAGGGGACTCGCCTCAGTGGGCTTTGCTGCTTGGGACACGTTGTCCCTTCTCAGTTCTTAGAGGCAAGTGTGCAGGAAGAAGGTTCAGCACTTTACAAACTGGTGGGTGACCTCGTAGATTCCCACGGATTCCTGAGCCTTTTCGTCATAGTCAGTCCAGTCCTGTGGGGAAAAACGGCCCTGTCAGCCTCAGGAGATGGCTTAGGACAGTGGGGACAATGGCACTCTGGGACCCAGTTCAGGCTCTTTACTGAGTTATTCATGAATATGTATGACCTAGAACAGACCTAGAGTGCAGTCTGGGCAAGGCACTTAACTTTTCAGAGCTTCAGTTCTGTCCTCTATTAAAAAAAGGGACAATAACAGACTTAGGTTGAATGTTGAAAGCAGCAAATGAAGAAACACATGTAAAAGTACTTAGCATAGTGTCAGGTACATGCAAGAGCTCAGTAAATTCCAGTTATCATTGTTATTAGGTGCGATGCAAACTGAAAGAGGTTTCCCTCCTCCTTTTGAAGCCTGACCACAAGGCTTATATAAGGTAGTAACATGTTCAGTAATACAATTGATTTTCATTATTCATGGTAGTTGCATTCTACAAAATCACCACAAACACTGAATTAGTAAATAGTGAACCACTGCTCCCAGGGAAAATACAGGGTTAGGTTCTTGGAAGCCTCTGATCACATTTTCTTCAACGAATCAATATACAACCTTGTTTTGGGTAGGTTTCGGTTTACAAACACCTTACATTTAGTTGATCCATTAACACTGAACTCCTAGCCAACAGCACTAGAACTCATGCCTACATAAAGCTTATCTAACCTCCATTTTCTCCATTAGGCATATCCCAGCCTTCTCGCTTGTAGAACACTAGGTAACACTTTAGCACTGTACCTGAGGCCATTTAAACACCAAAATCACCAACAAAAATAAAAAAAAAAAAGGGAAGTCAGCTTTCTTTTGATCTTGCTCACCGAAAGGGTTAATTCCCACCAGGTTCCCTACAGCCCCCCGCAAGGCCCCCAAGTCCTGTACCTTCTCCTGCAGGTTAATATCACTGAAGACTGTCCCCGATTCCACACCCTCAGCAGCGAACCCAGCCTGGAGGTGACAGGAAGGCAGTGGTTAATCTGGGGGAAAGGAGGCAGAGGCCTGGCCAGGGAACTGGCTCTTTTCACACAACCTGTGGGATGGGAGGACAGAGATGCAGTGCGAGCACCTGTTCTGGAATAATGTACCTCTCAGGCCTGGCAGCTTTCCCAGCACTACAGTGGTTCCTCTCAGCTAGAGCCCTGGACCAGAAGCAGGAGGTGTGGGGTAAACTTTTCCACTAACCCCTGAGCTCCCGGAAGACCCTGGGCATCTCATTCCCCTCTCTGGACCTTAGTTTTCTTATTTAGGAAACGGGGATAAGAATGCTGTTTTGTCTGTCTCCCTGCCTCAGATTTGTTGTGAGGTAAAAATGCTGCACAAATAAAGTGGGATGACTGCTGGCTCTGGAGTCAGACAGACCTGGGTTCAAATGACAGTTCTCGTGCTTACTGTCACCTGGGGCAAGCTGCAAAATCTCTGAAGTTTTTTACTTGTCTGAAAAATAGGATAAGTAAATTCACAGGGTTACTGTGAGGATTAAATTAAGTAATATGTAACCATGACCAGCACAGTGCCCAACATATAGGAGGCACTTAATAAATAACAATTACTATCCTTAGAGAGGAGAAGTCTTAGTCCATGGTCTCTGGATGAAGCAAAGTTCTATTGTTACTTCCTACATGTGCCCTCCCCAAAGATACAGGTTACGCACCTGGGGCTGGAAATCAACTGGTTCAAGGCCTCGGCATTCAAACTCTACGATTGTCTTGAACTTCTCATTGTCTTCAGCCTAGAAAAAAGTGTGTTGAGGGGGCAGGCCCAAATGGGCCCTTGAGAAGATTTCAGTGGCCTTCCTGCCAAGTGGGCCCTACTACCCCTATTAGCCCAGAATGGGACTCAGGAGCAATTTCTCCTCTTCTGGAAGAAGCCTGCATTGGGTACCTGTTCCTCAAGAGAACTTCTTGGACACAGTTGCTGCAGAAGAAAGACTGAGTTCTAGAGTCAGCCTGCCTGGATATGAGCTCAGTCAGCTCTACCTCTCCTCCCAGCTAGGGCCTAAGATTGTCACACTGGGCTGAGGAAACCACTACAGGTTTGCTGTGAGAAGCTGAACTATGTGTAAAGTGCCTAGCTATAATACCTGACACTATGCTCAATAAATGGCAGATAAAATTATCAAAATAAAAAATGTTAACAAAAATAGGCTATAAAGTCTCCAGCTCTTCCCAATGGCCCAGGACACTTAACTGCAGCCTTTTGCTAAACTTCTGCCATGTTGTGAGGCAGGAGGCTGACTTAAAAGCCTCTGAAATGGGGTTTTCATGTGGAAGAGAAACCTCTGAGGGGACTGGTAGGACAAGGAAATTCAAGCCTACTTGATCCATGGGCTCAGAGATGCCAAGCACCACATCCATTCAATCTCATTCTGTCCTTCACTGTAAAATCATTTCCTACATACCAATTATGTGCCTGGCATGGATGAGGCACTCTCTTGGCCCTGGTTTGCTTTTTGTTTGCTGGTACGTCTCATCTACTATATATTATTTACTTGAAAGCAAGTCCTTGAGCCTTGTCCCTTTAACTTTAGAACAAAGCGGAGAATCTAGCATAAATCAGACATGTTTCAAAATAGTAAGAGGTGGGCGCCTGGGTGGCTCAGTGGGTTAAAGCCTCTGCCTTCGGCTCAGGTCATGATCTCAGGGTCCTGGGATCGAGGCCCGCATCGGGCTCTCTGCTCAGCAGGGAGCCTGCTTCCTCCTCTCTCTCTGCCTGCTTCTCTGCCTACTTGTAATCTCTCTCTGTCAAATAAATAAATAAAATCTTTAAAAAAAAAAAATAGTAAGAGGTGCCCCTGGGTGGCTCAGTTGGTTAAGTGTCTGACTTAACTCAGGTCATGATCTTGGGGTCCTGGGACTGAGCCCTGCATTGGGCTGAGTGCTCAGCGGGGAGTCTGGTTCTCCCTCTTCCCCTCCCGTTGCCCTCTCTCATATAAATAATTAAAAATTTTAAAAAAATAGTAAGTAATGGGTGAATACAAGTAACTACCCTTTAAACAGACTCAAAGCACTCCCTCCCTCCCTCCCCTTTGGACTAATCTGTTACACAGTAATGTATAACAAGCTAATGTCAACATCAAAGGTGCTAGAGAAGGCTCATGAGTCCCCCAGTGTAGACAAGGGAAGTGCTCCTAGTGATGGAAACTGAGTGGACAGGTTGTGCCAGAGGTACCCTGAGCTTCCACAGCCCAGTGCTTATTAGAGAAGACAGTGTAACAGCCTGTTTATGAATCTTCTGCCTACCAGGCACTCAGCCAGTATATGGTGAATAAGTGACTGATTGAATGAGTAAACAAGTGAGTGTATGAATGAATGTCCCATAGCAAGTCATTCTGGTGCACACAGAATTCTAGAATCCAGGCCTTCTAGCTCCCAGCTGAGATTTAATCCCACCACACCTGCCACCACAGCAGGAAACTTACATTGTAAGATCTGATGGTGCTGCTCAAAATCTCTGAAACATAAAAGAGAAGACAAAGTTGACTTGAGTCCATACTCTGCCCCCATCCCGGTGCCCAGATGTGGCTCTGGGAACAAGTGTCAGCTGCCACAGCCTGGGTACCTCAGGTCTGGGTCCACCCACAGTAACATGAGCCTGCTTTTGGTCTGGTACAAGGAAGATATAGTCCCTGGCAGAACTCAGGATTTGTGGCCTGACCTACCGATGGAGTTTTCCCTCGCACACAGCTTGCACTTCTGGACCATGGAGGCGCTGCCACGACCTCCCTTCAGTGCCACACTGTCCTGGCAAGGGTAAACAGAATCTGTAGTCACACATTAATTAGACATGATCCCATCTACCACTTATTAGATAGGTGAAGAGAGCAAGACACAAACAGGGAATGCCATCTGCTAGGACAAGAATCCTGCAGAGCTTCCTGAGACTGAGAAAGGGACTCCCTTGATTTTGAACTCTGCCTCATATTCTGAAGAAGCCTGTTCTTCCCAGTGTTGACCATACTAATGGCTGCCCTTCCAAACCATAAAAGCAGGGTCCAAGGACCTGAGAGATTAAGGCCACAGGTTCCCTCCCCAAATCCCTGCGGAGAGGCCTCTGTGTGTTTGTGTGTGGGTATGGTGGTAGGGGGAGTAGTTACCATTAGCCGAATATACTGCCACTTCTCTGAAATCTCACCACAGTTGCCACATTTCATCTTAGGGGAGGAAAAATATTAGTAAAGTAGTTAGCTCAGTCGGGCAGATAGGGGAAGGGCAAGAAAAGCGTGACGTAGGTAGGCTCAACCTGTCCTCCCGTCAACAACTGCACCTTATCCTTAGAGCCAGCCCCATCAAGGACATAACCAAAATTTCTCCCTGGGCAAAGAACAGGTCAAGTGTTTCTCCTGCTGGCGTGCCCGCCCTCGTCTAAGAAGTACCCTATCTGGCTGGAAATTCAAGGCTCCTGTAGTGCGGAAATGATCTCAACAGCTCCAACCCCCACCCCCTTGTTGGGTATGGAGCTTCCCTTGTGTTCTTACAGGCCTTGCAGGTTCCTAGTAAAAGCACTTATCACTGTTGTTACTCAGTTTCTGTCTCCTCCACTAGACTGTGCTTTTGAAGTGGAAGAACATCAATTCCTCAAATAAACCTGGTACTCGAGCTTCCAAATACATGGTAGTAAAGGTGGCCAGAAAGCTTCCTAAAAGGAATAGAGCTTTTGCCAGGATCTGAAGGATGCTGGGGTTTAGACGAGGAGGGAAACAGAGCAGGAGCTCTGAGATCTGGGAGAGCGAAGGGCCTCACACTGCTCAGGTAAAATCGGGGCCTCTGTAGACCAAGCCACCAGAGTGCCAGATTCACGGGGGGGGGGGGGGGGCGGGGGGCGGGGGTGCAGATTCTGAGAGCGNATAAAGCCTAATCAACTAAAACAGAAGGTGAAATTCCCCTCCTTACTAAGCAATCCCAAGACCCCTTCAAGTAGTCGTTTCGTTTACTGTTTACAAAACATGAAATATTTCACGGAGGAAAAATTACAAAAGGATCTCCGAGACATTACCAATTAAGAATTAACCAATACGTATAGAAAAACGACCAAACTCTATTCAGGAAAATAGCACTTAACGGTTACACATTTCCACTCTTGCTGGAGACAAAGGTCCCCTCGCAAACGGACTTCAGCGCGGGAAAGCTTTCCCTGGGTCCGGCCTCTGGCGCCCCGCCCCCTTCCGGAACCACGCGGCGCCTACCGCCCCTCCCATGCCCCTCCCTTCTCCCGCGCAGGGTCCCGCCCCTCCAGCCGCACCTTCAGGTACCACCGGAAGTCCTCACCCAAGGGGCGGAGGTTGGTGACATTCTCCAGCGTGGCTTTGAGCTGCAGCGCAATTTTCTGTGGAGAGGGAGGGCCAGAGCAAGTGCATCAACCGCGCCTGCGCAGCCCTACCGAGCCCCGGCCCCGCCCCTCCTGGATTCGAGCTCTGCCTCCCCACTCCTTCTCAGCGCAAGCCCACTTCTCTCATTCCCTCTTGGCACGAACTGCCGCCTCCCAGGTCCTCGCCACCTCCCCGTCCCTGCCCCGGCGGCAGTTTGCCTGCGCCTCACCCCCATAGTGGCTCGGCTCGGCTCGGCCCGGCTTGGCCCGACGCGGCCAGCGACAGCTGCGGCCGCTACTTTCCGGCCCGTCGTAAACGGCGGGCGCCGCCAGCGCACCGCGTGCGGACCTCCGGCGTGCGTCGGGCGGGGCGTCGGGCGGGGCCTTCAAGCACTGCGGCTGGTGAGTGCGCTGGGCTAGTGTGTTTTTTTTTTTAAGTGGACCTGTAGAGGTGTCTTGCGGCCGCAGTTAACTGAGCTCAGACCCGCCGAATCCTGCTTCCAGATACTTGCTGAACGCCGACCTCGTGCCGGCACTATGCTAGTCTGAGGGATACCGTAGCAAACACGACAGTCCCTGCACGAAAGCTTTGCCAGGGCTTCCTCCTGCCCCTTAGTTCTCTTTCCTGGCTCTTCAACTACTCACTCTTCTCTCACCCAACAACCGCACAGTCCCTGTTTGCCTTCCGAGGCTTCTTAGGTCGCGTCGGTTCCGCCTGCCCGCGGCCAGCTTCGCAGATTTGGGGGACGGGGTCCTTCTCTAAACTGCCCCTTCTTCCTCTTTCACCTGGGAGACATGCTTTCAGAGAGTTGTCCCGCGTACGCATCTCTCGATGCAGTCCCCAACACGGGACACTCCCTTTCCGCTGGCTCTTCTCTCGGCTCCTGGCTTATCCTTGTACATTACTCGAACCTTGTTTTATCCGTCCTCTTGTCCAGGGCACATCTGAGACTATATGGAAGCTATGGGTGTTTCAAGGAACAGCCCATTTGCGACACTTAAGCGCCTTTGAGGTTCTCACGGTCATTTAAAACTTGGAGTTAACTATTCTTGTCTCCTTTACCACCAACTTACTTCATTGCCCCAGGTACCCTTCTATAGAGGGGAATGCACTGGAGTTAGGAACCCTGACATCTCTGGTCCCAGACCTTGACCTAAGCTGCCGCTATCTTTGAAGGAGGCAGCGTGTGTGTATAGGGGAGTGGGGGAGGGAACACTGGCCTAGGAGTCAAAAGATGGAACGCGTCCCAGGCTGGCCTGTCTTGTGGGATGTGAGCTTATCCTAATCACCTCCCCACAGATGAGATTTATCAAGCCCAGTTCCTTTCAGCACCCACAATCTGGTCAATCAGCAATTTGCCTAAGGAAGCAGTGCAATTTAGTTTAGCAGCAAGGAAAAGCTCCTACAGATCCCACACTGTCCATACCAGCTAGGTCTCGGTTCCTAATGACTGTTGGTATTGATTTTAAAATGGATTATTAGAAAACTTCTCTGAGACCAGTCATTTTATCCCTTATATTGTACTAAAAAGCAAAATGTCTTCCTCCATACTGAAATACCTACAGATGTATCTATAAAAAAGGATTTAAAAAACCCCAACCTCAATTATATCTCAATAAAGCTGGAGGGGAAAAAAACACATTTCACACCTAAAAATTTAGCAGTACTTCATTAAAATAAAATATTCAGTGTTCAAATTTCCTTAATGTCAATTTTGTTTTTTGAATCATGATCCAAATAGGGTTCAAACAGTATACTGATTATGCGTTTCTTAAATCTCCTTTAATCTACCAGTTCCCACACCATCTCTATTTATCTTATTTTGTAATTTGTTTATTGAAGAAGCCAGATCCTCTGCTCTGGAGTTTCTTTCGGATATTGATTGGATTTCTATTGCATTTTCTTTCTTTCTTTTTAAAATCTCTTGTATTTTCTAACTTTTCTCTCTATTCTCTTATTCCTGTAAATGGTGGTTATACCTACAGTTGATTAGATTTTTGGTAATACTTCACATTGGATGTTTTAAAAAATAACTGAGTTCACATGTTCAGGTCTTTATAAAATAACAAAAAATTGCATTTTGCTATATATTTATTAAAGACAGTCGTTTATGGTTTATAAAAAAAATATTGCCCTGATATACACAAAAATTTCCTGATAATGGTAATTAAAAACAGGTATTCCCAATCCCCTTGTGTCCACACCAGTTTTAAATCTAGATTGGCTTAATCTTGAAGTGTAATCCAATAAGACTGAAGACCAAACACTTCAGGTCCTGGACAAGATAATAAAATACTCGTAAGCCTTCTGGATCCCTATAATGCAAGAGGAAAAACATGTTTAAAAAGCTGGAAGAAACTGGCAAACAACAACAACAACAAAAACTATTTAATAACCCAGATTATCTACACAAAGGTATTTACAGAATTAAAACTTTAAAAACAACCAAGTGCCCATAAAGAAGGAAAAGACTATGTGCTATATATTAAACAAGGAAGACAATTACATCCAGCATGTACTAAAAGTGAGCCATAGGGGAGTCTGGGTGGCTCAGTCGGTTAAGCTTGAATTCAAGACCTGAGCTGAGATCAAGAGTCAGACCAGAGCCATCCGACTAAATCATCCAGGTGCCCCCAGAGGTTGCCAAATTCTAAAGACTGTTTGTAGCATACAGACCCATGTCTCAACTTTGTAATTTTCCCTACTGACATCATGAATTTTTAAATTTGTATTCTAAATAATTTCAAGTTTCACCACTGTCAGACTATAAGATGTGCTAGTCTGAATGGCCAACACTGAAAAGGTGTTCAGATCAACCCAGTGACTCTATAGTTTATCTCAAGCACCTGTTTTGGCATATTTCATTTTCTGTTCTGGCTAGGTTCTTATTTTGGCTGCTCCTATGACATTACTCTGTGTGTGTGTGTCACTGAGAAGCTGTGGGTAATAGTAACAAATAAAACATCAAAAGCAATAGGAGAAAGCCCTTGAGAAAAATTTGAAGTCTCTCTCTAATGATGAGAACAAAGTTGGCCCCTTCTGTCTTTTTTAAGATATTTATTTATTTATTTGACAGATCGAGAGAGAGAGAGAGAGAGAGAGAGACGGCGAGAGAGGGGATACAAGGAGGGGGAGTGGGAGAGGGAGAAGCAGGCTTCCCGCTGCGCAGGGAGCCCGATGTGGGGCTCAATGCCAGGACCCTGGGATCATGACCTGAGCTGAAGGCAGACACTTAATGACTGAGCCACCCAGGCACCCCCCCCTTTTTTTAAGATTTATTAATTTTAGATAGAACGAGTGAGTGAGAGAGATGGGGGGGGCATTGCAGAGGGAGAGAGAGTCTTAACCGAACTCAGCACTGAGCAAGGAGCCTGATGTAGGACTTGATCTAATGATGCTGAGATCACAACCTGAACTGAAACCAAGAGTCAGACACTTAACCAACTGAGTCACCCAGGCGCCCCTGACTCCTTCTGTCTTGCATTTGTATCAGACCTTACCATAATGGTCCCAATTTGGTTAAGGATTTCCTATCTGTCTGCTTTAAAACAGACACATCTGGCTATAAGGGTCATATACACTTACTTGGATTGATTGACATCAATAAGAGAACCAATTTTTGATGTTGTGAAAGATATGTGTTCATCTCCAATGACAATTTCAAGCTCCTAGAAACATTTAAAAAAACTAAGTCAAACCAAGTTGCGTTTTCCATCAACGACACAGAAGATATATCATCTGTCCAATCACACAAACTACAACATAAACAAAAGGAGTCCACTCTGAGCACTAACCTGTACTGGGTCTAGAAATGAAAAAATTAAATACTGAGTTAGTTCTTGAGTAGCTCATACTTTTATTAGAGGAAGATGTGTTTGTGAGGCTCTACCATTTCTGGAATTTGGAAGAATTTACAAGTTTTCTAAAGGAGTTTTCATTGTTAAGAAAGTGGACTAACACGTATAAATCTTGTTTTACAAATACCAAGAATCTAATCTTTCTGGGCAACATGGGACAAGAAGTCTAGACCTTGGGTTTGATCCCCGCTTTGTCACTACCAGCTATATGCTCTTGGGCCTTAATTTCTAAACAGTGATGCAAGTAGCATAAAACTCTAAAAAATTTCTATGGGGGTGCTCACTTTGTGCCAGCTATTGTTCTTGGTGCTTGGGACAGATCAGCAAAACCAAAGTTGTATGCCCTTGTGGAATTTATAATCTAGTGAGTCCTACTTCTTTTTTCTTAATTTTTTCCTATTTCTTTTTGATTTATAGTTTTCAATTATGAAAAGAATTCTAACAGAAAACACAGAAAACTTTGAAACCAATGTTCTTAACACCCAGATGTGAAAATGTTAATAGTCTGTCATACTTGTGTCAGATTTTTTGAATAAACAAAACATTACACATACAAAGTTTAGGTCCACCTCCTATTCCATTCTCCCTCCTGCATCCCAGAAGTTGAGGTGTATTCTTTCCACTCATGTTTTTAGATTTGGTAGTATGTTTTTAAATTTTTACATAAATGATCATACTATATGCATCCTTTTGTTTTTTTCATTCAACACTGTTTTTTATGTGATCTAGTTCATTAGTTTTAAATGCTTTAGAATATTCCATTCATATCCTTATTGAAGCAGATTTAAGTTCCTAATTTATTGTACTATAAACAATGTGGTGAGAATATTCTTCTATGCATCTCCTTGTATGCATGTGAAAATGTCTCTAGGAATATTCCTAGAAGCGAGGTGTAAGTTTTTTTCAATTTTGCCAGTTACTACCAAATTATTTCCTAAAGTGGTTGTACTGATGTTATTCCCACTAGTATGTAAGATCTCCTTTTTCTTTCTCATATCCTTTTTAAAACTTGATGCCCCCTACCCCTACTTTTTGCTATTCTAAATGGTCTGAAATGGTATCTCATTATTTTCCTAATGTTCATTTTCAAAATGTAGATATTTTCATGTATTTTTTGGCTACTTGTTTTTCCAGTTCTGTAGGTTGCCTATCCTGCCACCGGGTTATCTTTTTATTATTAATTTATAGTTCTTGATATATTCTAGATATAAACCCTTTGCCAGACAGGTTTTGCAAAGATCTTTCTTCAGTCTGTGGCTTATTTTTCAACTTTATCATGTCGTCTTTAGCTGAACAAAAGATTTAACTTTAAAGGTCAAATTTATCAATCTTTTCCCTTGAGGAATTTAAAATATTCCTTCTCTACCCAAAATAGTAAGATATTCTACATTTTCTTTTATGTTTTAAAATCTTGTTTTACTAATACAATTTGTTAAACAATCCATCCTTTTTCTATTAATCTGAAAGTTCACCTCTCTCATACCCTACTTTGAGTTCCCATATATTCATGGGTTTGTTTCTGGGCTTACTACTCTGCTCCATTGTTTACTGGTCAATTCTGAGGCAATACCACAGTATAGATGACTGTACCTTTTTAAGAAATCTTCAGAATTATCTTGGTTACCCTTGTCCCTTTGATCTTCCATGAATATAATGCTCCCTTAGGCTTCAGGAAAAATCCTGTTGTGATTCTGATCTGAATTACAATGAATTTATCAACTATTTTAATAAAATTGATATAACTGAGTTGTTCCATCCATAAAAATGATACATATTTTTATGTTCTTCTATAAAGCCCTTTTAAGTTTTATACATCTTATTAAATTTACTCCCAAGTTCTTTATGGCTTTTGTTGCTGTGATGAATGGTATTTTGTTGTAATAACCTTATCCAATAGGTTGTTGCTACTATATAGGAGTATGCCCTATTCTCTTCACAGAACTACTGTGATTGTTGAATGAGTTAATAGAGCTGAAAATTAATGGTAAGGCAAAATACATATACATAATTTTACTGACATCCTGTGGACATAAATTAAAAAGTTAACTTTAGAAAGTACTGATGATGGGATTTTCTTTTCACTCTTCCTCAAGAGTTAGACTAGGTATTTATTCAAAGGATACAAAAATAGTGATTCAAAGGGGCCCATGCACCTCAATGTTTACAGCAGCAATGTCCACAATAGCCAAACCATCAAAAGAGCCCAGATGTCCATTGACAGATGAACGGATAAAGAAAATGAAAGAAAATGGTGTGTGTGTGTGTGCGTGTGTGTGTGTGTGTGTATAACTCAGCCATCAAAAAGCATGAAATCTTGCCATTTGCAGTGATGTAAATGGAGCTAGGAAGTATTATGCTAAGCAAAATAAGTCAGAGAAAGACAAATACCATATGATTTTACTCATATGTGAAATTCAAGAAACAAAACAGATGAACATTTGGTAAGGGAAGGAAAAATAAAAGAAAATAAAAACAGACTCTTAACTATAAGGAACAAACAGGGTTGCTGGAGGGGAGATGGGTGGAGGGATGGGATTACTGGGTGATGGGCATTAAGGAGGGCACTTGATCTAATGAGCAGTGGGTGTTATATGCAACTGATGAATTACTAAATTCTACTCCTGAAACTAATAATACACTATATGTTAACTAAGTTGGATTTAGATTAAAACAAAAAAAAGATTTGACCCACCATTTTGAGGTGAGCTAGGAATTAACTTATATGGGTTTTATATTAATTTAATAAGTATAATTATTATTGAGCTTTTACTATACACGGGTACTATTTTAGTCACCAGAGATACAGCACTGAAAAAAGTACGTAAAATTGTTGTATTGAAGGAGCTTGCAGGGGTATAGGCAAATCTGTTGTAGTGGGGGAGGAAAAGTGATATACAAAGAAAAGCAAACAAGATAATTTCAGACAATAATAGATGCTGTGAAGAAAATAAACAAACAAAAAAACGGGGAGGGACATTTTAGATTGGATGGATAGGCAAGAAATCACTGAGGAAGCGATGTTTAAACCTGCAATAATAAAGACAATGTTAGATAGAACATTCCAGGCAGGATGCAGCAAACTGAAATGTCCTAAACTAAGAACAACCTAGGTGTGTCTGAAGAACAGAGAAATAAGGTCAGTGAGGTCTGAACACAGTAAAGACTGTGAAAATGGTAAAAGGTGGGAGTTCAGATTTTATTTTTTAAAGATTTTATTTATTTATTTGACAGAAAAAGAGAGAGAGCACAGGCAGAGGGAGAAGTAGGCTCCCCGCTGAGCAAGGAGCCTGATGCAGGACTTGATCCCAGGACTGTGGGATCATGACCCGAGCCAAAGGCAGATGCTTAACTGACTAAGCCACCCAGTCATCCTGGATTTTATTATAAATGTAGTGGGAAGGCAGTGGAGAACTTAAAATCAGTGGAATACATTTACATTTTAAAAGATTTAAAAAAAAAGATTTTAAAAGTCTGATTTCAGGATAGAAAAACAGGCTCTATAGGACAAAAGAAAAAAGGAAATCAATTAGAAGTCTAGATTAGTAAGGTAGCAGTGGAGGTGGAGAGAAATAGTTTCCCTGTTAACAGTCAAATGTGACAGTGGCTTTTATTTTAATTACCACAGTGGTCTTCAGAATAAATACATAAGCCATGAATTTAAACACATATACCTAGCCGCTTGCATGACTTTCCTTCTATTAGATTGCTGAAATAACCATGTTCTATTTCTCTTTGTATGTTCACAATGCTTTGTCCGTAGTAGTTACTCAGTAAGTGAGGAGGGCAGCAAAACCTCTGAGAAGGGTTGAGGGGAGAGTCACATGAGGAAATCCAGGGCTAGAATCTAGGTGGTCAGAAGCACCACTGGCTCTTTCTGTTCCTCTCTGTGGGATTACTGCTTCCTTAGATAAAGGTGCTATAATCTGCTTTGTGTAGGCCCCCTCTTCCCACAGATTCAGTCATACGCAGGGCAGTAAAACTCATCTTACTTCTAAGATTTCCGCACTATAGGACAGTTGCTAAAACACTCACCTGCCGGCCCACTCGGTCAGGGGGAGGCCACAAGGCATCATCCTCTTTGGTAATTTCACTGTCATCTATTATTCTCTTCAGTTCCTCCATTACACTTTTATGTACATAAGCCTGAAAGCAAATTAAAAAATGGAATTAAGTTGTATCCCTAAGCAAGTGTTCTGACTCTCATAATGATGAAAGATCTTTTAAAAAGCCCCCTCCTAAAAACTAGCTTCTGGCACTTCTGTAAGGGGGGAAGGCATTCAGGCATGAAGAGGGCAGGGCCAGAAGTGCCCAGCGACTACACCTCAGACCCCACCTACCTGTTTCTACTTCTTGGCACATCCTGTTCACTTGGACCTTTTCCTTGCTTACCAACCCAACTCACACTTGAACTGAGAACAAAAGATCTGTGAGAAACCTTGGTTATTCCTAACTAGATGACATGCTTATGAACAGCAGAGACATGTCTTTTAAGACACATTTTGCATATTAGTTCCCATAAAAGAAAATATAAGGAGGCTGACATGTGTGGGCAAGCATAAAAGTGAATGCTAGTTAAACATAAGAGTATGAAAATATATTGACAAGACATTTTCAAATGTGACAGAGTGGTTAAAAGGAAAGAGAAGGCTTGATGAAGCCTCGATAGTGTGGCAGAAGTTATACAAAATGGAGAACATGGACTTGAGAGAGGCTGGCACAGTTTTGAATTCCCACTGTGTCTCCTGCTAGCCAGGGTGAGGTGACTTTGCATAAGCCCCATAATTAATATCTGGGCCTTCACTGTAAAGGGTATATAATACCACCCATCAAACAGGCTTACAATCAGGGGTAAATAAAATCGTATATGTATAAAATACCAAGTGCCACGCCTGGTATCTAACGTGCATTCAATGACGGGAACTGTTTTCCCATGCTCCCTTACCCTATTCAAAAGCAAATTAAAGAGCTCTAGTGAAAGCTATGCACCGGGGAATATACCAAACACTTTATGTATAATGTATTTAATTCTATGATAGGACTGAATAGTGGGGGGTAGGTTTTATTATTTCTCTTTCTGCAAAGAACAGGGAATTTGCCCAAGGGCACATAGTAAGTAACGGATTCAGGGTTTAAACCAAGATTTGCAAGACCTTATAAATGATTACCAGTGTTTCAGCCCTGTGAAAGAAATATAAACTAAAAGATGAGAAAAATTTTCAAAGGTGTCTACAGATATGTCTATACTTCTCTATTCTTTTTCAATACTACTCCCAGAAAGAACAAAAACAAGACAAAAGGCTAAATTGTAGTGAAAGAAAGGCTCATTACCTCTTTTCTGATCATGACATCATTTTTGTAATTGCTGTTGTTGGCATATCTCAATTTCCCTACGAGAAACAAAAAAACAAATTCAGTGTTTATTAAAAACATGAATAAAGTGTCATTAGCTCACCAAGACTATCAGCTGTTGCTTAAAATGTATCCTAGCTTTCCCTTCAGTGTCTACCGGACTATCTGTACTTCTGGTGTTCCAACAATAGCAGTCTTTTCAGTTCTTCACTTTAGGCTGTTAAATAGCCTTGTAGCCAAAAATACTGCTGCCATTGAATTACAAAAGCTGCAAAAGGCAGCTCAGGTGCAGTAAAAGAACACAAGCACTCTTTTGTGACTCTGGCAAATCGCATCTCTGCAGGTTAATGTCCTCAGCTGAAAACAGGAAGAGTGATGGTAACTTAAAAGCACACGAGGCGTCCTGAGGCTCAAATGAGTTGTGAAAGCAGTTTGAAAAAGGTAAAATGCTGTTTACATACTACTCATGTGACCATGCAACACTCTGATCTATTACCGTGATGGAAAAGTTGTGGTTTTATTATTAAGCATATTTGGTATCCAAGGCCCTTTGTGTGTATGTGCATCCAAAAGGCTAATCTGGGTATATGCAAGGTATGAAGGAAAAGATAAAAGGAAATAGATGAGTTTTTACCCCCGGAATAGAAGGCACACATGTAAACACACTATCCTGTCACACTACCAAACACACTATCTTGTCATTGTTTGTTTATAACCGGGGTTTGCCAGATTCATCTTTGTGCCCCGGTTTAGTGACAGTTTTCTGTCATCTTTGATTCCTTTTCCTTCACCACAGTGGCCCTTCCCCCAGATCTTATCATCAATAACAGCAAAGTCTTATTGGTTCTGCCTCCAATAGTATCCTATATCCTTCTATCCACTATACTGGCACCCTAGTTCCAATCGACATCCTTTTTGTCTTTTTTTTTTTAAAGATTATTTATTTATTTATTTATTTCACAGAGGGAGAGAGATCACAAGGAGGCAGAGAGGCAGGCAGACAGAGAGAGGGGGAAGCAGGCTCCCCACTGAGCAGGGAGCCCGATGCGGGCCTCGATCCCAGGACCCTGAGATCATGACCTGAGCCGAAAGCAGAGGCTTTAGCCCACTGAGCCACCCAGGCGCCCCGACATCCTTTTTGTCTTGACAACTGTAACTGTCTCCTAATAAGCAGCCCTGTCTCCATTCTTGCCCATTCTGCACCCAGTGATTAGAATACTTTTCCAGGAAGAGATCACATCTTTCTCTCCTTAAAACTTTCCAACTGCTTCCTGCCGCATTTAGAATAAAATCCAAACTCTTTGCCATGGCCTATAAAGATCTACATGGTGTGCCCCTGCCTACTTATCTGACATTGTCTCCTACAATTCTCCTCAGAGCTCACTACTTCCTCAGCCATACTGGCCACCCAAACATGCTTACTAGCTCATTCATGCCCCACAGCCTTAACACTTGTCCAGAATGGTCTTCTTCCCGAGCTTCGCAAGGCTGGCTCCTCCTTGTCAGTCAGAGTTCGGTTCAAATACCACCTTTTCAGAGAGAGTGCCAGTGGTCACCCTGCTTAAAAGCAGCCCACCAGCAATTATCCCATCATTTTGTTTTATGTTCTGACCACTCGTCGCTATCTGGAATTTTCTGTTTGTTTATATCTCTTCCAGCACCAGAATATACGTTCCATGAGAGAAAGCTTGCATGTCGTTCACTCCTGTATCCCAAATTGTGAAAAAGGGCCTGGCATAAAGTAGGCAATCAATGTTTGCTGAGCGAGGCATTCTAGTAAAAAATGTCACCAAACACAAGTCCCTGCACATGGAAAGAACCAGTGGAGCGGTCACAGGAGTGCTCCCTTCAGATCCGCGCCGCAGTCATCAGTCCCTTCCTCTCGTAGCTCCTCGCACATTCCGGAACCCCGGCCTCTCCACTCGCCCGACCCCAGGCCCAGTCCTCGCTCCCGGGGTCCCGGGGTCCGCTCTTACCGTCGGGTCGGAACTCAAACTCCAGGAACTCGTGGCCGAATTTGCCCTTATGACCCACGTAGTAACGCAGGTAAAAGTCACTCTCCATGGTTCACAAGCCGGGAACCGAGGCGAAACTTCACCTGCAAGCCGCACCGTCGCTGCTGGCGCCCAACACTGACGTTTATCTGGGCGCGCGGAAGTGACGTCACGGCAAGGCCGTCGGCTGCGGCGAAGTGGCCCCGGTCTCCCCCGCTCCCGGAAGTGGGGGCAAGTCTGTCCCATTCCCCGGCGGAAAGAAGGCTCCTTTCACCCGAGGGCGGGGTCAGTGCAGCCCCGCCCCCTCGGCCCGAGGCGGGAACGAGGCGGAAGCTCGCCGCTCCGGCTCCTACCAAGCTTGAGGCTGAGGGTTTGGAGACTTTGCTTCAGGACTTCCGGCTGAGCACCGCGAGTGTTGCGCCCTGTCAGGCTCGACGTCCATTTAAGTACACCCGACTTGTGGGAGTCGGACAAAGCTGACAACCGTCCCCGGATCTGGGTCTCGATTATAAAATGGGGTTAAATGAGCTGACCTCACAGGAAAAAAAAAAAAAGGTTAAGTGACTTGACCCCACGGAACTCAGCACACGATGTGTCAAAAGTTGGCTGCAACTGAACTTTGCTGTTTACGGACCAGTTCAAGGTTCAAGCGTTCCCAGAGACGCTTTTCCCGAAACCACGGCGGAGATTGTTATTTCCCCGGAACTTACTTATCTCCCATTTTATCCCTTTTACTTTCTATTTCTACCTTTCCCTTTCTACTTCTCTGGTCTGTAGGGTAGGTGCTGTGGGTAGAAGTTAAACTGAATGTTTAATTTCCCATTCTCGTTTTCTATGCACTGCTTACCGACCGGTGATCCTCAGTCCTGGCTGCACAATGGAATCATTTGGGAACATCTTAAAAATACTGATGCTTGGGCTGCACCCCAAACCAATTAATCGAGTTCTTTTGCAATGAACCTAGGCGTTGGTATGTTTTTGCAAAGCACCCAGATGAGCTACGGTTGAGGATTGATGCCCAAGAAAGAGGCCCTTGTCTTTTCAGGCCAAAGTGGTTGACTTCTGTGAAGTCTTTCTGGATGTGGAAAAAATTTCCTCCTTGAGTAGGCAAAGGACAACCTAAATCCTAATTATTAGAAGACTGCTTTAGCTCACTGAGGTCCCAGCCAGAGCAGGGAATGAAATCAGTTCTAAAAACAATGCTGAAATGGCATCATTCTTGGGGCCTGGCCACTCTAACTGTATACTGTTCTGTACTGAGGTCAGTGGTCTCTTGATTCTCACTCCCAGTCTTACCATAACTCCTCTTCTTCCCGAAAAAAATAATTGGTAGCAGAGTGAAGAGTGGGTGTGATGGGGGAAAAAATCATTGGAAGCTTGAGTTAAAATAATCCTTGTGCAACTTGATTCACTGTGACTGAAGGTGAACTGATTAACTTTTTGGACCTAAGTTTGTCTTTAAAATGAGAAAATAATGTCATACATCTGGTAGGGCTGTTGTAAGGATAAGAAGCAATATCTTGGAAACTGGGAAAATACTTTGCAAACTGTAAATTGCTATAAAACCATAAGGCATTTTATTTAAAAAAAAATACTGGGGGATGCCTGAGTGGCTCAGTCGATTAAGCATCAAACTCTTGCTTTTGGCTCAGGTCATTATGTCAGGGTCCTGGGATTAAGCCCTGAATCAGGCTCTGTGCTCAGCGGGGAGTCCGCCTGGGATTCTCTCTCTCCCTCACTCTCTCTCTAATAAATGAATAAATCTTAAAAAAAAAAAAAAGAAAACACTGGGTATGGGTGGTAACGAGGGAATTGTATAAAAAAGAGAATGGAACCACCAGGTATTAAGCACCTAATAAATGTGAATCCATTGACAAATGTTGTTCTTTGAATCTTCACAAGAATCTTGAGGTGAAAATTGCAATTAAGTATATAGATTCGGGGCACCTGGGTGACTCAGTTGGCTAAGCGACTGCTTTCGGCTCAGGCCATGATCCTAGAGTCCTGGGATCGAGTCCCTCATCGGGCTCCCTGCTGGGTGGGGGTCTGCATCTCCCTCTGACCTCTCCCCTCTCATGCTCTCTCTCTCTTACTCTCTCTCCCCCCCTCTCAAATAAATAAAATCTTAAAAAAAGTATATAGATTCATCAGGTAATTACCATGAGGTTATTTCCTAAGAGTGAAATTATAAAAATTATATGGTAATTGCTGAATCTGGGCATCTGCAGATGTGGCAAATAACAAAAGTTTTGAGAAAATTTAAAGGACACTGGAGTACAGTCAGACTGTGAAGTAATCCAGGTTTGGGGGTGTGAGATAATGTGATATAGCCAAAAGAACATGGTCTCTGTATTTGATGTGCCTGAATTCAGCATGATTTAGTGCGTATTTACTGTGCTACGTGCTGGGAATATAATGGTGAGCAAGACAGACCTTTATAGAATTTGCAAAGGAGGCAATTAAGGAGCACACAAACAATTATAATGTAGAGATAAAGGTTACAAATAGGGGCAACACAGAATACTATGGAAGCACATGGCATGGTTCCTTATCCAATTGAGGGGCCTGAGGGAAGTCTTCTTGAAGAAAATGTTCCAAGTAGAGGGCCCAGAACCACGGGGTTAGAATACAGAATGAGGTTGTACCTATAGTAATGAGGCTGGAGACAGGCCAGAAGCCAAATGGCTTACAAGCCATATTAAGGAGTGTGGGCTAAAACCCAAAGGTATTCAACTTTAATGCAAGGGAAACAGATGAAGAGCTTTAAGCAGGAGAGTAGAAAGGATGGTGGTGACATGAACTATTGCATTCTAGACAAAATCACTGTCTACAATATTGTAGAACAGATTGGAAAATGGAAAGATTAAAAGTATGAAGTTCAGATATGTAGTAGCTAATCTATGATGATGACCGTCCAAAACAATGGTAACCTGTACTCAGGTAGTGGCAATGGAGATGATAAATGTGGATGGATTTGAGACAAGACACCATAATGTAAGGGGTAGGTGAAGGAGATTAAGATGTGGCCAGAAACGTAGGGAAAAACCAGGAATATGGTCTCACTTGAGCCAAAACAAGAGTATTTCAAGGAAGAGTGCCAACAGTGCCAACTACTTCCAGGTCAAGGAAGATAAAGACAAAGTATTTATAAGATTTATAATCAAGGAGGTCCTTGGTAAAAGCAATCTCAGTGGCCTGAAAGTGGTTGGGGGGGGCAGAAGTATTGGTATGCAAATAGGCAAAATTTGTTGTAGAAGCAGAAACTACCTAACCCTAGGAGTTAGGTCTGAGTCTGAGGGGAACAGAAATTTGTGGAGGAAGAGTCCTAGCGGAGTATCAAAGACAAGCAGGAGTAAGCCAGATGAAGAGGCAGAGAAGGACAATCTGGGCAGAGAATGCCATATGGAGCTTGAGCTACAGGTATTTTGGGGTTACTAAACGTAACCATGGGACTTTGGGTAGTTCCTTCACCCATTTCCTCATCTACAAAATGGGGATAATAATATTGATAGTGTTTATCCCATAGAATTGTTGAAGGCTAAAGTAATTTATGTTGAATACTGGGTACACATTAGGGACTCAATCAACGACAGCTCACTCCCCACCCCTTACTAACGCATCACAATGAAACAACACTTTCAGATTTTAAAAAATGAATTTAATCTCTCTCTAGAAGGAGTGCACTCATTTTACAAATGTTCACATTTGGTTTCTCGTTCACCAAGATGATGTCAGTACAGCTAGTGAGATGCAGCACGCCACCCTCTGCAGACTGCAAAGGGCACTGAGTACACAAGCTAATGAAACTCGGAATGACAAGACAAAAAGGGCAGAAACCGTTAGTGTGACCCAACATTCTAACATGCCTGTTACATCAAATATGGTCATTTGAGGGTGTGGGGAGAAGACAAACAAGGAAAATTCATTTGGGTACAAGGTGATGGAGTCTGCAAACCAATACTTCACCCCCAAATGAACAACAGCTGTATAGAACAAAACGCTATTTTAAAACACATGGTTTGTACAGGTATGTTTTCTCTTGTAGTTTTTGTAAAAAAGTATCAAAACCTTCATGTTTTTAAATATATATATACATATACAGGTGGCTTTTTTTAAAATTACTTTTTATAGCACAAAGTGTTTGCAAATGCAGAGGGTTTCTGCTGATTCTTGACTATGCACATGGTGCATAGCCTGAATGAACAGAGCTTCCTGATTTCTTATATGAACTGAAAATTTGAAGCTATAATTCCTCCACCTCTAAGTTCTCTGTATCCTGAAAATCCCCAATACCCTAAAAATACAGTGTGAGAAGACTCTGATACTCTATCTTCATGCATTGATGGGAAAGGAAGTTATTTCCTCTGAATGTTTAATTGCTAACTCATTTACATTCTGTGAAATATTGAGTACGGCTGAAGTTAGGGAGAGGAGTGAGGCTCACATTCCTGTGCTCTCTCCCAACTCCCACTAGCACCTGACTAGACAGTGCTTGGCGTTCCCTCTGCAGACTACCCATCTCCAAAATTTCATTTTTTCAATGTTGAGAAAATCTCAGAGGCTCTTGACAACATGGAGTGCTTCCGTGAAAATTCCATTACCCTTATATTCAAAAAAAGGTCAACTCAAACATACGAAACGCAGTCACTATTTCCCTTTGGCCACTGGAAAGCTGGAAGCTAAAGACTGTCACGTCTGTAGAGTGCTGGCGATGCATCCTGATGAACCCTCCAAGATGCACCCGGTGCCTCATATGCAATAAAGGACGAAGAAATGTTTGCATAATTGAATCAGAAATTAAACATAAATATTCTATAAAGTGCTTACATTGAACCTGTCTTTCCATTCAGCCTCATTTCTTGCTAAGTCCCCCTTGAACCTTTTGCTCGTTTCGATGAATTACATGCAGTTCCTTACAGTCCCCATGCTGTTTCATGCCTCCGTGTCCTCCTCTGCCTGGAGCAGCCCGGACACCCCGACTTAGTTTTTAAGACTTAGCATAAGGTCACTTCCACAATGCCTTTCTTGACCCCATTCCTCATCTCCTTATGTAGAAATGACCTCTCTCTCCTTTGTGCCTTAATAGTACTCTGAAAAGAATCTCTTCCTTTTTTGTCCCCACGTGTCTTCCTCTACTGTTACTGTGACCTCTGTAAGGACAGAAAACACTTGAGTGCGGTGCCCGGCACTTAGCTGGTACCTGGCAAATGGTTTCAGTGAATGAATATACTGCAACCATAGAGAAAATTGGAAGGATCATAGTACTTATTGCCATAGATTTAATTCCGATCTCATCTTGAGGTTAAACATTACCTTAACCTATTTTATAAATAAACATGCTATCAAGAGAAAATAAATAAAATTTTAGTTTTCTGTTTCTGGAAGGCTATTTCTACCAGCGTCTTCATAATTCCACTGGAAAGATAGGCCATTAGATAGGTAGCAGATTTGGTGCAATGTTCAGGCAGCCCAAAGTAGTCTCCTGGAGAAGGAAAGGGAGGGAAAAGTTCTGGGACTAGTTTCTTTGAAACAGAGGGGGAAAAAATGTCTGATAAATCTTCTACCTCCTGGCATTATGTCTAGGTTTCCTTCCAGCTCTGTAGTCCAATGACTCTAGGATCTGTTATTAGCTGTAGATACATGACAGCACAGGGGCAAAAGGCAACAGAAATGCAATAACATCTCAAAATGAGGTTCAGAAGCCTCCAAGACTAGAGAGGGAGGATGGACTTGACCTTCTCAGATTTCATCCTACTGACTACCATCAGACACGTGAGGGCTCTGCAATTTGTCTTCTGTAGCTGCTCCCAGAGCCGCCTCTTCCAAACTGTACTTGTAGCATATTCAGGAAACATGGATGTATCTGAGAAAGTTGTGTTTCATCATCATTTTGAGATCTCAGGCTGAACCATCCTGACTCCATTTTTTTGTTTGTTTGTTTTTTTCTGGGAAGGCCAGGATCTGACTCGAAGTTTAGAAACTACGCATTAGTCACTGTTCTCATTTCCCCAGGATATTCTATTTCTTTGGAGGCAGGTCATAGAAAAAGTTGCTTGTTTCATGTAAATCTCAATGTTTTTTGTCATTTTTCTTCAGTCAAAAATAATTTTACTTTCCATTCTTGAAAGAATAGTAGTAAGTGTTTAAGCTCCATAGGAGTTGGCCACCTGTTCTTAAAATCCTATTTGGTATTGGTCTCTAGGTCAATTGCCTCTCAATGAGTGTTTCAGGACTACAACACACGGATATTGTGAGGAAATTGCTTGTTTACGCAGAGCATAGGGCCGAGGCTCCAGAACAAAGTTGTTTTTCTCAGAAGTGAGGAGCTCATGAGTGATGTGGAAAAAGGTTCTAGGAGCAGGTTATAGAACTCCCGAATGCCTGCCTGGAAATGCGAAGGGTATCAAGCTGTTGAGTTATCCAAGCTTCACTGAGTTAGGGGCTGCTGGGGGGGAAGGGTGTCAGAATTTGTTCAATTTGTTCACATGTCTTGTCCCTGGCTGCCTGGTGGGAGTGAAGTGGCAGAACAGCAGAGTTAAGAAAAGATCAGATCTTGAGAGAGCTGGTGGGGCCAGAATTCCTTCTGGGACCATAGGATTATGTTTTCAATGGTAGACCCCACAAAGAGAAAAGAGCACTTCTCCCACGTCTCCCAAAGCCCAGGAAAAACAAAGAAAATTGTCCATAATGAAAAAAAAATCTATACATATACCCAGAGTTTTTCCTTTTATTTACAAAGTAGTAAACCAAATCCCTGTGTGAACATAGATTTCCAATATGCTGTAATGTTGTGTATGCCATTTCCCTCTCATAGGACTTCAAGTTTGGCCACTTTTTCTGACTTCAGCCAGAAGCTACTTTCATCTATATGAACACACGATGGGAGCAAGCCTATGTTGTTTCCCCCACTGACAGGAAATGGCATAGTAAGGGAAAGGGAGTAATAGAGATGTAACAGAACCCATTCCACTGTCCTTATCCTCACCCACTGTGTATCTCAGAGGTTCAGTGCCTGACCAGTCTCTACAGGAAACTCGGGCTGTTCTAGAAATGTCTCCACTTAGCTCTCTATGAGTAAGGATGGCACCCTAGGGCTGCTTCTGAGGAAACATAATGAATTCAACCCAAGCATCCTGAAGGAAAAGGAAGTTACTTGAAATGTCGAACTTTAAAACAAGCAGTAGTCGAGGTTCGGGCATGTTCTCGCCTGAGCTCACGAGAACTGGCACCATGTGAAGTCTGTGCACTGGCCTCAGCCACAGAAAAGAAAGCCCGAGTGGGAATCACAGCAGCCATGGATGAACTGAAAGGCTTTGCCTGACTGACTGGGGTCCCAGGAGTTGCCAGAGGTGGGGAAGATCTGCCTCTTCCACCACGTGTTTACCAAACCACGGCATCCATTTCTCGAGCCCAATTTCCAGAGGCTTCTCTGAAAGCTACAGACACCCCTCCGTGGACTGTTTTCCCATGTATTTCTCTGTAGGGATTCCAACAGCCCCAGGTACGCCTCTCCTCTACAGATCTGTCTCTCTCACACACACACACATAGCAACGTAAATGCATACGGAGTCTGCATGGTGGGCCAATCATACCAAAAATAAATACTCTCGTGTCTCTAAATTATTTATAGAACTAATCTTATTTTTGAAATATGTTAATAAATAATCTAAGTGGGGGAGGGAGTTGAAGTGTTTTCTTCTTTTTTTCACTTATGTTGATGGATAGCCACAAAGCATAATCATTTTATATACTAAAAAAACAAAACAAAACAAAAAACCAACCAACCCCCAAACTCCAAAACCTAAAAAGCTCCCCCAAACCAAACATTCTGTGTAAATATAGTTTTAAAATGATGAGTAAGCTACTGTACCATCAGCCCCGTTTGGTTATGTACATCATGTTAGTCACTCAGCAGTAGCCGTTCCATGAAGTCCTCATGGGTAGTGCAACCAGTTAAAAAGTGTATAAAACATTATACATATAAAAACTCTCACATCCTTTGGATGTTTGCAGTTCATCATAACTTTGTGGTTACCTTTCCGCAATATAAATTAAAAAGAAATCACAGAACACACACAGACATACACACACACGTGCGCGCGCGCACACACGCACTCGCTCACACAGACCCATATACGGAAACCCCTTCATGCAGGCATACACCATCCAGAGTGTAGTGCATGGGACTGAATTCCATGAGGCACGAAGGGAGTGGTCCCATCCTCAGGGCAGTCCATCATCTTCAAGGCTTACTGCCACTCGCTGGGGAGACAGAGCAAAGACACCACTGTTAGACCCGTGGGAGCTATTTGCTGAGGCCCCACAAGGCAGCAGACGTCCTGTTACTTTACAGGCATTAGCTCACATCATCTTCACACTACCCCAGGAGACAGGTTTGTCGTATTTATTTTACAGATGAGGAAACGGAGGCTCAATGAGCTTTAACAACATTTGTCCTGGATCACATGGCAAGTGGGTGAACTAAAATTTGAACCCAGACCTGGGTGAATCCAGCGCTGTCGCTTTCCCCCTCGTTCTCTTCTGCCTCGTTGTAAAGGAGTGCTGCAGAGGTCTCAGCTTTCTCAGTCCTTCCTTATAGGATTTTTGGTTTGTTCAACATGAGTGGGTTAGCTCTGGCCAAATGTTTAATCACAGGCCGTTAGCTACTTGTCTCTAGCTTGCGAGTCACCAGTGGGCAGGCGATCTGCCGCGCCCCTCCTAACTGATCCTACAGAATCGGAAGGCGATACAGGTCAATTAAATTCAATCCCTCTTTTCCTCAACCCTAATTTCTAGTCAGTAGATGCTGGATTTCCCCTGTCACGAGTGGCTGACTGTTAGTGGGCTGAGCCCATTAACCCCTGAGCTGGTCTATTCCGTTGGAAGAGCGGACAGTGGACTTAATCTTTTTCCTCTAACTGACAAGAAATCCCTTTCTCTAAATATTCCGATGCCCCCAATTCTCTTCGACTAAGACAGTTCTATACAGACAACCCTTGAAGCCTGCAGACAGTGTCTGAGTTCCCCTCCTTTCCTTCTGAGTGTTTTCTCCTCCAGGCCGCACATCAGGCTTGCCCCACCTGGGTCTGGTGTAATCCTGCTTCCCACTCTTCCATTTCCTGGGTACACTCCTTTGGGCAGACCCCAGTGTTTCAATATCTTTCTCCTAGCTAACCACTTTCCTCTCTGAGCCTTGGTTTTACCATCTGTCAGATGGGAGTTAAGAACAGGACCTACCACATAGAGTTGTTCAGAAGCCAAATGAGATAATCTCTGTAGAGTACTTAACACACGTGGGGTCCAGAGTATTCTAGATCAACCTGACCAGCGTAATACAATAGAACCAGACTAGCACTTCCCATCCATGGATAGCCTACAGACAATAAAAACTGACCCCACTGCCTTTCAAATCATCTTTGGGTTATTTGTGGCTTTGGTAAATGCCATGGCCTTGCTCTACCCACACAGACACTTGAGACTCTCTTCTTCCATCCAATTACCCTCCTATTCTCTCCAAGACAGATCTCTACACCGAAGGCAGTGACAGTGGAGCGATCCGAGGAAAGGATGGGGGGAGAGCAGGTTGTTGAGGATATTGATTTTCAGAGCTCCCAGGCTAGTTACCCCATGATGTAAGTGGAAAGTGCATGGACTTTTATGTACATACAGACTAAATTTTTTGTCCTGGTTCTGCCACCTCTTCATTGTGACCCTAGGCAAGTTATTAAAATTCTCTACTCTCAGTTTCCTCATCTGCAAAATGGGGCGAATCATCTCAACTTTATAAAGTTACTGTGAAGACTACACAAGGAAATGTACATAAAACACTGAGTTGTGTCTGACACACAGGAGGTTCTCACTAAATGTTCATTTCCTCCCTCTCCTACTCGATTTCTCTGCAGCTGGCAGGGGCTTATTCCTTGGGCCTTAGATGCCTCAGGAATAGCTCCTCCAGAGGGGTTATTTGCCCCTTGGGGCACAATGCCACTTGTCATGTGTAGAGTGCTTTGTAACTCACAAAAGCTCTCTCACGTGTGCTGTCTCGCCTGAATGCTATGAATTCAGGAGGCAGGTAGGATGGGGGTTATCATTCTTATTTTACAAATAGAAGTGAGCAGAGAGAAGTGACTAAGACCACAAGGCTACAGAACAGTGAAACTGGGAGCCACCTCCGAAAGCTAAGCTCAACACTTCTTCCACCGGGCCCCGCTAGTCTGTAAAATTTGGTCAAGCACCTGTTTTCGTGACTGGCTGAGGTTAAGTCTCAAGGTCAACTGCCAGCCCTCCTCACTTGCTCAACTTCATTTCCCATGCCTCCCCTTCCTGAATAATGTGCTTCAGCAGCAAGGCAGTCTGCTCTGCCCCATCCTCGGTCATTTCTTCCATGAGCCATTTCCTCGGTCTACAGTGAACTCATCTTTCCTCTTTGCCCCAACACCCAGCTTACAATTTGCAGCCTTCCAGGACCAGAACGCCTTCTAGGATTGGCTGCACCTGCCTAGGCTCACGCCCTCACTCACCAGCCCCTCAGACTCAAAGTGGCACTGCCCTACCTTGCACTTGACGACAGGCAGCTCGGAAAGAGGGTTCTTCGGGAGTTGGTGCAGCTGTGACCTTGGTTCCCCCGGCAAGACAAAAAGCTCCTTGAGGGCAGGGGCTGGGTCTTCCAGTTCTCTGGTCTCCCCAAGACAGGGCTCTGCCCACAGTGGGTGATCAAAGCTGCTGATTGCCTAACAGGGGGATGGACTGGATGACCTATGAGGTCACACTCAGCCCCCTGACTCTGCTATACAACCATGACATCTGCTCCAGATACTTTGTGGTCCTCGCTCCCCCAATAAGCCAGGCCCTATTGTACCCCTCAGCCTTTGCACATGCTTCTTTCTGGAATGCCATATTCCTCCTTCTCTTGCCGAAAAACTGCTATGAGCCTTTCAAGGATATAGTTCATCTATCACAGCCTCTGTGAGACACTCCCTGCCTGGCTTCCCAAACAGAATTAACAGCTCCGTGGATGGTCCCACAGCGTCTGTTCAGCAAATATTACCGGGAGCCAGCTATGCTGTGCTAGGCCCCGGGGAAACAGATGAATTGAACGAGCCTGCCCTCAAGGAGTTCACAGTCCAGTGGGGAGACCAATGAGCAAAAAGACAAGTTGACTACAGTGTGACAGGTGCTGGGACGGAGAGACGCTGTGGAAGAACAAAGAAACCGGGGAAAGCTTCCTGGAAGAGACTCCTGAGCTCCGCCAAGGCACTCCGCACACAGCTGTTCGACAGTAAGTGACTCTCACCCCCCACCAGCTCCTCGGAAGTGGGAACCTTCCTTCCTTCCTTGTGAACACGGCTTCTCCGGGGCCACGCTTGGCTCATGGCCAGCACACAGCGTTTGTGTGAAATGAATACATTTGAATTGCATGGCCACAGTTACCCTTCCAGGCCAAAGGTTCTGAAAACTTACTCAGCAGAAAGACAGACATTTGGCTTCTTTACCCTAGGAAGAGCCTCTAGCCGCAAGGGGGTCCTGATACATTTCCACCCCAACCACCCGCCCCGGAGTGTCTGTGTCCCCAGGGCCTAGGATAGTGCCTGGCGCACTTGATAAATGTTGGAAGGAAGAAGGGAGGGAGGGAGGAAGGGAGGGAGGAGGGAAGGAATTCTCCCAGCAAGGGACACTTACCGCAGGGTAGACATGGCCAATCTGTGCGGTCCTCCCTATGTGGAGCTCATCTTCGTCCTCTTCTTCCGTTGTTTTCCTGTACACTGGGTTGTCAAAATTCATGCTTTTGGTGTTCTTCCGCTTCCAGTTTCTCCAGATCAGGTAGCCACTCATGCACAGCAGGGCTATTACCGCTGGAGAAAGGGAACGGCACGCTGAGCTTCCGGTAGGCTCTAGCCCATCGCTCAGACGTCAGGGCGTTTCTCGCCCCCTCTCCAACTGTCCCGCCCCTTGTTCCTCAGGCGGTTCTGCGTGTCCCTTTTCTGCTGCTTGGAAGCCCTTCTCCTAGCTCTTTACCAACTACCCATCTTTCAAGATCCAGCTCAAGTGTGAAGTCTCCTCCACTTCTTGCAAACGGTCAGTTGCTCCCTCCTGTGTGTTCCCAGCCCACGGTCCTGTACTTTATATGTGGGCACCCCCAACTAGACTGAGCTCTTTGTGGGCACAAACTGTGTCTTCATCTCGCTGTCTAGTCAGTAACATGTACGGAGGGAATGAATGAATTTCCTCACCACACTTTGTCCTAATGCTGCTGCTTCCTTGCAATTCTCTGAGAAAACCATTCTTTCCCCAAATGGAGGGTGGATGGAGGGGTGAGGTGTTTCTTCCCAAAGCTGGGGCTCTGCACAAAGAGGAGGATCTCTAGTAGGGGACACAGCAGGGAGACACTGCCTCTGAGGGACAACAGAAGAACGTATTAAGGGAGTAAAGGAGGAAGTTCTCGAATACAACTGGGCAAAAACAGGGCCAGCAGGTTCACGAGATAGTAGGTGACCACCTGGAGCTCTCAAGTGGAGGCTGATGAGAGCTATCCAGGCTGCTCGAGAGGGAGTGTTTTACTTTGGTAAGACTGTGATCATCATTACTCATGAAAGATGGGAACAAGGCTGGGACACCTGTCACCACCACCATTCATGGTTCCAGAGGCCTAGCTCTGCCGTGAGACCAGATCAGGAATGGAAGAAGACACACGGGGGAGAGGGAGAAACCAGAGTGTTAGTACTATCAGTTCTGTATGTTCAGAAAAATCTCAGAAAAGCAGATGAAAAACCATTCAAAATAACTTCAGTTCATCAAGAATTAACATAAAAAATCAATAGCGTTCTTATTAATCAACAATAACCAATTAGAAAATGGAACAGAATAAGAACACATTCACAGCAGCCCAGTGAAAAACTACAAAATACCAGGAATAACCTAACAAGCAATGCGCAAGTCCTATTTGATCTATATAATTTTACAGGAGGATGTAAAAGAAGGCTCAAAAAAACTGGGAGATGTGTCATGGTCCTGGATGGGAAGCTTCGATATTGTAAAAATGTGAATTCTCCCCACATCAACTTATATATCCAAACCGTAAGATTCCATCATGATTTTTAAAGAATTAAGACGATTCTAAAGTTTATCTAGAAGAGAAGTTGAAAAAAAATCTAAGAAAATATTACAAGAACAATAATGCCCTATCAGGTATTAAAACCTAGTGTGAAGTTGTTCTTGCAGTATAAAGGGACAGACAGATAACTTGTGAAGGACAATGAACAGCCCAGAAGCAGATCAAAGTACGGATAGGCATGTAGTTTATAATAAAGATGACAATTCAAGTCAGAGGGATGGATTCTTCAATAATGATCTTGGGAAAATGAAAGAGGCCTGTAGAAAAAAAACTAAATCTCTACCTCATAGCATACTCTAAAATAAATTCCAAATGGGTTTCTGTCTAAATATAAAATAATGTTTAGTAGGAAAATATATGGAGAGATATTTTAATAATTTACAGTGAGGCAGGCCTTCCTAAGGAAAACACAAAACCCAGAAATCATAACACGAAAGAGGAACAGATTGGATACTTAAAATTTTTAATTTGTGTGTAGCAAAAAATACCACAAACATATTTAAAAATCAAGTGGGACTATGGAAGAGAGTATCTGTAATGTACATTACAAAGGTTTAATATTCATTATGTATAAATATTTCTACAAATAAGAATAAGATCAAGAACCAAGAGAAAAACAAGACTGGGAATGAGCAATGCATTAAGGGAACGTAAATGGCCACGAAGCTTATGAAAACATACTCTACCTCATACGGAAATGCCAGGGAAAGAATACTCATCTTTCCACCCCTCAGAAGAGCAGAAATTAAAAACTATATTAATTTTATCAGAGTGGGTTCTGTCAGGGAAACAGAGTACACAAGCCCTTCCTTCTAGAGTAGAGGATGGCAGGAAGGGCTTGGTTTCTCCTTCACTGAACAATGTTCCGAGTATTTTCCATTTGCTCTACTCAAAATCAGCCCGCCATAGTCTCCCCGTCATCTTTACTGTCAGGACAGTGTGTGAACCGCGGCGGGGGGAGGAACGCAATCAGCCTCCGTGGTTCTCTGCGAGGTTTAACCCCATGTTATACCGTGGCCACACTGAACTTCTGGTTCCAAGCCCACTCCCAGCCCGCCCTCCCACGCTGTTTCCCCTTCCCAGCTTCGCTTCGTGCTGTTGCCACTGCTTGGATCGCTCTGGATTCTTCTCCACTGGGCTGACTCGGCATGAGTCATTTCCTATCATTTCCACTCGGAAACCTTCCCTGCCCACGTCCCTTCTCTTCCGGTTCCAAGTTAAGTACTTCCTCAGCACTTCCACCACACCGCCTGTGGCTTAATTCTAGTCTTCCCACGTCACAGTCAAATTATCTGCTACGTGTGTCTCTCCGACAAGACTAAGCTTTCTGAGGACAGGAACCATGTCTTCTTCATTTTTATCACCTTCTCTCCACTCATCACAGAATCTGGTATATCACAGCTGCTTGATAAAAGTTTGTTGAAAACCAAACAGAAAGGAAGCAAGACAGCATGATTTACTAAAGGAATGGCAAGCAGCGCTCCTCATTAATTCAACAAATATGTCATATCCTGCCATGTGCCAGGCACTGCGAGGAGCTGGGGAGAGCGGCGTGCAAGGGCGCTCCCCAGCCTCTGCCCACGGAGCTGACAGTTAGCCTTCGGGTGAGCAGAGGGTGAACGCTGGGGAATAGCGGGGCGTTGGGATGGTTGCCCGGGGCCAGGTCCTGAAGGGCTTTATGGGCCAAGCTAAGATACCAAATGACAGCACTGGGAAGTGGGCCGGAAGGTTGCCGGGGCAGAAGTCTCTGAGCCACAGTTTCCTCAACAGCACAGGTCAGTGTGCTCAGGGCTCCATGCTAGTGCTTTCCCCCAGAGCCTGAGCGCGGCGGCTCTCTTCTCCCCGGAGACCTGGGGCTACACTCACCCATGGGCACGAGGATCCCAACGACCGCAGCAGTGACTGTTGAGCCCATCTTGCTGCCTTCATTCCCATCTGCAAGACACAAACATGCAGAACGATGTTCCATCGCCGTGAGCCCAAGTCCTTGCTGGCCTCAAGCTCTAAGAACTACCCAACTGCTTCTTGCTCTCATTCCACAGTGAGGCTCCTGGCTAATGCCTCACAATTCAGTCTTTCCAGATCCGGTCAAAACTCCCCAGATGTGAGCAGGACAGAGGTCACCGTCATTTCACACACGGGGAAACAGTCTTACTGAGATTCTGGACTCACAGAGACGCTGCAGAGCTGGGATCCAAACCCAGGACGTGTGCCCCACATCCCTTACCCATCCCATAGGACCACAGTGCTAGGAAGCTGCGTGGTGGTGGGGTGCTTGGCGGAGTGGACACTTAGGTCTCTATGTTGCTGAATGACTGAGGTAATTGCCCTTTCCAGCCCATACCTATTGCTTTGTCTCTGTTGCTTGGGCGGTCTGTCGGTCCGTCTGCATTATCAGCTTATTTTCAATAAGTAATTAAAACGGGATGCACTGTAACGAGTGGAACTGACAGCATATGTTCCTGGGGTCAGACGTCCTGGGTTCAAATCCCAGTTCTCCTACTGGCTACTTGTGCAGGCAAGTCACCTACCTGCTAGGGACGCTGTGAAGTGAGGTAACTCACTTATGGTGCTCACCAGCTTCGGAGCCGGGGGCAGTGGGGGTGGGGGAGTGAGGAGGGGACATGACTGCTCGGGAAGCCTGCTGTGATGGTGCCGCGCCCTCATTGTGCATGAGCAGGCGTCCCAGGGCCACCGAGTCAGGCCCCTAGCAGCAAGCAGCAGGAGGCTGATCTGATCGGATTCCCTGCCCACCGGAGAGGGCCTGGGACTCAGGCACGAGCTACCTGCCCCTCCAAACTTTAGGGTGAGCGCTCAGCTCTGCAAAGCCCGCTTCTGCCTGCAAGGTGGGCCCGGTAAGAAAGATGCTACCAGGCTGCTTGGTTTCTGGGCCACATAAGGGAAAACGTTTTAAAGATGGTTTATCTTTGTAAATGAACTCGCCCTGGCAGGTGACTCAATTAAAAAGGTATTTGCTGGCTAATGACACAGAACATTTCTAGTCATGACAAGTACTGCTTCTGATAATTTCATAAGTGCTGAACTTAATTATGTTCATGCCAGGGTTTGGAAAGAGGCACAAGCAGACCATAGTGACAGGTGTTACTATCCGGGGAACCGGCTGAGGGGGCTAAGAAGAGAGACCAGAGCTTCGGAGGTTTCCAGATCAGAGGGACGCCCCCTCCACACGTCAGTACCGCGTGAACCCAGGCACATGTCCAGCGGCAGCAGAGGCTGTGTACCCAGCCCTACTCTTTGCACCACCTCCTTTGTCTCTTCAGGCAAGCTTGAGAGGCAGGTGGGGGAAGGGCAAATATCAGTCCCACGGAGGCTCAGAGATAGGCCGTGGCTTCCCACAAGACCCTCAACAAGTTGGGGTGCCTGAGACTCCTAAAGCATAGGTGAGCACCTCCACCTGCTTCCTCAGAGAGGTCCAAGATTCTGCTCCAGGGTGATCTCTTCTTCCACATATCCGCGCCCCCAGCCCCTCAACCCCCAACCCCTGCCCAGGATCCCAAAGGCCCCTCCCATGTCGGGGAAGAACGCAGAACTCATTTCCTTACAGTGCTGGGAGTGGTTGCTGGTCGCAGGGCTTGGGGTAGATGGCTTGATGCTGGGAGCCCTGGGGACACTAAGTGAACTTGGGACCACGGCTGCCAGGCTTGGGGTCTCTGTGCTGTGGTTCTGGTAGGCGAGGCTGTGCACGGTGGTCCCAGGGGCTCTCGTGCTGTCGGCTAGTGTCCTCGCTGTGGTAGGAGCTAACGTCGTAGTTGAGGTAGATTGAGGTGCTGGAGGGGAAATGCCACGGAGGTCACTTGGACAGAGAATTCTCTTGCTTTACGCCTAACTCATTGCCTCTAAGGGGTTATACTTACGAAGTCATCCTCGAGGCTCAGCTCAAATGCCACTTCCAGGAACCCCTCCCTAAACCTCCTGAGTGGGCTCTGACCTTTTCTTTAGCTGAATCCCAAGGACTTTGTGTTTATACCGTACATTGATTTGATTAAGACAAGTCATTAAAACAAGGATATAGAATCAGGTGTGGGCAAGACCACTGTAAGAGACTGGGAGAGGGGGAAATCATATAAATCTAGAAGGATTTTGCATGCATATTGTTACACTGCTAGATTTAAATTCTCACTCTAAACAACTGGACCTGGAAATCACAATTCATAAATCTGATGCAGCAGATCTGTGCTCACGCCAAAGGCCTTGACCCTGTGTCAAGACCGGACAATGAATACAAGCTTATATGGTTGAAATATTAACTATCAGTGCCAATCAGATCACAAAAGGGCTTCTGTGTCGTGTGTTCAGTTCTACATAAGGAATAGGCAAGCTCATAGTCACCTGCATAGAAATAGGAGCTGAAACTGTAGGGATAAGTGTTCTTAATTTCAGGTCTTCAAGGGGCTCCAGAAAGCCCCTGAAACTGAATTTAAAATGTTGTCTGTATACATGCATTTTTTTCTTGGAAGTGAGAAGAGAAAGCCTTGGAAGGACCCTGGGGGACACCAGCATTCAAGGACGGTAAAGAAGGCAGCAAGCAGCCAGAAAAGACAGACAAAAACCAGAAGCCAACGAAGGAGTGTAGCAGGAGGGGGTCTCGCACTGCCAGGGGCCAGCCCCCTCGTAGGTCCGCTTACCTCGGTAGCACCTCTTCATGTCTGGGCCCAGCCACATGGTGTCAGGACAGGCACACGTGTACTTGGGAGAGGGGCTCGAGATCTGAGGAGCAGGAAGGCACAGGTACTCACAGCCGCCATTGGGCTGGGCACTCAGCTCGCAGGCATCTGTAGCTAATGGCACAGAGAGAGAGAGAGAGAGAGAGAGAGAGAGAGAGAGGGAATGCTGGAGCAAAGACAAGACATGCCGAGTCCCCCCTTCTCCCGAGGATGAGGCCCTTCCCAGTCGGCTTGTTCCAACAGCTTTCTCTCCTACTTTTACTGGGCACCTCCCAGCCTTGGACCCGGCGCTCCTCCCCGCCCCTCACTTTCCCTCAACCCTGACGACAACTCCGAGAGGTGGGTGCATGGCCTGGAATGACAGATACCAGATGCCTGGGCTCAAAGAGCACAGACTGGTCCAAGTTATAACTCTAGTAATTTTACAGCCGGAATTTAAACTGAGGTCCGTTGGATTCCAAAGTCTGTGTTTCCCTCTCTACGCCACGTGCCATGTCTCTTTCTTATTTAGACTTCTAGGTCTAGAATCAGGCACCAAGCTCATTTCCTCTGTCCCCTGTGCCTTCCCACCGTCACCCTGGCGTTTACAGCTGAGTTACAGTAGACTGAGCGCTACATCCTAGGAATAGAGCCTGGGGAGGCCGACGAGCGGGATTCCTGGCTTCTGGTCCCAACCAACGAGCTGGATTGCTCCACGGCCCGGGGATACATTAGCTTATACTGCTGCGAAATGGGTCCATATCATAAACGAGAGGCGACATGCTCCTTCATGGCAGAAGGAGCTCTTGGAATCAGACAGACCTGAGTTTGGGTTTTAGTTCCGTCCTTTTACCTCTCTGAGCCCCAGTTTCTGAAATGAAAAAAGTAATACCCACTCTTTGTAGGCACAAATGGGACTTTATATAGTTTTTACACCCAGGCTTATTACTTCACCAAGAGCTGAAGGAAATGAGGTAAAACGTGTGACGGCAAAGTGCTCTCCCGACGAGAGGGGCTGCCGCCACGTGTCCTGAGAGTGCTGGGACCGTGCGTTACAGGAATGTCACGCAGCCTGACTAGTGCAGGGAGAGGGCGCGGGCAGGGGCCCCGGGGCCAGGCTCACCTCTTGGCTGCTTCAGCTCATGGAAGATGACAATGTCATGTGGGTTATTGAGGTTCTCAGCGAGGACGGAGATTTCCAGGCCATTGAGCCGATTTGCACTGAAAATGGCCTCGTTCTCCAGGTCTGTCCAGAACACCTTGTCCTGTGGGGGTACAGATGCATAGGATGAGAGGCCCAGAGCCGAAACCCATGACCTCAGTCTGAGGGCCTGGCCCCGAACCATCGTCTCAAGAACTGCCCTGACCTCTCCCCTGAGCTCTCCTGTCCACAGATCCACAGGGGGTGAAGGGGTGGGCTCTCAGCCTCTAATCTGTGGCACATACTCTGGTTCCCTTCTGTCACGAAGGGTTACTTGTTCATTCTGTGCTTTGGCCTGAAGACTGCTCATTAATGCTGAGCTAGGCCTGCTTCCTGGAGCCCAGGAGAAACCCAAGGTCAGGTCTTGATGGCTGTTACCCCTGCCAGGGCCTGGGACTAAGATTGGAGGGGACGTATGAGCTACTGAGGACTATTCCCTGACAGGTCCCCCTACCGCCTCTGGGTACACACGCACGTGTAGGCGTCCAACGCTCCGTCCACATAAGCCTACAGGTGCACCTGCGGGCCAATCCACAATGACTGGTTCAGCCATGCAGCTTCATGCACAGATCCGGACACACACCCACAAAAGCACACTTGTACCAGAACAGACACTTAGCCAAGTCTTGGTGTAAGTATTTACATATTCACAAGTACCAGCACATACAGAAATGCACGCTTGTAAATGGCTGCTTTTATGTAGATGCATGCATACACATTTTACACGGGCATGCCACACATATGCACAAGCACATACACGTGTCTGCACACACCTGTCTTTTGAAGCGGGGACTGGACTTGGAGGTGGGGCTTTGCCCAGAATTTCAGAGCAGTGCTGAGTGATGTCACTCCAAGCAAATATGGCCAACCAAATAGAGCCACCATAGACCACTGTTCCCTTGCTTTCCCTCTCCTTGGGGGCAGAGTTAGTTTAGGGGAAGAGATCGCTGCGGTGAGACCTGGGTTGGTTCTGGCTTCCTCATTCCCCAAGGAGAACGGTTGTCAGGGTCCGAAGAGAGGCATGGGAGGGGTGGGATGCTTCACCCTCTGGGGAGCTTTGTGAGGGCTGAGATGATGTATCATTCACTTCTATGACCCCAGGGTCCAGCAAAGGTCAGCGGAAGTAGGCTGACCTCTGATGCTACTGATGAAGTAGAATCTCTCAGGCTATTTCCAACAGTAGAGTCTAAGGAAATGTATATTCCTTCTTCCCTCCCTCCCTTTATTGGGTACCTTCTGTATACGGGGATACAGTGCCAGACGCTGAGGGCACGGAGAGGAAACCCACGTGGTCTAGCAACTTACCTGTGACAAGTGCTCTGAAAGGGGTCTTGGGAAGGAAGGACAGGACAGTGGGCTGCGAGGCCACTGTGTGCGGGCAGCTCACACACTGTGTACACACAAGTCAGCCAGCTTCCCTCTTCCTTTGTTTCGGTTTGGACAAGTCTCAGAGAGCCATCCTATTCGAAAATCCTTTTCTAGGCTTTAGCTTCCTGCTAGGGCCGTGTCTCCCCTCCCGGGCTCACCTCAAACACAGCTATCCCAAAAGGGTGGCTCAGGAAGTCAGGGGAGGAAATCAGCATCTTTCTGTTGCCTCCGCTGAGGTCAATGCTGGAGAGCTGGTGAAGCTTGGAGTCTACCCAGTACAAGCGCTGGTTCAGCAAGTCTTGAGGAGGAAAAGGGGACAGGGGATCAGGTCTCGAGTTTGGGGTCCCAACCAGGATCTCTACTCCTCTGTGCCCACGGCCCCTACCCAGATTTCCAGGCCCGGCCTCCCACAGAGGCCAGCCTGGGGCAACCATCCAGAAATACAGGCACGGGCACTATATGGGGGATATAAACACAAGACCAGTGGAGCTCCAGATGGTGGTCAGCACTGGGTAGTGGGACGGGCCCCCAATCCAGGGAAGGCAGGCCTCACCCAGGGTGATTCCATTGGGCCATTCAATGTTGTCTGATACCAGTGTTTGCCGGTCTACACCATTGAGCCCAGACTTCTCGATCTTGGCCTGGTACCCCCAGTCAGACCAATACATGAACCTAAAAGAGAGAAGAACTCAATTGGAATTTTAGTCAGGGGATGGGGTTAGGGCAGTCTGGGTCACAGGGCACAATGAGTCACTGAATGTTGACGATTATGTTCAGTGGGGACTGGGAAGGCCTCTAAAGTCCACTGGAACCATCGAATCTTAAGAGTTAGCAGTTGCATTAGCTTCTCCTCATCTGAGAGCCCGGGGAAGCCGACCAGCCTCTGAGCCCCTCTCACCCACTCTGGCAGCTCTATCCAGAGCCGTAGAAGCCAGAGCAGGAAGGCCCTTTGTCAACCCTCTCTCACTTTCCTAGTCTGCAGAGGGGAAAGTGGGCAGCTTACCCAGAGTCACACACCTAGAACTCAGCCCAGAGTTTCTCTCTCTTCTTTCTTGAACATGTATTGAGTACTTACTGTGTGCCAGGCAACGAGCTGAGAGGTTTCACCTCACGTACTTATTTTTTTTTTTTAAAGATTTTATTTATTTATTTGACACACAGAGAGAGATCAGATCACAAGTAGGCAGAGAGGCAGGCAGAGACAGAAGAGGAAGCAGGCTCCCCGCTGAGCAGGGAGCCCGATGCGGGCCTCGATCCCAGGACCCTGAGATCATGACCTGAGCCGAAGGCAGAGGCTTTAACCCACTGAACCACCCAGGCGCCCTCACCTCACATACTTATAAACGCAGCCATCACTGCCCCTCTAATCCCATCCCTCTAGAGCAGCCAAAGGAACTCTCAAAAATGGAAATTAGTTGTCACTCTCTGGTTTTTAAACTTTGTGGTGGCTTCTCCTATTGCTCTTAAAACAAAATCCCAAATCCTTCCACAGCTGAAAGAGCTCTGTCTGCTCAGGCCTCTGCCTGCCTCTTTGGGTGTCTCTCCTGCCAACCTCCCCCCCTTCCAAACCCCACATGTGCCCCACAGGGCTCCAGGGAGCCAAGCCTTTGTCAGTTCACAGAGCCTCAGGCCTCCACCTGGCCCTGGGGTTCCTTCTCAGTGTGAATGTCTTTGCTGTACAGAATCTTTCTCTGTAAGTAGCTTCGTCCTGTTACTCCCTCCGAAAGCACTGGTTCTTGCCTTCCTAGCACTTAGACAATCAGTTATTTCTGTGTGCATTTGGGTGACATGGTGTATTTTCCTCACTAGTCCGTAAGCTCTGCTGAAGGCAGGCTTGTCCGTCTACCCCTCATTGTGTACCTGGCAGGTCGCGCATATGTGACCCAGAACAGGCTCTTATTTAGTATTTGCTGGACAAAGTAATGTGTTCATTCCAGCCCCCCCAGAGCCCCCAGAGAGTATAATTATTAGTCCTGTTTTATAAATGAGTACATTGTGGCTCACAGTGGTTGACTTCCCTCAGATCACACTGTAAATAAGTAGTGGAGCCAGTCTTTCACTTTATATACAAATGCAAGCCAAACTCTCAAGCCTGGAGCTTTCATTCTCCCCAAAACTGCCTCCACTGAAACCTGGTGTCAGGCCAAGGCTGCCTTGGGGCTGGGGGGCTGCGTGGTTCTGTTAGCGGCTTCGGAGTCACACTCTCTCTACCCATGCCCATTCTGCTCTGTACGCCAAAAAAACCGACCCATGTGCGAACCACATCAATGAGCTTGGCTCCCCAGCCTTCTGGTTTCCCACTGCGTTCAGCGAAATGTCTGAGTAGGAGGATGGAGAGACTGAGGTCAGGGTCTTTGGTCCAGACTCCTCTCTACAAAGTTGCCTCTGGCTGGCTACTGCTCTGAAGGTGACCCTTTTTCCTTCCCTGCCTGGGTACCCCTCCCTGCTTCTGCCCCTCAGGCGTAGAGCTGCTCAGGATTAGGGTTAGGGACAGTGCCTGAGACCTCACCCACTCCTCTGTAAATAGTCCTTTGTTACACCCTCCCCAAGTTATCTGGATTTGGGTGTGCAGTGGGTTTCCTGCTGGGACTCGGACAGATCCACACTGGACTGGAGCTGGGCTGGGTGTCACTACGTGTTGGGGGAACACACAGGGAGCAGGGCTGAAGTGGGGGTTAAGTGAGACGATTCATCATCGGTCGGGTGCCTGGTCGTTCCTATGCGTGCCTGTTAAAGCGCAGTGGTCAGTCCCTGCCCCAGGCCTCACACGTTCTGTCAGGTGCCACTGTGGCCCCCAGCCACCCTCACCGGAAGAAGAAGGTTTTCTTATCCCTGTTCACAATGAAAGAAACGGTAATAGGAAGAAGCTAGCGATCCTGGGAAACTTAATATGACTATAGCTGCTGACAAACCGTGCCTTCCTGGAACATGCCTACTGAGGAAGGGAGGCAAAGCCCTGCTCTGTTCAGAGTCACTATCCCCAAAATGGAGGTTTGGCCAGAGCAGGACAGCCTGGGTGGTGAGAGGCCCAGAGACTGCGCCCAGGGGTGGCCAGCCTGGAGAAGAGGAGACCCAGTGATCTCGGTCCTCCTTATCTTGCTGGCTGTCCTGCCGGGAAGCGAGTAGACATGTTTGATGTAACTCCAGAGGCCAATGGAGAAAGTCAAAGTCAGGCAGATTTGGGGATATGAGAAAAAAAAAATCTTGAACACTCTCTAATGGGCAGAGCTGCCTTGAAACGAAACAGCCTCCATGGGAAATAATGCGCTCCCTGTCTCTAGGAGTGTGGGAGTAGCCACCAGCAGCGTGCAGCAGCCTGAGGAAAGTCTTCTTGCCCAGAAGCTTCCACTAGGCAATCTCTAGAGCCTGACTCTGCTCTGCGATGCATGGATTCTAGGGCATGATGAGTGAGTGGCAGAGTCCAGGAGAACCCTGATGACCAAGGTCCACAGAACCCATGGTCAGGGGTTAATAGTCTGAGGGGCCCACACAGACTTTCTTCCCTTGGGCTGTCTGAGTGGCCCAGGGCCTTCCAAAGTCCTCAAGATAGCTCTTATGACAGACACAGGAGGACTGAGTGCCTACTCAGAGAGAACGGGAAGTTTGGGCAGGGACACTCACCCTCTCAGGGGGTCAACCGCGATGGCCCGGGGTTCACTGAGGTCACGGCTAAAGAGAGTGCAGCGGCGGCCACCATCAATTGTGGCCACGGAGATGGTTTTGTTGCCTGAGTCAGTCCAGTAGATGTGCTTGTGGACCCAATCCACCGCCAGGCCCTCTGGAGAGTTCAGCTGCTCATCAACGAGGACCTCCTGCTCTGCCGGGTCGCTGGCCTTGTCCATGTAGGCGCTAGGAGAAACCAGAGCTGGCCATGGGGCAGGGGTTCCACCCATGGGTCCATCTGGGGCTTCCTGGGCACCCTCCCCTTCTCTCTCTCTCCCCTCTAGGCCATGGCAGTGGATTTTAGAGGAACTTGGCTAGTTTCTACCCCTCACATTTCCCGGGCCACCAGAGGCAAACATACAGGCTTGAATCAGCCATAGCCCCTGGCCCGGAGCTCGGTTTAGTGGGGGACAGGAATTTCTAGCCAGGTAATCACAGTACAATGTATTATGGAAAGCATCAGGGACTCTAGCAGCCAAGAAACAGAAACTCCATCATCTTGGGAGGGCTGGAGAAGGCTCTGTAGTTGAGTCCTGAAAGACTAGCTCACCAGGAACACATGGAACAGAAAGCAGAAGGAACAGCATATGCGAGTGCCCAGAGGTGTGTGGAACAGCGAGGCATTCGATGGGGGCAGAGCTGAGTATGAGGGACACAGACTAGAAGTAAGTGTAGGCAGGGGCCACACCCTGACGGGCCCTGCAGGCCACACTAGGCAGCAGGGGTTTTATTCTGGAGGGAGTAACTGAGCAGGTGAGAGGTCACGGTCAGATAGACATGTTGGGTCACTGTGGCGCTGATGCGGGAAGGGGAGGGGAGGACGGCAGGGAGACAGGCTAGGGGGCCATTACAGCAGCTGGGAGAGGAATGAGCATCTGCAGGAAGGCTGTGTCGGTGAGAATGGAGAGATGGGACTGAGAACACAGCGGACAGGCAGGAGCCAATGCTACTGGGACTTGCTGTCTGCCAAATGCTGTTTTTCCCCACGGCTCTCTCCTCCCCCATGTCCTCCCTGTGGCTGATGAGATCCACAGTGCCCACTGACTCTCCCATCCTGACCGCTCTCTGAAGCTCCAGACTGCAAAGCTGACTGGCACCCCTTGGATGTCACACGGGCACCTTGAACTCAACACGTCCCACAAACTGCCCACCCGCATTCCCCTCCCCTCAGCCAGCCTGAATGGCGGACACCAACCCAACCCACTGCCCCCATCTCAGAGAATGGCAGCCCCACCCACGCAAGCTCCCGAGCCAGAAATCTGAACCTCCCAGAATGCACCTGCTTCGGCCCCACACCCAGCCTGTCATCAAATTCTGCCTCTTTCAGGCATGACTGTGGGGCAGACATGACTGTAGCTGCTTCTCTGTGTGAGTCTAAACTAAGCATGTGTTTGTGCGTTGGGGGGTGTGGTATGGATCTAGTTGTCCGTGAACAGCCCTTGGTGTATCTGCCCCCATCCATCCATCCATCCATCCGTCCATCCACCCATCCATCCCATCGTTCTTTTAACGGTCTACCCTGGGCCTAGTCATTGGCAGTCCTGCCACACGGATCTCAGGACAAAGAAAGGACATGATGTCCGGACATGCAGGGAGGCAGGCTTGTGGGATCTGAGGAAGACCTACGAGAGGACTTCGTGGTGTGTGTGAGGGGCCTTCTGGAGAACTGAAGTCCACTGACTACAGTGTGAGAAAAAGGAAAGGGCTGGGCGGGGGGTAGTGCCATCCGGGAGGAGTTCCCTGACACCCCAGATTGGGCAAGGGGCCCCCTCTGTACTTTCCTCTCAGGAGCGGCATGATAGACGTCACTGTGTTAGGAGTGCCGTCCTCCAGCAGGACCAGGTCTGAGTCACGTTTGACTGGGTCATCCTGAGTCATCCACAGGATCCGACCCACAGACACGTGAGCTACCTCATAGTCCTCACCGAGGCCAGAGCGTCTTCCCTCCTGGCCCGGTGGACCGGTTCCTGGGTCTGGCACTGCCCCCCAGGCCACCGGAGGTCAGTCAGAGCCCAGGGGTGTGGGCTCGAGCTGCTCTCCCACAGAGCTCTCCACCGCGGCCAGCCCCGGGGAAGGAGAAGGTCTGGCAGTTCCGTATCTGCTGTGACCCCGTGTCTCTGCCCAAGTCCCCGTCTCCCCCCGGGCCTGGCTGCGGGACACCTGCCGCGCTCACCTGTAGATCTTGCGGTAGGAGAGGTCACACCAGAAGATGCGATTGGTGGCCACTTCGACATCCAGCGCCACGACATTCTTGAGCATGGGGATGAGGCGGGAGTAGTCCCGCTTCACCAGGTCTATCCTCCGCACTTCGTGCCGGTTCGTGAAGATCAGCGACGGGCTTCTGCCAGCTGCCGTGCAGGAAGGTTGAGAGAAAGGGTCAGTGCAAGAGGCAGGGGGTGCAGGGGTCTGAGGTGCACCATACCCTATATAACAGAACGATCTGGATTCTTTTCGTTAGTCACAAACGCCCCCCAAATCTTTCATGGCTCCCCATTTCCTCCTTAGGCTTACATTGAAGTCCTTCTGGGGTGTGACCCCAAGCCCCGTCCAGCCTCATCACTCACCCCTAACACACCCTGACTCCAGCTACCAGACCGCCTGTGATGATGACCTAGGCACGGCAGAGCCTGGCTGCCTCGGTTGGTCCCCTCAAGTGGTCCCATGCCAAGAATGCACGGCTCCCCAGCTCCCCTGCTTAGGGTCCCACTGCAATAATTCACGAAGGGGCAACGTGAGTATTAAGAGTTTTAGAAAAGGGACTGACGCTAGAGTGTGAGGACGAACATCAGAACTAGGGTGAGGTTTAAAAAGAGAAGATGCAGCGTCAGTCTCCTCTCCCTGAAGACTGAGCCTTTAGTTTACACAGAATGTGTTTGGGGACACGGTAAGAGATGAAGCTTCAGAGGCCGGCAGGGACCAAAGAAGGGTCCTGTGAGGTGGGTATAGAGTTTGCACTTGACTCTGAAACAGCAGCAGGGGTGGGCTATGTGTAGTATATAGCACAGGTCGCATATGTGCAATGGGGACAACACACGACAACCCATGCACACATGAAACCCACTTTTAGACTTAGGAGGCTATTTTAGGAAGATCACTAGTGACTGAGACTTTCCTGGCTATTCAGTATGAAGGTCACTACCCCAGAGGCCTGTGAGGGGCCAGCACTTAACTCCAGTTTCTCTCCTCCGACCTGGTTTTAGATGTAGGGGGCTACTCTCAGGTCCCAACACCTGTACCTGGAGTCGCCTGGCCCTTCTCCCCCCGTTTTCCAGCTGACACTTCTGCAGGCCACCTGGTTCCTGTCACTGAGCATCTGTGTCAGGCTAATAGTTCCCTGGGGGCCAGGGAGGACCAGCACAGAGCTCAGCGGGGCCTGGGCCTGTGACCTGCGTGTGGAGATGGGTCAGGGGAGTGGGGGGGAGAGGGAGGACGTGGTACCCACAGAGGGTCCAGAGAAACAAGAACTCCGGGTGCAGGAAGGAGAAAGAAGGAAGAGCCGACGTCAAAGCCCTGGCCCTGACTGTGCTCTTTCCCTCGTCCCCAAACGAGAGCAGCGACACGATGCTCCGGGAGGCAGGAGCTGGCTTACAGGGTATCTCGAGGCAACAGGAACCCAGTGTGCGGATGGTTGGGGTTTTGTGTGACTGCGCTTCAGATGTTCCTCTGCAGGGCCTTGTGATTACATGGCAGTCGTGTGTTGTCTCCACAGCAAGTACACAGTCTGTGGGGGAGGACACGCGTCCCTTGGGGCGGCATGTGGGAGGCGAGAACAGGCAGCATGTGACGCATGACACGCTAATGACGTGTGGCATCGGGTGCAGCCAGGGTGGTAGGCTTTTGGGTCTGCGGGCTTCGTGTCCCTTACTGTGGCTGCACGCCGCGTGTCGTGTGTGTGCGCGTCTGAGCTCCACCCGTACGGATGTTGACACAGCTTTCTTCCAAACTCAACATGCCCACATCAAGCTACTGTTCCCCAACCCTGCTTCTCGCACCATCTTTCCCAGCTCCATAAATGATAATCCTGTTTTCCCAGTTGCTTGGCCAAAAACCTTGCAGTCATCTTCGACTCTTTCTCTTTTTTTTTTTAACTCTCACATCCTACGTTCAATTGGTATGTGAATCCTATTGCTTCAAAATAAGTCTTGACCTGCAACATACGTCCAGTCTGTCTGCTTCGTATCATTTGCTCCAACACCCTGGTCCCAGCCACCATCACCTCTTCTGTGTGACAGCAAAAACCTCTTAAATGGTTTTCTTGCTTCTCCCCTCGCCCGCTTCAGTCTCCCCCCAACACAGCAGCCAGAGGAAGCCTGTGGGAATGGAAGGCACGGCACGTCCGTCCTCTACTCTGAGCCCTCCAAGGCCTCCCCCTGACTTGGGGTGACAGCCCTTACAATGGTCTAGAAGGCTCTGTGATCTGCCCAGAGGCACCTCACGGACTTCATGGCCTGTGCTCCTTGCTTCAGCTACATCGGCTTCCATGCTGTCGTCAGAACACATCATGCATGCTCCTGACTTGGCACTTTCTGTTCCTTTGGCCTGAAATGTGGTTCCTGCTGATGGCTGCACGGCTCCTTCCTTCACCTCCTCCAGTCTTGACTCAAATGTTACCTTCTCACGAAGGTCATTCCCTGACCACTCTAAAACTGTAGCCCTGTCTGCCCTCCTGGACTTCCCTCTCCCCTTCCCCGCCTTGTATTCCTCCGTAACAATGACCACCACCTGCCATGCTCTCTATTTACTTATTCACCAGATTTCTTGTGTGTCCCGTGCACCAGGATGTAAGTCCCACAAGGGCACACAGGAATCTGTGTCTGCTTTGCTTACTGTGGAAACCCCCCTCCCTACATGTCGGTCCATGCACATGCCCTCTCCCGGGAATGCCTGGGCTGTGTGCGTCATCTGCGCGGTCCCGTGTGTGTCCCTACATGGTGCGACCTGCGTGTGCCGTGTCTGTGCTGTATCCGTGCCATACTGGGTGGCTCTGGGCAGGGTCTGTGCAGGTGTTCATGTGTGAGGTACACTTACGGTCGGAGTACTACGTGTGCCCCCAGCTCCGTGCGGGTGTGTGTGCGTACCTGCGTACCCATCTGCTCCTCACAGAGGTGGGAGCAGGCTGCTTTCTGCATCCACACGGAGCTGCCCCCGTGCCCCCCACCTTGAGGTGCCCATACCGACAGCCTTGCAGTTCTTGGTCAGCGTGTCCATCTCGTAGCCGGGGTGGCACTCACACTTGAAGTAGCCCTTGTAATTGACACAGATCTGGCTGCAGGCATCGGGGTCCTCACACTCATCGATGTCTGTGGGGGGGAGCACGGGTCAGAACCGGCAGGGCGCTCGGCCTCTGCTGGGAGTGGGGGAGGGGAGGGTCTCACCACCACAGGTCTTCTGGTCCAGGAGCTGGTAGCCTGCCGGGCACGTGCACTCAAAGCCGATCTTGAGGTCCGTGCAGATGTGGGAGCAGCCACCATTGTTATGCAGACACTCATTCAGCCCTGGGGAGGGACACAGGCTCCTAAGGGTCCAGGAGCCCCAGGTAGGGTGGGGGCAGGACAGGAGTAGGGGCTAGGGCTGAAGGGCTCAGGGCGGCAGGACCCCCGCGGGGCCAGGATGCTCTCCAGCGGGACTGAGCCACAGCCTCGTTACCCAGATGACTGGGCAAGTGGAGGCTCAGAGAAGGGCAGGTCCTTGCTCCAGGCCGGACACAAAGACAGGGACAGAGCGGAACTCAGGTCCCTTGCCTCCCAGGCCAGGGCTCTGTCTACCCGGAGGCCAGAGGCAGTTAGGCCGCCTGAGGTCTCTCCTTTCACAAACACGGGTCTCACAGCTCCTCCTTCCTCGTGACCTCATCGTGCAGGGACCACCCCCCACCCTCAGGATACCTAGAGAACCCCTTCTGAAATGCCCTTGCTTAAACATCTCCAGCCTCAAGGAGCCCCTTCCCTCCCAGGGCAGCCTTCCTCACTGAACTGGCCTTCCAGAAGCTTCTGCTCCCACTCCAGCTCCGCTGGGTGGGGCCGGCCAGAATCTGATGGCTCCCTCAGGATCTCCTTCTTAAGGCGCTGATTTCTGGTGCCCTGCCATTCAAGTGCCTTCCTCCGGACACATCCTATCTGTCCATGTCCCTCCCTGGACAGGGCCCAGGGCTAGTCTGCTGCCGCCCAGAGGGAGTCTGAACAACAGAGGCTGTCCCCACCGAGCTTGTGGTTATCTAAGACCCCAGGCTTTTTCTACACAGAGCTGCTGCTCGGTCAGTTCTCTCCTACCACAAAATATGTTGGATTATTTCCACCTTCTCCCCTCTCACCCCTGTCCCTCTTCCTACACTGAGTCACAGGCCTGGTTCCAGGAATACCCTCCGCTGCAGGGGCTGAAGGATGCCAGGATCTCATCGGGTCTCCCCATCCTCTGCTCCCTCGCCACCTCCCAGCAGAGTCCTAGGGGAGGTTAGGGAGGCCGGCACCAAGGCTCACCATGTTCTCACAGCATCTTCTGAGCTTTGGAATGACAGGTTAATTCTGCAGGCCAAGAGAAGGTGCCCTGCCACCCACTTCTACCCCCCAGGCTCATGCACCACCACTCCAGCCAAGCCAAGCAGAGCTGAGCCGAGCCAGCTGTGGCCATGCACACAGCTGGTCGGAGCGGCCCGCCCCAGGCCATGCACAGCGGTGGGTGCCCCACGTCCAGCCTGAGCCATGCGTACGGATGACCCCTTTACCCCTGGGCCTCCTCCTGTTTCCCCGGGATGTTGGTGGAACTGAAAGAACAAGATCACAGCAACCCCATGACTGGAGGGTCTTGGGGTTGGGGGTACTCAGCTGGGTTGAGCCCTGGGAGAAGGCCCAGTCCCCTGGGGTGGGCTGAGCCACAGCGGCTTTGAGGAGCTCTCTGTGGGGCACCGCCTCCGGGAATCTTCGGTCACCCCAGCTTCCCTGACCTCTCTCATGCTGTATTATTCCCTCAGTGCCGTCCATCCGTCTGCACACCGCTCACTCACTGCCTCATTCACACAGCCACTCGCTGCCCCCTCCCTCTGTTCACTGTCTCCTCCGTTTGCTGCCTCCCCGCCCCCCCCTTCACTGCCCCCTTCCCTCTGTTTACTGCCCCACCTCCCTCTGTAGGTAGCAGCAACTCAACAGCTGTATTTACGGAGCCCTCGATAGACTAACACGTGTAGGATGGCTCTGAAAAGGGAAGAGGGAAAGCTCAAAGTGGCTCAGGTTTCTCTGAAAGAGGAAATCAGAGTCCTCTAGGGCAGGGGCGCATTGGAGCGAGAGAATTAGTGGGTCTGGACCTTGTTGACCCTGCTCTGGAACGCCAGCACCAAGGCAGCGGCGGGAGGGGCTTCCCGGGCCTTCCCAATGCTATCTCGCCTGGAGGCGATTCTGTTGGGTGCCTGCGGGGTGTGGGGGGGGCGGTCCAGAGGCCACCATGGAGGGGAGGGGAGGGGAGGGGAGGGGCAGAGTCGCTGTCCCCAGCACATGCACGTCCCTGCGTGCATGCTCCCACACACTGGCGGGCGTGCGGACGCGCCAGAGGGCCCACAGACCCCACAGACACATTCCCACGGATGCGGGGATGCGCACAGACACGAGCTGTGGTCCCCTTGCCTTACTCAGAGGAGCTGTGGACACAGACACCAGGCTCTCCCCCACACAGAGACACAAATACATGCACACATACTTCTCTTAGGTGTGTCGTGCAAAAGACCAGAAAGAAGAGATTTAGTAGGTCAGCAGCAGTCCCTGGCTAACTCCAAATTTGCGGGGGTTGGGGGGGTGGGGGCTAGGCTCAGCTGCTCCCACTTCCCTATCGTCTTTTGCCCGGGTTCCTCCCTCTGGGACTTTTCCCCACAGGGCATCTGAGGGAGCAGGAGGGCCCAGGACCAGTGTGTGTCCCACCAGCTCAGGTGCAGGCTGAGGGACCTGCACCCGACCACTCTTCCTTCCAAAACCAATTTTTAAATCTCCAACGGGGGTGGAAACATGATGGCCCTGGGGAGTTCTAGAGGATGAAGCTCGCCGGAGAGCCCAGGAGGAGAGGTGCTGAGCGACAACAGGTCTGCCAGGAAGGTAGGGTTGGATCGAGGCTCTGTCCTCCCAGGAGTTCTTGGCCCAAACCCCTGAGCTCAGAAATGAACCTTCCTGGAGCCCACACTGGGTTTCCAGCATGTTCTGTGGGCTGCCCACTCCACCTACAGCCCAGACTCTCCTATTCTTTTTAGCTTGGAACCCACCCTGACAGCTCTAGCCATTCGGCCAGCTGCCTCATTCCACCCCTGACTCGTGCCCAGACTGGAAGTCTTGTGTCTCAGAAAGTCCAAGCTCCTTGGGGCTCGGGATGGTGCCACCTTCTGCTGCTGGGTCTGCCTTACCCTCACTCAGGCCTGGCCCAAGCTAGGTGGCTTTGGGATGTCGACTGGCTACTGTCTGCTGTCCCCTACCTCTCCCTCTGCAGGGATTCCTGCAGGGGCTGGAAGGCCTCAGAGGCCAGGACCCTGGCTAGGTTAGCAGAGGTCTCAATGTGAAGGAGTGAGGAGGAGAGGCCGAGTTTGTGAGAGGAAGCATAACTGAGCATCTGGGCTGGAAAGGAGAGGCAGCTGGGTTTGTAGAGATGCAGAATGAGGCCCCAAAGGCAGAGTCCCGCCTGAGGCCACAGGACAGTGCACGAGTCCAGAGAGAGGGTCAGAGCAGAATGTGTCCAGAGTAGCAGGAGGGGGTCCAGATGCCAGGAGGGGGCATCTGGCATGGGGGAGGGGTTAGTCCAGCAGGCAGAAGGAGATGGGTACTGTACCACACTCTTTCAGAGGCTCATCCGACCAGTCCCGGCAGTCTCTCTGAGTGTCACACACTTTCCCGCCGTCCACGCACTCGCCACTCTTACACTGAAATCTGCGGGGACCCTCACATGTTGATTCTGTTGGGCCGGACAAGAGAGTGGACAGGGCCTGTGAGACCTTGGGCAGGGAAGGCTAGGCTGGTCTAGGTCCACAGGAGGCGAGCTGAGCTCCAGCCCCGGTCCCCACAGGTCTCTAGAGGACCCAGGACACACTGTGGAACACAGGGCTGGTGGGAGCTCTGCTCTCAGAGGGGCAGGACCCCAGGGATAACCACAGGATGCCCAGGCATCATCTAGCTGAGCAAGGCTGGTTTGTGTGTGTGTGTGTGTGTGTGTGTGTGCGGGGGTGTGTCGGCGCCTAATCTGGCAGTACTGTGCTCTGAAAGAGAAAAGCAGGAGTCCTACAGAGACCTGGGGACTGGACTGACCACCTGAGGGGCACCTGTGTCCTAGAGGCCCAGCACAAGGGAGGCGGTCTCACTGCCCAACCCTTTATCCATTTCCCCATAGGACCTGTGGTCAGGGTCCTGGCTCCTGCAGGTAGGGAGTGATGACCAGCGAGTCATCTGAGAATGAAGGGAGCTCCCTGGGGGTGGAGGCTCCGCTTACGCTGGGAAGAAAGCCACGTGGAGGCTTGGGCCCACGTGGTCAAATGGTGGGGGCAGACTTCCTTCAGTGCCTTCTCATGGCCCCCCAGGCCTCTTCTAGCTTTTGCAAAGTCCTTTAAAATCCTGTTCTGGGGTGAGTAGGACTTCAGGGAGTAAATACGGGAAATTTAGGGGCAAGTGATGCTCTGGGGGAAGACACATCTCGGGGACCAAGGGGAGACCTCTCCGAACTCTGCTCTCTCTGGAGTCAGGACTCTTCTTCAGGGAGGGTGTCACCCCCTTTGCCTCCAACCCCACGCACCCTGCAGGCAGCCAGCTTCGTCACTCCCGTCCAGACAGTCCTGTTCCTGGTTGCAGCGCTTGATCGTAGGGACACAAGTCCCATCCCCACACTGGAACTCGTCCCCACGGCAGGTCCCCAGGGCTGCCAGGAGAGAACAAAGAGGAAGGGTCAGGGCCAACGTGGTGTTGGGATAGCCCTCCTCCCGCAGCGCCCAGCCCACACCTGCCCCCAACAAGAACAGAACCAGGGGCTGAGCTTGGGAGTCCTCAGAGGACACCTGGCCAAGGCACTTGCAGTATACAGATGGGGAGACTGAAGCTCAGAGAGGGGGAAGGCTTCACCCAGGCTCACAAAGCACTCTGGCTGGTAGAGCCAGGACTGAAACTCAGGTCTCCTGTTTTCCCATCCACTGCCTCTCCCCAGGGCCACCCACCACAGCACACCCGGGGCCCTGAGTGTTGGTGTTCAGCACTTAATGACTTCATCCCTTCAGCAAACCCTTCCTGAGCGCCCTCTGCACACCAGGCACCAGATGCGGGGTGGGGAACCCAGAGACTGCGAGGCTCCCCATCCTCTAGGAGCTCAAGGGCCCGAGGGAGGCTGAGAAATGAACCCGTGACATCACAGCATAGTCTGTGCTGTAGGCGAGGGCGGCTCAGGGTAGCCCCGGGAGGTGGAGGGGTCGGGGGAGAGACCTAGCCCCGCTGGAAGGGTTGAGGCCTTTAAGGACAAGCAGGCCCCACAGGCAGGGTGGGCAGGAGCAGCTCCTGAGGGTACCAAGGTCTCCGGCACCCGAGCCAGTGGGCGAATGCCTGAAATGGGGAAGGGCAGGGCGTGGGGGGCAGGACGGGGAGAGCAGGACCAGAGAAGACCTCTGGGGTCAGACCTGAGTTGGGCAACTTCGGAGCCTGGGGACCTCCAACCGAGGACTCCACCTTCCCCAAGCCCGCGCCCCACCGTCACCCAGGTAACCGGGGCGGGCCGGGCAGGTGCGCCCCGGCAGCCCGCACCCCAGGCCGGTCCGCGGAGGGC